>CM039724.1:13967211-14009711 GCA_022539455.1 Dendrobium nobile
AAATTCAAAACCACGGCCTCCTAGCTCTATTTCCCTCCCAAAATAGCTGGTGATTAGATCTAGACCGTTCAAGATAGGTTAGAGGGTTTAAATAGAAGAAAATTAGGTGTTTTTAGGGGATCTTTTGCTCTTGCTCTCTCTCTAGACCGCCTCAACACTTGAGATTTCGTGTGAGAACTCTAGAGAGACTCCTCTCCCTTTCCCACGTCAAAACCCGACCACCCAAAGCCGCCGGCGGCGAACTCTCCGGCGACCCGAGGAGATTTCCCTTCCGTTTCGTTTCGAGACCGATCCAGGACGTTTCGAGACGAGGTTTCTTCTACAAATAGGAGCGTGGACAGTCTACAAGTGCAACAAGCCAGAGATCTCTCGATTTCATCGAGTATTTTCGGTAAAATACTAAACCCTAGTTAGATCACATAGGGTTATTTAACTTTCTATAGGATGCATTATTTTCTATATAGTTTGTTCCCCATGATTTCTGTTCGTACCTAGGAATTGTGTTTAAAATTTTATCAAATTTGGTTGAGTATCGAGTGAGAACGAGCCGAAAAACGAATTAGGGTTTCGGTTCGCCGAGAGTTGAAGCCAGGCGTCCATCGGACCGTTGATCGCGCGATCGACGGCCTGGATCAGCCCGATCTGCGGTCTCGCCTGACCGCGCGGTTCCGCCCCGCGGTTCCGCCCGCCACGTGGCGTGATCTCCACCGTCCGCTCAAACGGCGCGGATCCAACGGCTCCCGTGCGTGCCGACGTGTTTAAGTGCCGCGGCACTGATTCCCGTGCCGGCGCAATCATTGCCAATGATTGCGCGGCGGCGCAATCATTGGCAATGATTGCGCCGAGAACCGCGGAGCCTATCCCGCTCTGCCACGTGGCGCACCGACAGCCGCCGCCGCCTGATTTGACTAAAATCGATTTTAAAATTGTTTTAAAACCTTAATAACTTCAAAAAATCGCAGAAAATTCGTTTTTTGCTCCGTTTTTGACGTATAATACCTCGTTTTGTTCGTTTTTCATCCTCTACACCATGAATTGTTTTTTTTATAAAAATAATAAATATATTTTTAATTATTTATTAAACAGTAAAAACCCCTTTTTTTTATTATTTAAATTATTATTTTAATATGATTATTATTGTATTATTATTATTTAATTATTTAGTTATAGTAATTACTGTTATTTTGAAATTACTAGCCTATTATTATTATTTATTATTATTATTTATTATTGTTACTATTATTATTATTTTCATTATTTACTTTAAAATTATTTTTTAAAATGGGCCTTTAATGCCCTTTAAACTTTCAAAATTAATAACTTCCCGTTTCAATTCGGATTTTTGCGCACAACGTATTGTTTTGATCGTATTTTGATTCTGCACATCCTGGAGTCTGCACTGCACAAATATTTTTAGTATTTCTATACTTATTTTGAAAAACAGCAGACAGGATTATTTTCAAATATTATTTTTATTATGCTTAAACTTCGAAATTACATAACTTTGTCATTTTAAGTCCGCTGTCGACGCACAGCACCTTGTTTTGCATGTACTCTGAATTCTGCATATTTTGAAACTATTTTCAGATAAAAAGCATGTCTGCATTTGCTGTTATTACAAAAACAGTAAATCTACACTATTTTAAAATACTATTCTATTATATTTAAAACTTCGGAAATTCATATCTTCGCCGTTTTAAGTCGGATTTTGACATGTGACCCCTTGATCTTTTCAGGAAAGTGCGTTTTTCAATTTGGAGCTGTTTCCAGCCCCTGATTTTGGCTGTTTTGATAGTTTTCTATCTTGGAGCAATATTTGATTATTAAATTATTATTTAATTAATATAATAATTATTTTCAGGATACAAACTATTTTTAAATCGCTTGAGACTTCGTTAGGGTAATCAGTGGGTCTCCCATATACCTATTTACTATAATTTGACTTATTTTTAATTATCTTAATTTCCAAAATTTATATATATGTATTTAAGTACTTTAAAACTATTTTAAAACTACTTATACATAAATCCTAATTTCGGGAGACCCGCTGTTTCATGAAATTTTAAACATGGGTTCTAAATATGAAGAGCAATCATGGGGGAGTGGGTTAGTGAATGGTTGAGTCCCAATCATTCACTAATCCTTTTTTAGGTGTCTTTCCTTTTCTTGTTTTGTCGTAGTATGCATGTGTAGGATCGCACCACGAGCACTTAGTTTAGGCTCTCCTAGATCTAAGGACATGGTGTGTTTATTTCATTTATGTTTCCCCTGCATTTATTACCTTGAGGGTTAGTTCAAAACATCACTTCAAACTCCTACAACGTAGTGACACCTTAAGGACAAAAATTAAGGACATGTCTAGCAACTTAGAAGTTTTCTAGGAGCTAGGATAGATCCCGGATTGACATGAAAATTCCAACACTTAACTTAGTGACATCATAAACACTCTGTAATTTTCTGGAAATTTTTAGGAGCTTTTAGAGCCCTTAATTAACCAACCATAATTAACCTACTAATTAAGGCCCCGAGACCTTCCAGAAATTACAATAAATACACCTTAGGTCAGAAAATTACCCATAATACCTCAAACTGACCAAAACCTGATCCTTGACCTTAGATAAATAGGGCTCCCTAGTTTGACTTTAGGTTGACCCCTAATTTGACCATAGGTGGAAATTACCTTTTTGCCCCTAATAAATCATTAAAAATTATTAAAAATCCCAAATCTTCCCCAAACCCTAGGGGATCACTTTCTCAGGTCATCCCTGACTTTTGGAGTGATTCGACTCAGTTTGGGGCTGATTTGGGCCAAAATTGTAAAATAGGGCCTTCTCCTAATCAATTTAGAAATTTCCATAAATACCCCGATCTTTAGAAATTCATAACTTTAGCTAGAGACCTCCGATTTCAGCGTACTACCTGTCTAACTACTCGTATTAAGGTCTAGTATTTTCCTAAGGTGTTAGGGATCCCAAACTTAGCCTTTTTCCCATAGTGACTTTTTGGACCCTTAGCTTAGTTCCTAGGAGGACCTAGAACTCTCTAAATTGGCTAATATCACTTAAACTTTAAATGTCAGTGTTCTAAGCTCTTAAAATTGATCAACAAACTGAAATAATTAAAATGGACCTAATTCACTAATATTTGAATTTCAATTAAAATTCCTTTTTGATTTGCAACATACTTGGACTTAGATAACTTCAACTAACTACCTTGCTTAGGATCTATCCTAACCACACTAGCCTTACACACACATAGAATTGTTTGCTAGGGCACCACTTCTAGACCTAGGTTAGGCCGCTGGGTTTTATTTTCTGCTGTGTGCCGGAGCTTTCGTGGATTTCATTGCATGCTGTTTGAAATTGATTGGTGTGTTTGCTTACTTTTTCTGCACTCTGGATGTGATCGCTAGATTTACCCATAGGTTAGGAAGTCATATATATACTGTTCTTCCGTGCAGGTGGCCATGCTCAAGCTAATAAAAGGGGGGCGCAGCAATATATGATTTAATAATGTTTTATGCAGGTGCTTGCTCAGCCCCCCTAAATAAAATGAGGGCTAAAATTAATAAATTATTGCACAGGTGGAGCTGCTTAGCCCTCAAAATTAAGAGCATGGCTTGGCACAGGGTCAATGGTGTTAGCATTTTTTTTATTATATATAAACTGCTTGGGATTTTATTTAGGATAACCTTGCAGGGTCTTAGAATTTTACTTTTTCAAATAAATGTAAATTTATATGTAATAATTGTTAAGAGTTGTGAAAACAACTATGAGTCTGGATATTCTTATCCAACTCAGACTCCAAAAGAAGAAGGCATCCCTAAGGGGAGAGTCTTCTTCCATTTGGAAGATTGAGCTGGATGGCTTCAGATATCCAAAGAGAAAAGGCAATACTCCCTAAAAGGGAGAATTGTCTCTTCGTTTGGATATTCAAGCCACGACGGATCCAAGGAGTCCAAGGAGGAGAGATCCAAGGAGTCCAAGGAGGAGAGATCCAAGAAGTCCAAGGAGAAGATATCCAGAAGACTAAAGATTGAAGACCCAATATCCCACTCAAAGTTGTTGGCGTCTGTCATAGGCTTAGAAATCCGGGTTGTTGGCAGTGGTGCCCGGCCACTTTACTTTATGCATATCTGGGGTGTAAATAAGGGCAATTTGCCTATGGCCATTTAGTTGATTAATTTTTGGATTTATATTGATGTGTTTACCTGATTGCGCAGTAGAATTACCTGCTTTTTCTAGGTTTCTTTTGCATGCCGCGTTTTTGTTTTCGCCTGGATCGTATTAGGCTCATTAAGGACCATAAAATTTTTTTACTCGTAATTAATATCTAAAATTTTAGGATTCTAAATAACATAGAAATTTAACGAACCTAGGGAACTGCCGGAATCGTCCGGGGTCGCATGCATATTACTGCATTTTCTCTTTCCTTGCTATAAGACATCTCCCTGCCTGCGGGTAGAGTCCGGATAATCTGGCCTATGAGGATGAAGTGCCGGACCTAGGGAGACCCAGTCTTTTCAAAAAACTATTTTTTTATAAGCCTGTTTTTAAAGTTCTATAGCATTCATGAGCTGACAATTCAACTAGCATGCATTGCATTAGTAACTAACTAATTAAAATTTAATTGCATTAGCTAGGAGCATCTGACCTACATAAGTCCAGGGCCAATTAGGAAATTCTCTAGATGTCGGTCCTATTTCCAACAACTGTACCACCCACCCATCTTTCATCATTGACTTGACAGCATGGTTTTAAATCGATTAGGTGGTTAGCTGGCTCCCCATCCAGGCCGGGATAAGTCCAGATCTTTGCATTGCATTAGCTAGGACACTGGTCTTAGTGCGTGTCGAACACTAAGTCCAAACTAGATTTAGGATTCGAGGCTACTACATTCGGTCTCGTAGTATGCCTAAAATAGTAGGTAGGTCCCTCTTTTCAAGGACCTAAATCCTACTTATCTGCGTCACAGGATGACGCCACCTCCATCTTTTCTCTCACGCATGTGATCGGATGCCTGACTTTGATTTTTCTCCAGTTTCTATTTAGTACCCTAGAGCCTCCGAATGCTGGTATGAGCCATGTATGTTTGATTCACCCCTTTGAGACCCTTCTTTTCTTTTGAGTAGGACTTCCTAGTCTACCCCTTCGTGCCGATCCCACTTTAAGAGAGGATAATGTATGATCCTTAATCGAGAGTTTTCTCAGGCTCCGGCCTGAGATGTAATTAACCACGGGGGCTTGCGCCCGTGGGAAACTTGGTTTCCCACAATCTACTAAACCCCATTCGAACTTTTTCGGGTGGGGGAAACCCGTGACTAGGTCGTGTATATTGCTATCCATCGGGGATGTGTTGGTGAAAGCCTCTATCCCCAATGGTTAGTCGTATGCACGATCCAATCTGCCCTCCCAATCGACCCGTTCGCGCGGTGCTCTTTCGGAGGTCCACAGGTTTCTGGCGACCACGGTGGGACCAGTTTCTCTCTCCATCTTTGGATTCTATATTATCTTTTCTTGTGTGTACTCCGGGATTGGTACTCCTTAGATTAGGTCCGTCCCACTCTTAGGTAGGGTCTTTCCTTAGTTAGGGTTCCTTCCTTTTAGCTAGGGTTTTCCTACTCTACTTCTTTCCAGCCTTACAGGCTATTCTTACCCTTTATCAATTCCTATCTATCTTCATCAAATCTTTATCAAATCCTTTGTTCTTTTGTGATTTCAATTCTAACTAATTCTTTTCACTTTCTTTTCTTGGCAGCAGTGCCATGGCTCGTTCAGCCCCTTCCGTTACTTTTGCCTTTGGTTCGGACGCGCGGGTGACTCTCCCTGAGTCCCTGCTCGCTAGTCCGCCAGTGGGAGGAATCACTTTTGGTTCCTTCACTGACTCGGCCTTCGTCACTCTTGGCGGGCCGACCCGGCGGAGGCTGCAGCATTCTCTCCTCCTCAGAGGAGAGGACGCGCAGCCATGCGCCCGTTTGGACGTCCTGCTGCTCGGCGCCCAGTCCGAGCACCACGTCTGTTCCTGTTCTTGCGCAGCCAGTGCGCGCTGTGGCTAGGCGACCAGTGCCTAGGCCACACCCACTTCCAGTTCGTCCTGCGGTTAGGCGTCCAGTGCCTGCCGCACCTGCTGCTCAGGTTGCCCCGGCCCCTCAGCGCCGGCAGCCTGCTGCAGTAGTTCCACCTGTTCGTGCAGCGGTCAGGCGACCTGCGCCTGCCGCTCCTGTTGCACAGGCTGCCCCGGCCCCTCAGCGCCGGCAGCCTGTTGCTGTTGTTACTCCGACTGTTCCAGCGGAAGTACCTCCTGTTCGGGTTCCCCCTCCCACTTCCACCAGGAAGAGGGGTGCCCAGACCGAGGTGCCTTCGCCTTCCACTGGTCGGGTTTCTGTTTTCGCCCGACTTTCTCACCCCGAGGTTGTTGGGCAGACCCCGACACCTCCCGTTGTTCCTGTTCCCGGTCCTGATGTTCCTTCCTCTTCCACCTCCGGCCTTGGGAGAAGGGCCAGGAGGAATAGGAACAGGAGACTTCGTTTAGCTGCGTCAGAGGCAGAGAGGCAGCGGATGGCAGATGCCGTTGTTCACGATGAGATAGTTCAGAGGCAGACGAGAGTGGCTCCCAGGCAGCGGAGGCCACGTCCAGTTGTTGAGGCACCTACTCCAGAGGTGATGGTAGCCCCCGAGTTGGAGGCAGTTCAGGGAGGACGCTTCTCCCCACTGACGCATAGTGGAGATGAGGAGGACGTTGCCCGCATAGCGGCGGCTCCTCCTGTCGCCACTACTCTACCCCGAGCTAGGTTACCCAGGGACGCTGGTGTCCGAGCCCTCACTCAGAGGATTCGGAACATCGTCCGCTTAGCTCGTGGCAGAGGGCCCGTCAGTCGGGAGGGCTTACTCCGTCAGATTTCTCGGGCTACCTTTCAGTTACGACGACAGACTGCGAGGAGGCTTTACAGTTGGCAGAGGGGGCAGACACCACAGCAGCCAGCACAGACAGTTCCAGCAGTTAGGCCGCCAGCAGGTGCTCCTGTAGTAGGACGACGCCCACGTCGTCGAGGACGGAGACAGCAGCAGGAGCCTGCACGGCCTCAGGTCAGTTCAGAGGTGGCAGCCCCAGAGCTGCCAGTTGCTAGTGCAGTACCCCGCCGTAGGAGGTTGGTTTGGAGACGTCGACAGGCAGACACCCCTGTCGACCCAGTTCCTACAGTTGAGTCAGCGCCACTGGCAGAGACAGAGCAGCCAGAGGAGGCGGTTGATCAGATGGATTTGGCAGTTCCTTCCGGGTCTGAGGCAGTCCCGATGGCAGTCGATGATGATTCAGTTTTAGCCCCAGACAGAGCGCCAGTACGGATTGAGACAGAGGTTGCCCCTAGTCCTCATAGGATCGGTTCTCCTATGAGCCCGTACATAGAGGCGATGCGACGAGCCTTTCTTGATGATGATGACACACTAGTTGATTCCGATGAGGAGGTGCCGGTACACCGAGTTTGTGTAGTTACCCGTAGAGGTCACTCGGATGAGAGAGAGCCCGAGGACCAGGATGAGCAGGGAGAACCCGAGGTGGGTGGATCTCCCAGATCAGTTGATACAGATGCTACCGTTTTACACCTCCAGGCACAGATGGCAGAGATGGCCAGGGCCATGGCGGCCATGACAGCACAGTTGACAGCTTTGGGGGCGATGCCTCAGATGGCAGGTATAGCCGCCACCAGTACCTCCAGAGACCAGCCAGCAGTGCCACCTGTTGTACTAGACCCCGTTGGAGTGGACAGGGTCCAGAGAGCAGTTCCAGTGCCTCCTACAGTACCTACCTACACTCCTCCAGTCCCGAGTCAGCCAGCTCAGTTGTCAGCAGGTCAGTTGCAGGATCTGATTGCCCAGAAGGTAGAGCAGGCGATTTCTTCCAGGAAGACTGGAGAGTCAGTCAGCAGGGGGCGTCCTTACCCTGTAGAGTACGAGCAGGAGCCTTACCCCCCTGGTTTCATCCCTCCTAGGTTCAGAGTTTTTGACGGGTTTGGGAACCCGAGGCAGCATATAGCTCAGTACCGAGCAATATGCTGCAATATAGGAGGGAGTGATCCACTGATGTTGAGATTGTTCGTCAGCAGCTTGGCGGGGGTGGCGTTTGCTTGGTACGCCGACCTCCCCAACGACTCAGTCAGGACTTTCGCAGAGTTAGAGCAGTTGTTTGTGCAGAGATTTGTCAGTACGGAGCACAGAGTTACAGTGGGAGAGCTAGTGGTGACCAGACAGCGTCCCAGAGAGAGTCTCACAGATTACATAGTCAGGTGGAGGAATCTCAGTTTGCAGTGCGAGCCGCAGTTACAGGAGCAGCATGCAGTTGAGATCTTGTTGAAGAACATAGATGGTCCGATAGCACCCTACCTTAAGGGATTCAGCATTAGAACCTTCCAGAAGTTACTCACGAAGGTCACTAGCCTACAGGACAGCATACCCGCTGCAGTCCCTCCTAAGGTTGAGAGTCAGCCTTTGCGCAGACCTCAGCGGCAGGAGTCTTCAGGGGCACCTCCACCTAGGAGAGGGGAGGTTCACAGTACTCAGGGACCATCGGATAAGGGCAAGAAGCCCTTAGTTACTTCAGCACCACGGCAGCCACACTCAGCTAGCAGATCGTACTCAGTTGATCAGCCAGCAGGACAGCCCAGGACCTCCCGCAGGACTCCAGAGAGTCAGCAGTACCTGGAGGAGAAGCTTAGGAAGGAATATCCCTTTAAGAGGGAGAGTGTAAAGAAGATCTTCAAATTCCTTACTAAGAACAACTTGTTGGTATTCCCCGAGAGCAGTAGAGCAGAGGAGGAAGGTCAGACTGAGCACCCCCTTTACTGTCCTTACCACAGACATGTCGGACATGTGTTGGAAGACTGCTATGTCTTCAAGGATAGAGTAGAGAGACTGATGATCACAGGACAGATACGCCTTCAGGACAGTGATCTAGTGCAGCCCAAGGGCAAGGCCCCTCAGACAGTTCAGCTAGTCTCCAGCCCCAGTGATTGTCAGAGTGATGCTCAGGGCACTACTAGCAGTTTACCCACGAGTTTTTGGCAGATCTCACTTTCCAAGAAGACCAGGAGGATGATAGACAGAGCAGTTCAGAGCTCAGAGGCAGTTGAGAGTAGGCCACCTCAGGCCAAGTCGACAGTTGCCGCTGCAGTTACCACTCCAGCACTTTCTTCCTCTTCTTCTCCTTCTGTTGTAGTGCTAGATAAGCACATTTCCTCTTCTACTTTTTCTTCTTCTGGATGTAATAAAAAAATGTATGAAAGAGAAAAGTATGTTGTAACTGCAGAGGGGAAGACAGGGTTCCTTCCGGCACTTACGCTGAAGGACTTTGTTCTCCCTTCATTTGATGAGGAAATAATAATAGAAGATGATTCTGAGTACTTTTGGCCTTCTGTACCTTTTACTTATATTTCTACTGTTACTTCTAGTTCCTCTTCTTCTAGCACTCACTCCTCCTCAGTGCTGCATATCTCTTACGATACAGATGATTCTGGTGATGAGTTTGAGTCTGATGAAGAGCCTGTTTTTACAATTCCAGAGGGTGGATGTTACATGGATTCAGATAATGAGTCCGAGAACCCACTCTCAATACTTTCCTTAGAACCAACACCTGCCACCACCACTGAACCAGAGGAATCTCTTGTTGAGGATGACTCAATACAGGAAGTTCATCTGCGTTCAGGGAAGATCCTTCCACCTAGGTTGGCTAAAAATATAAAAGATAAGAATATCATTACCCAGCAGGATGACTCTATCCCTTCCTCCCAGGAGCAGCCTAAGGAGAAAGGGAAAGGCCCTCAGCTGGAGGTTGATTACAATGTGTTGGCTCATCTAAGGAAAATTCCTTCTCTTCTTAGTGTCTATGATGCTTTGATGTTGTCACCTGACTTGAGAGAGACACTAGTAAAGGCGTTGCTTGAACCAGAGACCTATCAAGCATTCTTTACTTCCGACCCTGATGATGGAGCATGGCATTTGTACAATGCGCCATGCATCACTTTCTCTAGTCGTGACCTTCTGTTAGGGACCACTGAGCACAATCGTCCCTTGTATGTCACTGCTGAAGTCAATGGTTATGAGTTGAACAGGGTCCTCATAGACCAAGGGGCTTCAGTAAACATACTAACCCATGAAACTTTGAAGAGCCTCTCCCTAGGTCATCTGAAGCTCACTTCTGATAAGATCATGTTGAAAGGCTTCAATGACCAAGGCCAGCGAGCTCTAGGGTCTATTACCCTGCCTCTGAAATTTGGAAATTTTCTAACTGAGGCAAAGTTTCATGTGATTGAGGCTGACACTTCATACAAGGCTCTCTTAGGAAGGCCTTGGATCCATGAGTATGGAATGGTGCCCTCTACCTTGCACCAATGTATGAAGTTTCTGAGGAATGATGTTGAGTATACCATTCCTGGAGATACACAGCCCTTTTCCGTGCATGAGATCTCTATGTACGACGACGCCGAGTACTACGTACCTCGGAAAACTCGTAGAGCTCCACCCGCTCAGTCCCCAGTGATACCTGATACTGTTGTACAGGGTCCTACGCAGCCACCTGCACAGGGTCCTATACAATCGTCAGTACAAGGTCCATCACAGGTTGGTATCGAGCCAGGTGTTCCCACTGCTCATTCTGATGGAGATCCCTCTCAGTTCGCAGTGAGGCACGATGTTCCCCCTAGTAGAGGTAGGGGAGGTAGAGGTAGAGGAAGAGGTAGAGTTGCGATCCGCGAGCCGCGGAACCACGACACTCGCACACCTCCTCCCCCCAACCTTTACACTTCTTCTTTGACTGTAGAGTCCGACTCTTCCGATGATGAAATGATCGATATTCTTCAACGTCCAGTCGCTTCATCATCTCCCCATTCCGCTGGCTATGATTCACTTCCTACTCTTCGTAGCCATTTGATACCTGAAGGTGGATTGGTTATTGATATTAGTTCAGACGAGGAAGAGGACTTCCGACGTCAGACTACTACCAAACAACCTTCCCCCCATCAGATACGCGGGATAGGAGTCAGGGATTCCAGTCAGAGATCTTCTGACACTCTCATAGTTGATGATGATAGTACAATATGGGGTAGTCACAACCCCATACCTTACTTGTATGATTCATTTGGGCCAGCCCGACCTAGGGAATGTCCCTCTGTACCCGTAGTATAGGTGCACCACTGGGTCCTGTGAGACAGGATCTGGAGGAGACCGCTATGGATATAGAGGTCAGGAGTGCCCCTCGTTACTTCTCACCTACTGTAGAGAGCTTTGTTGAGCGGGGTCTCGTTCGTTCCACCTGGCCTGACGAAGAAGCTCTACAGCAGGCCCGAGTCTGGCGGACTGATTTCCCCCAAGGTCTAGGAGGCGTAGGTTACATGGGGTTAAATCAGTCTAGTGAGGCCAACATTCGTGTCATTTCACATGCTTATCCGGTTGTTTCTCTTACCGATGAAGAAGACCCGGATAGTAGCGATGATAGAATACTTGATGCTCCACAAGAGTTTGAAGATGGCGCCACTTCAGCCATGGATGAACTATGTGAGGTAAACTTAGGCACTGAGTCAGATCCTAGGCCTATTTTTCATAGTGCCCTATTATCTGATTCAGAGGCTCAAGAATACGTCAAGTTACTATCAGAGTTTAGGGACTGTTTTGCCTGGAACTACACCGAGATGCCTGGTTTAAATCCAGAGGTAGCAGTCCACAAGTTAGCCATTAAGCCTGATGCAGTCCCTGTTAAACAAGCACCTCGTAGGATGAGGTTAGAAATTGAACAACAGGTGATCGCTGAAACCAAGAAGCTTATAGAAGCTGGTTTCATTAGGGAAGAGAAGTACCCCACTTGGCTTGCCAATATTGTTCCAGTCCGGAAGAAGAGCGGACAGATACGAGTCTGTATCGACTTCCGTGATTTGAACAAGGCATGTCCTAAAGATGATTTTCCTCTTCCCATTCCTGAGCTTATGGTGGATATAGCATCATCCCATAGTATCTTCTCATTCATGGATGGTTCATCTGGTTATAATCAGATAAAGATGGACCCCGAAGATGAGAAGTTTACTGCTTTTCGAACACCTATAGGTGTCTTTTGTTACAAGGTGATGCCCTTCGGTCTCAAGAACGCCGGGGCCACCTATCAACGTGCCATGACTGTCATCTTCGATGAGATGATACATGAGCAAGTTGAATGCTATGTGGATGATTTGGTCGTCAAAAGCAAGGTCCGCGAAGATCACCTCAGAGATCTGCGAATCGTTTTTGAACGCCTGCGCAAGTTTGATTTAAAGATGAATCCTTTAAAATGCGCATTTGGAGTTAGTGCAGGAAAGTTCTTAGGGTTTATAGTTCGCTACCGTGGCATTGAGATAGATCCCTCTATGATCAAAGCCATAGTAGACTTAAAACCCCCTAAGAGTCTTACCCAGTTGAGATCATTTCAGGGTAAAATCGCTTTCTTGCGGAGATTTATCTCTAATCTTTCTGGTAGGTGTCATCCTTTCTCTGCACTAGTGAAGAAGGATGCCCGATTCCACTGGGATGAGAGTTGTCAGGAGGCCTTTGAGAGTATAAAGCGCTACCTGATGAACCCCCCAGTTTTAGCTGCACCTATTCCAGGTAGGCCATTGATTCTCTACACTACGGCCCTGGATGAGTCTTTGGGTGCACTGTTGGCTCAAGAGAATGAGGAAGGCAAGGAGAATGCCTTGTACTACCTCAGCAGACGACTAATACCTGCAGAGCTTAAGTATCCAGCGATAGAAAAGCAATGTTTAGCCTTGATCTTCGCGGTACAGAAGCTTAGGCATTATATGCTATCACATAAGATTAATTTAATCTCTAGAGTCAACCCATTGCAGTACTTGATGACCCGTCCGACCCTTTCAGGTCGTCTAGCACGGTGGTCCATGTTACTACTGCAATTTGATATTACTTTTGTTCCTCAGCGGGCCGTCAAAGGACAGGCTCTAGCTGATTTTCTGGCTGATCACCCGATACCTGCAGATTCTCCACTCAACGATGAACTACCTGATGAATTCATCATGAGTGTAGATGAGCAGGAGTCCCCTACTTGGGAGTTCTACTTTGACGGTGCGTCATCCGTCAAAACCTTAAGTCCAAATGAAACTCCTACAGTTAGGGTAGGATTAGGCCTGATTTTTGTGTCTCCTGATGGTCATACTCTACGGTACTCCTATAGTCTATCAGAACCTCGTACTAATAATGAAGCTGAGTACGAAGCTCTAATTTTGGGGTTAGAGTTGGCCATTCAGATGAGTCTTACGCGGGTGAAGATCTTTGGAGACTCCCAACTAATAATCAATCAAGTAGCTGGAGTCTACAAAGTACTTAAGCCTGAGCTCATTCCATATCATAATAAAGCAATGGAGCTCCTGAGCTTAATACCAGAAGTAACTTTGGCCAAGGTCCCTAGATCTGAAAATGGAAAAGCAGATGCATTGGCCAAGTTAGCAAAAGAATTAGCTGACCCTACTGGAAACCCAGTGTCTATTATTGTCCAGTATCGTCAAGCTCTGTGCCCCGCGGACTTGTCTACTCCCGATCAGACCCTTGCAGTGTTAGATGTGGAAGAGGAGTCAGATTGGAGAGAACCCTTCATAGAGTATTTAAAGCATGGTAGGCTTCCAGGTGATAAGTCTCTCGCTGCTCAAATCAGAAAGAGAGCCTTATCATTCGCCTATGTAAATGAGACTCTGTATCGACGCTCTTTTGACCAAATGTGGTTACGATGCCTCAGTAAAGGAGAGGCTAGTCGAGTCATGAGCGAGATACATGAAGGGCTCTGTGGTGCCCATCAATCTGGACCAAAAATGAAAGGCAGAATTAAACGCCTTGGCTACTACTGGCCAACTATGATCCATGATTGTATGGAGCACGCTAAGAGATGTCACCAGTGCCAGATTCATGGCACGGTGATTCACCAACCCCCTAACCCGTTGCACCCTACTGTTTCTTCTTGGCCATTTGAGGGCTGGGGCACGGATGTGGTGGGTCCTATAGACCCTCCTTCTTCTAAGGGTCATAGGTTCATTTTAGCCGCCACTGATTACTTCTCTAAGTGGGCAGAAGCTGTCCCACTTAAAGAAGTTAAATCAGAAGATGTGATGCGCTTCTTTCGCGATAATGTTGTTTATCGCTTTGGTGTTCCGCGCCGTATAATTTCAGATAACGGCCCGTCTTTCAGAAGCACCAAAATTGCCAGATTTGCCCGCCGCCATAACATTAATTGGCGATACTCATCAATTTACTACCCTAAAGCCAATGGCTTGGCAGAGGCATTTAATAAGACTCTTGTGCAACTGATAAGGAAAATCCTTGTTGCAAATAAAAGAGAATGGCATGATAAGTTACCTGAAGCATTATGGGCATATAGGACTACCTACCGTACTCCTACTCAGTCCACCCCATATGCTTTAGCTTTTGGGGCTGAAGCTGTCCTCCCACTCGAGGTCGAGCTCCCCTCACTGCGTGTAGCGGTTAGTTACAATCTATCTGAAGAAGATAATGCCCGACTAAGGTTGGAAGAGCTTGATGGTTTAGATGAGCTCCGCTTACGAGCTTATCAATGCCTTAAGCTATGTCAGGCCCGAATGAAACGGCACTTTGAGCGTCTTGTTAGACCCCGTGCTTTTCGGGTAGGCGAGTTAGTTCTTGTCTTGCGAAGGCCTATCATCTCGCATCGTCGGCGAGGTGGTAAGTTTGAGCCGGTTTGGGAAGGCCCCTTCGCTGTAGAGCAAGTTTATGAAGGTGGTGCCTACCTACTTGTTGATGCAAATGGCGTTCACCCAATGCCTGTCATCAACGGGCAGTACTTGAAAAAGTACTATGCCTGAGTCTATTGCTTCACAGGGGAGCCTCCCTACCGCCTGTAGATATCCTTCTGTATATGTAGCTCCTAAAAGGATTCCTCTTACTTTTTCAGCAGTCTGCGTGGCCACGACGATTTGTCCTCTACCACGCGATATTGCTTAGAAGAGTATGAATCTATCCTTAGAGGTGATGCACTAATACGCCGTAGGGATGTTTGGTACTTTTGTCTGTGCGCACCAATCACATTGGTGCTATCGCATAGAATTTTTGAGTTTGTCCTCCCCTTTGTGGAGCTTAGTCCCCCAGTTTCACCTGCCGCCCCAGGTATGGTCTGGGATACCAAAACCAACTAGTTGAGTTTCTTTTTCCTATCAGTCGTGATCTGATAGATGCTGCACCTAGTCCATTCATATGAGTTGAATGTGAGCAAGGATGTTAGAGTCATTGGTTTAGACTCTTTTGGGATAGGATACAGGGTCCATACCATATCATGTTAGTCAAATATGGTAGTGTTGAGCCTCTATCCTGATATTGATTTCAGTTGTACATGAATTTTGATATGGTAGTGCTCCCCAGCCCATTCAGGTGGTTTGAATGTGGCTGAAGTAAAAAAAAAAAAAAAAAAAAAAAAAAAAAAAAAAAAAAAAAAAAAAAAAAAAACGGGCGTCACATGCATATTCATACATGTGACAAAAAAGAGGGAAGCTCGTAGGAGAGCAAAAACCCGGTTGCCCTTGTCACAGGAGGAACCCGGTAAAACTCTTTAAGAGCCCAAATTCCCCAAAAATTTCTTTCTTCTCCCTTGAAAGCACTTTAGTGGTCTCTTCAAGGTTGAGCTCACACTTAATTGGTTATAAGTCTATGTGATTCAAAATGCCCCTCTCCGCTAGTGATGTGGTACACTGCATTTTAGATGACAACACCACTACCTCCCGGGCTCAGATCTTTTGAGAAAAGATCACCCCCGCTGCCCTCTTTTGGCAGCTTACTCTCCCATTCATACACTACTCGGAGTTGCCAGAGTGGTCCTATGAATGATTGTTGTGTTACTTTCACTTCTCACAGGGTCCTACCTGATTGAGGTAGTTGGTACCACTGTGACCCACCGATAATCATAGATCTCACTCATGATTATCGTACTAGGTGTCAGGAGTGCTCCCTTGTCACCTCAGAGTTATGCTGTGATGTAGTACATCTGTTCTCAGGTGTTAGCACCACAGTTTCAGGAACTCCGATTTTCCATTGGAAGACCGACTCCTGGGTTTCTTTCACCAGCTTACTTTAGCATTCGTTCCCTACTCTTAGCTGCTAGAGTAGCCCCGTGGATTCTGTTTGATTGTTTTCACTTCTCACAGGGTCCTACCCAATTAGGGGTAGGTGTTACCACTGTGACCCTTCTAGTGATCACTGATTTTGATTACTATCCTCGGTAGTGATAATGTCGTCTGACTACCTAGAGTTGTTTTCTTAGTTGTGGTGTGGCACACCTATTCTCAGGTATTAGCACCACGACTTTAGGAGCTTTGATTTTTCAGTAGAAGATCAGCTCCTGAGTTTCTTTGCGCCCTTACTCTCCACATCCATACTCTACTCCTAGCTGCTGGAGTAGCCCTACGGATGTTGTGTTGTTGCTTTTTTCCTCCCACAGGGTCCTACCCAATCAGGGTAGGTGTTACCACTGTGACCCTTCTGATATTTTATCAATCCTGTTCATAATGATTGTCCTCAGGTAGTGAGTGTGTCCCCTTACTACCTAGGGCTGCTTTTCTTGTAGTGATGTAGTATACATTGCCTCAGATATTAATATCACTACTTTAAGAACTTTGATCCTCTAGCAGAAGATCAGTTCTTTTACTCTTTTCTTTGACCCAGCCTACAATTCATACACTAGGCTCAGTCGCCGGATTAGTCTTATGAATGAGTTGAGGTCACTCCCACTTCCCACAGGGTCCCACTAGTTTGTGTGGGTGTTGCCACTGTGAGATTTTGTTTACTTAGAGTTGCTGCCCTTAGTGGAGAGGATGTTACCTCGCTACTTTGGCCCTTTTTCTTTTACCTGGTAATGTGGAGTATCACACCTCAGATGCTACCACCACCTTTTCCTTGAGTTCTGATCCTCTAGTAGAGAATCAGCTCTTTCAGATATTTTTACCACTTGTTTTCCCATTGAGATCCGACTCCTAGCTGCCGGAGAGGTCCTTTGGATGTTTTGATCTTGTCTCTACCTCCTACAGGGTCCCCATCAGTTAGTATGGGTTCACCACTGTAGCCTCTTTGAGGATTGTTTTTTACCAGGCATAGTCCTGCCTTCTGTAGTTGAGGTGCCCCCTCACTACTCGAGTTCTTTTACTCCTTTGGATTGAGATCGCCCCTTTACACACTTTACAGCGGGTATATCTCTTCCAGCCTTCTGGAGGGATGTCGTTCTGATGTCTTCTCCCCCCCTTGTGTAGGGTTAGGGTTCTCTAGGAGATCCTGACAGCATTTGGATACTCATGGCCACGACGATTTGTCCTCTACCATGTGGTTACCAGATTGCTAGAAAGGGTTCCCTAGGTGGCTCTGCCCTCAAAATGATCCCATTTACTTACCTCTTTTTCCCTCACATCCCTGCACAGATACGTGTTAGGCTAATGTCGAGGTGACTTTTGACCTTCTATTCTGCCGTTTGAAATGAACAGACAGATAGTTGAGTTTACCTGGTAGAGAGGACCTGACAGAGCACCTGGCAGGTACTCCTCGCCACGCTTTTTGATTGCCCTGTCCTGATCAGGCAGGCATCAGAGCCTGACTCTTTATTCACTCAGTTGAAATGACTGGGTGGGTATTGAGCCCTTCTTCATCTGCAAGACCGCACTGGCTACAGCAGATGTTGAAGCTTACCCGTTGAGTGAGCCCGACAGAGTCCCTGGGAGGCGTAATTCCTCAACATTTCTTTCTTTTACTTCGGATGCCCTGTAAAAGACTACGCAGGCTTCCATTTCGTGGTTCATGAGCTTCTCGCTGAGGTCAGGCAGAAGTAGTGGCCACCCCAATCCACTGTTTCGAAAGGAGCAGGAGGGGCGGGATCCTTTTCACCCTCTACCCGCTGTCCAGATGCGGTCAGCCTGGTAGTTGGTTTTACTTTACCGTTGAGTGAGCCCGACAGAGTCCCTGGGAGGCGCAATTCCTCAACAACCCTTTACTTCGGATGCCCTGTAAAAGACTAAGCAGGCTTCCATTTCGTGGTTCATGAGCTTCTTGCTGAGGTCAGGCAGGAGTAGTGGCCACCCCAATCCACTGTTCCGGAAGGAGCAGGAGGGGCGGGATCCTTTCACCTTCTACCCGCTGACCAGATACGGTCAGCCTGGTGGTTGGTTTTACTTTACCGTTGAGTGAGCCCGACAGAGTCCCTGGGAGGCGCAATTCCTCAACACCCCCTTACTTCGGATGTCCTGTAAAAGACTAAGCAGGCTTCCATTTCGTGGTTCATGAGCTTCTTGCTGAGGTCAGGCAGAAGTAGTGGCCACCCCAATCCACTGTTCTGAGAAGAGCAGGAGGGGCGGGATCCTTTTACCTTCTACCCGCTGTCCAGATGCGGTCAGCCTGGTAGTTGGTCTTTACTTTACCGTTGAGTGAGCCCGACAGAGTCCCTGGGAGGCGCAATTCCTCAACACCCCTTTACTCGGATGTCCTGTAAAAGACTACGCAGGCTTCCATTTCGTGTCTTCTTTACTTTTGTTGAGGTCAGGCAGAAGTATCGAGTCACCCCAATCCACTGTTCCGAAAGGATCAGGAGGGGCGGGATTCTTTTCACTTTCCACCCCGCTGTCTAGATACAGTCAGTCGGGTAGCTGGTTTTACTTGGTAGAGAGGGCCTGACAGAGCACCTGGCAGGAACTCCTCGCCTCTTTTCCTGAGTGTCCTATTCTGATCAAATAGGCACCAGATTTTTGTGACTCCTTTGTTTGCTGTCTTGAGTTGATCAGACAGATACTGAGTCACCCCAATCCACTGTCCTGAAATAGGCAGGAGGAGATGGGATCTTTTCGCCTTCTATCCTGCTGTTTGAAATGAACAGACAGGAAGTTGGTTTGACTTACTTGGTAGAGAGGGCCTGACAGAGCACCTGGCAGGAACTCCTCGCCACTCTTTTTCCCTGAGTGTCTTGTTCCGATTAGGAAAACACCAGGCTTTGTGATTCCTTTGTTTGCTGACCCGATTTGGTTATGCAGATACTGAGTCACCCCAATCCACTGTCCTGAAATAGGCAGGAGGAGATGGGACCCCCTTCACCTTCTACTCTGCTGATTCGATATAGTCAGACAGATAGTTTGTGTGCTTTTACTACTCTACTTTTGGTTCTCTTTTCTGCTCTGCCCCTACCACAGGGTAAAGCCATGAGAAGACCATGCTACCAGTTCACCATTTTGGTGATTCTGGACTTGTGCACTGCTGCTTCTTTTTCTTCTTTCCTAGGCTCTGCCCCCACTATGGGGCAAGGCCAGGAGAAGAATCTCCTTCTTTTTCCACTATATTTCTGACATTCTTTCACTCTACTTTTTTTTGTGGCTTAGTCGGTCAACGCCAACACGAGCGGTTCACTAGTTGTTCGTCACTCCTGTTGGGGGTCCGTTTGTTGACCTCGATTTTGTCCAGAATCGGGCTTGGAGAGTTGACTTGGTCAAATTGACCAAATCAGACCCCAAGACTCCCTCCCACGGGTTCAGTGAGTCGAGTCGAGTCTGTTAGACCCTGACTTGGACCCTGGGTCAACTCAGTTGACCAAGTCAACTGGGGTTGACCATTTAACCCCTTTTGGCCTCAAATCGAATTCAAATCAATTCAAACTCATTCATGGCTTGATTCCATTCACCCTTGGACCTAATTGACTAGGTTGACCAAGTCAACACTTGACTTGGTCAACCCAAGTCATAATAGGTCAAATATGACCTATTAAGGTCAATTTAAAGCCTAATTTAATGGGATTAAAAGCCTATGAGCGTTTTAAAATTCAAAACCACGGCCTCCTAGCTCTATTTCCCTCCCAAAATAGCTGGTGATTAGATCTAGACCGTTCAAGATAGGTTAGAGGGTTTAAATAGAAGAAAATTAGGTTGTTTTAGGGGATCTTTTGCTCTTGCTCTCTCTCTAGACCGCCTCAACACTTGAGATTTCGTGTGAGAACTCTAGAGAGACTCCTCTCCCTTTCCCACGTCAAACCCGACCACCCAAAGCCGCCGGCGGCGAACTCTCCGGCGACCCGAGGAGATTTCCCTTCCGTTTCGTTTCGAGACCGATCCAGGACGTTTCGAGACGAGGTTTCTTCTACAAATAGGAGCGTGGACAGTCTACAAGTGCAACAAGCCAGAGATCTCTCGATTTCATCGAGTATTTTCGGTAAAATACTAAACCCTAGTTAGATCACATAGGGTTATTTAACTTTCTATAGGATGCATTATTTTCTATATAGTTTGTTCCCCATGATTTCTGTTCGTACCTAGGAATTGTGTTTAAAATTTTATCAAATTTGGTTGAGTATCGAGTGAGAACGAGCCGAAAAACGAATTAGGGTTTCGGTTCGCCGAGAGTTGAAGCCAGGCGTCCATCGGACCGTTGATCGCGCGATCGACGGCCTGGATCAGCCCGATCTGCGGTCTCGCCTGACCGCGCGGTTCCGCCCCGCGGTTCCGCCCGCCACGTGGCGTGATCTCCACCGTCCGCTCAAACGGCGCGGATCCAACGGCTCCCGTGCGTGCCGACGTGTTTAAGTGCCGCGGCACTGATTCCCGTGCCGGCGCAATCATTGCCAATGATTGCGCGGCGGCGCAATCATTGGCAATGATTGCGCCGAGAACCGCGGAGCCTATCCCGCTCTGCCACGTGGCGCACCGACAGCCGCCGCCGCCTGATTTGACTAAAATCGATTTTAAAATTGTTTTAAAACCTTAATAACTTCAAAAAATCGCAGAAAATTCGTTTTTGCTCCGTTTTTGACGTATAATACCTCGTTTTGTTCGTATTTTCATCCTCTACACCATGAATTGTTTTTTTTATAAAAATAATAAATATATTTTTAATTATTTATTAAACAGTAAAAACCCCTTTTTATTATTATTTAAATTATTATTTTAATATGATTATTATTGTATTATTATTATTTAATTATTTAGTTATAGTAATTACTGTTATTTTGAAATTACTAGCCTATTATTATTATTTATTATTATTATTATTATTGTTACTATTATTATTATTTTCATTATTTACTTTAAAATTATTTTTTAAAATGGGCCTTTAATGCCCTTTAAACTTTCAAAATTAATAACTTTCCCGTTTCAATTCGGATTTTTGCGCACAACGTATTGTTTTGATCGTATTTTGATTCTGCACATCCTGGAGTCTGCACTGCACAAATATTTTTAGTATTTCTATACTTATTTTGAAAAACAGCAGACAGGATTATTTTCAAATATTATTTTTATTATGCTTAAACTTCGAAATTACATAACTTTGTCATTTTAAGTCCGCTGTCGACGCACAGCACCTTGTTTTGCATGTACTCTGAATTCTGCATATTTTGAAACTATTTTCAGATAAAAAGCATGTCTGCATTTGCTGTTATTACAAAAACAGTAAATCTACACTATTTTAAAATACTATTCTATTATATTTAAAACTTCGGAAATTCATATCTTCGCCGTTTTAAGTCGGATTTTGACATGTGACCCCTTGATCTTTTCAGGAAAGTGCGTATTTCAATTTGGAGCTGCTTCCAGCCCCTGATTTTGGCTGTTTTGATAGTTTTCTATCTTGGAGCAATATTTGATTATTAAATTATTATTTAATTAATATAATAATTATTTTCAGGATACAAACTATTTTTAAATCGCTTGAGACTTCGTTAGGGTAATCAGTGGGTCTCCCATATACCTATTTACTATAATTTGACTTATTTTTAATTATCTTAATTTCCAAAATTTATATATATGTATTTAAGTACTTTAAAACTATTTTAAAACTACTTATACATAAATCCTAATTTCGGGAGACCCGCTGTTTCATGAAATTTTAAACATGGGTTCTAAATATGAAGAGCAATCATGGGGGAGTGGGTTAGTGAATGGTTGAGTCCCAATCATTCACTAATCCTTTCTTTAGGTGTCTTTCCTTTTCTTGTTTTGTCGTAGTATGCATGTGTAGGATCGCACCACGAGCACTTAGTTTAGGCTCTCCTAGATTTAAGGACATGGTGTGTTTATTTCATTTATGTATTCCCCTGCATTTATTACCTTGAGGGTTAGTTCAAAACATCACTTCAAACTCCTACAACGTAGTGACACCTTAAGGACAAAAAATTAAGGACATGTCTAGCAAACTTAGAAGTTTTCTAGGAGCTAGGATAGATCCCGGATTGACACCAAAATTCCAACACTTGAACTTAGTGACATCATAAACACTCTGTAATTTTCTGGAAATTTTTAGGAGCTTTTAGAGCCCTTAATTAACCAACCATAATTAACCTACTAATTAAGGCCCCGAGACCTTCCAGAAATTACAATAAATACACCTTAGGTCAGAAAATTACCCATAATACCTCATACTGACCAAAACCTGATCCTTGACCTTAGATAAATAGGGCTCCCTAGTTTGACTTTAGGTTGACCCCTAATTTGACCATAGGTGGAAATTACCTTTTTGCCCCTAATAAATCATTAAAAATTATTAAAAATCCCAAATCTTCTCCAAACCCTAGGGGATCACTTTCTCAGGTCATCCCTGACTTTTGGGAGTGATTCGACTCAGTTTGGGGCTGATTTGGGCTAAAATTGCAAAATAGGGCCTTCTCCTAATCAATTTAGAAATTTCCATAAATACCCCGATCTTTAGAAATTCATAACTTTAGCTAGAGACCTCCGATTTCAGCGTACTACCTGTCTAACTACTCGTATTAAGGTCTAGTATTTTCCTAAGGTGTTAGGGATCCCAAACTTAGCCTTTTTCCCATAGTGACTTTTTGGACCCTTAGCTTAGTTCCTAGGAGGACCTAGAACTCTCTAAAATTGGCTAATATCACTTAAACTTTAAATGTCAGTGTTCTAAGCTCTTAAAATTGATCAACAAACTGAAATAATTAAAATGGACCTAATTCACTAATATTTGAATTTCAATTAAAATATCCTTTTCTGATTTTCAACATACTTGGACTCTAGATAACTTCAACTAACTACCTTGCTTAGGATCTATCCTAACCACACTAGCCTTACACACACATAGAATTGTTTGCTAGGGCACCACTTCTAGACCTAGGTTAGGCCGCTGGGTTTTACTTTTCTGCTGTGTGCCGGAGCTTTCGTGGATTTCATTGCATGCTGTTTGAAATTGTTGGTGTGTTTGCTTACTTTTTCTGCACTCTGGATGTGATCGTTAGACTTACCCATAGGTTAGGAACGTCATATATATACTGTTCTTCCGTGCAGGTGGCCATGCTCAAGCTAATAAAAGGGGGGAGCAATATCATGATTTCTAATAATGTTTTATGCAGGTGCTTGCTCAGCTTTCCCCCAAATAAGAATGAGGGCTAAAATTAATAATCATAATTGCACAGGTGGAGCTGCTTAGCCCTCAAAATTAAGAGCATGGCTTGGCACAGGGTCAATGGTGTTAGCATTTTTTTTTATATATATATAAACTGCTTGAGATTTTATTTAGGATAACCATGCAGGAAGTCTAGAATTTTCTTTTTCAAATGGATGTAAATTTGTATGTAATAATTGTTAAGAGTTGTGAAAACAACTATGAGTCTGGATATTCTTATCCAACTCAGACTCCAAAAGAAGAAGGC
The DNA here is from genome assembly GCA_022539455.1 of Dendrobium nobile. Lineage (NCBI taxonomy): Eukaryota > Viridiplantae > Streptophyta > Magnoliopsida > Asparagales > Orchidaceae > Dendrobium > Dendrobium nobile. The sequence continues at coordinate 13,990,870 of CM039724.1, forward strand.
ATCCCTAAAGGGGAGAGTCTTCTTCCATTTGGAAGACTGAGTTGGATGGCTTTAGATATCCAAAGAGAAAAGGCAATACTCCCCAAAAGGGAGAATTGTCTCTTCGTTTGGATATTCAAGCCACGACGGATCCAAGGAGTCCAAGGAGGAGAGATCCAAGGAGTCCAAGGAGGAGAGATCCAAGAAGTCCAAGGAGAAGATATCCAGAAGACTAAAGATTGAAGACCCAATATCCCACTCAAAGTTGTTGGCGTCTGTCATAGGCTTAGAAATCCGGGTTGTTGGCAGTGGTGCCCGGCCACTTTACTTTATGCATATCTGGGGTGTAATAAGGGCAATTTGCCTATGGCCATTTAGTTGATTAATTTTTGGATTTATATTGATGTGTTTACCTGATTGCGCAGTAGAATTACCTGCTTTTTCTAGGTTTCTTTCTTGCATGCCGGTTTTGTTTTCGCCTGGATCGTATTAGGCTCATTAAGGACCATAAAATTTTTTTTACTCGTAATTAATATCTAAAATTTTAGGATTCTAAATAACATAGAAATTTAACGAACCTAGGGAACTGCCGGAATCGTCCGGGGTCGCATGCATATTACTGCATTTTCTCTTTCCTTGCTATAAGACATCTCCCTGCCTGCGGGTAGAGTCCGGATAATCTGGCCTATGAGGATGAAGTGCCGGACCTAGGGAGACCCAGTCTTTTCAAAAAACTATTTTTTATAAGCCTGTTTTTAAAGTTCTATAGCATTCATGAGCTGACAATTCAACTAGCATGCATTGCATTAGTAACTAACTAATTAAAATTTAATTGCATTAGCTAGGAGCATCTGACCTACATAAGTCCAGGGCCAATTAGGAAATTCTCTAGATGTCGGTCCTATTTCCAACAACTGTACCACCCACCCATCTTTCATCATTGACTTGACAGCATGGTTTTAAATCGATTAGGTGGTTAGCTGGCTCCCCCATCCAGGCCGGGATAAGTCCAGATCTTTGCATTGCACTAGCTAGGACACTGGTCTTAGTGCGTGTCGAACACTAAGTCCAAACTAGATTTAGGATTCGAGGCTACTACATTCGGTCTCGTAGTATGCCTAAAATAGTAGGTAGGTCCCTTCTTTTCAAGGACCCTAAATCCTACTTATCTGCGTCACAGGATGACGCCACCTCCATCTTTTCTCTCACGCATGTGATCGGATGCCTGACTTTGATTTTCTCCAGTTTCTATTTAGTACCCTAGAGCCTCCGAATGCTGGTATGAGCCATGTATGTTTGATTCACCCCTTTGAGACCCTTCTTTTCTTTTGAGTAGGACTTCCTAGTCTACCCCTTCGTGCCGATCCCACTTTAAGAGAGGATAATGTATGATCCTTAATCGAGAGTTTTCTCAGGCTCCGGCCTGAGATGTAATTAACCACGGGGGCTTGCGCCCGTGGGAAACTTGGTTCCCACAATCTACTAAACCCCATTCGAACTTTTTCGGGTGGGGGAAACCCGTGACTAGGTCGTGTATATTGCTATCCATCGGGGATGTGTTGGTGAAAGCCTCTATCCCCAATGGTTAGTCGTATGCACGATCCAATCTGCCCTCCCAATCGACCCGTTCGCGCGGTGCTCTTTCGGAGGTCCACAGCATGTATTAGCCAAGTTTAATTTTATAAGGATAATGATTTGGCTCAATAAAACCCATTTGGGTTCACATGGGTCAACCTAAGTAGGCCAAAGGGTTAATTTGGTTAGGTTTGATCCCTAGGCACCTAATGGACATTCCTAAAGTGTTTAAGAGAAATAAATGAGTCTAGATCATTTGAATTTTTAATTGGAGGTTTTAGGTTTAATTTGATTGACCTAGGTTGACTTGTTCAACTTGGCTTGATTAGGCCTTAACATTGAATCCAAACCATTTCAAACGTGATTTAGTACTTTTTTGGAATAGTTCTTAGGCCATGGCAAGGTCTATATACATTGAATTATATATATGTGAGTTTTAGGTCGAGTTTGGGTTCAAAGTGGGTTGGGTCAACCAATATCAACCATTGCCCACCAATGGCTCAATTATGTTTAGAAATGTATAGTCTATTGTTTATAAAAGTTTAGTGGATTTGGTGATATTTATAAAAGGGTATATGCAAGTTTTATAGTTCAGGGTTCAAAGGGCCTTTAATGGTCGAAGTGAACATTTATGGTTAACCTAGCTTATTGAGGGTTCATTTTGGTCTATGTATGATCAAGAATGATTGTCAAATGCCTAAGAGTCAATCCTTTGTTTAAGTAGAAGTTTAGAGGAAGTTTTATGCATTGGGCAATGATTTAGGGTTTAAGAGTTTCCTTGGTCAAATGAGGTTAACCTAAGTCAACAAGGGTCAACCATAGACTCAAGTGAATTTAAATCATTCCAAGGATGATTATTATTAAGTGTAAATTTTATACTATTTCTTACCTGTAAATTCAATGAAAATGTGGCATTTTAGTTAATACATGAAGTGTTGAGGGAAAGGAAAAAAGTTTATAAGCCTTGAGCCAGCTCCACAACACTCCAACTACTAATGTCATAGTGTATGTAATACCTCAAGACTAGATCAAGGAATCATAAAGCTAGAGCCTCAATAAAAATGGAAAATAATTTATTGCCGTGATTGAGCCAAGATCAACACTTCAGTGCTTACTAGCATCACAGCATCAAAACTTCATGCCACAACACTTAACTCTTAAGAATTTGAATGCTAAAGCGACAAAGATTACAATGTCATAGCATTGGATTACATGTCCAAGCACCACAATGCTCAAATTTTAACATCGTGATGGATTAGTTTAAAAAGATAAACCAACGCTTAATTAGGTGAGCAACACATTGATTCAACCATTAGATGTCTTGAGTTAGCATAGCATCATAGCTAGGAAAGCTCAGTAGTGTCAAGGTGCTAGTTCATCTCATAATGCCATGACACCACCATTTTAAACACCGTAACATGTTTTAAATCTGGACCTAGGTCTTGTGGTTTTGATGATAACAATTATTATTAGGTTATCTACTATGTTATTTTCTATTATTATTTTTATTGGATATTTATTCTATTGCACTAATATTTTAGATCCATCATACACTGTGTAAATTGATTAACTAAAGATTTGGTAGAATAGGTTTAAGTTTTATTAATAGTCTATATTTTTACTTTTACTAATTCTACATTTCTTGAGTTAAAGACTTATATTTGATGGATGCTAAACTTGGTGACTGTGCACACACATAGGGGAGTGAGAAAGTGAGAAAACTAGAAGAGTAATTTTTTAAACAAATCGTAGTATATGATCAATATCATACTATATGACCAGTTATTCAAAAAATCATTACAATAGATAAATCGTATAATTAAATATCTTTTTACTCATCATACTATATCATCTATATTGTATATGACGATTAGTAGAAATCATGATCTAAGCCTTCAATCATATTTTAGGTAATATTTTAAAATTCAAAATTTGTACTAATCGTATCATATGATAAGCATTCTTCTATACAATATAATCGAATCTTACTTAATCTTTATATAATTAAAGGATCAAATTTAGATTAATTATTCCAGTTAGATTGTAAAGCACAATTAGACCAATCATACTGTACTACCCAATCTCTAAAAATGATGATAATTAATCACAATAGATTAAACAGGATGATAATCCAATTTGATTGAAATAATCATACTGGACAATTCTTTATATTGTACTAGACAATCAGGTTAAATACTTGAACTGATTGTATATCGCTATATTCTTTATACAATACTAATAGGGCTATTTGGACTAATCATACTATATAATCTTATATTGTATTATACGATCAATGTCGATGGAATTAAATTATTAGGGTTTTTATGAAGCCTTATATTTAAGCTCTCTTAATTGACTTGTTTCAAGTCTTTGGCTATTAGATTTTCTGGAGAGAGAGATTTAAGAAGAAATCTTGGAGAGCTTTGGGAAGGAGAAAATAGAGTGTGTGAGGGAGAAGGGGTGTGAGGGGTTTTCACACTGTTTCTCCTAGCAAGCTTCTATCTTGATTCCTTTGAGTGTCTTGCTTAGTTTCTTGCGTAGCTCTGAGAAGAAGAACGTTAGCTCGAAGATCGTCAAGGTTCTCTACCTTCATTAGAAGGTGTCAAGGGATTGCTAGGTTCCTTACCAACACTAGGAGGGTAAAAAAAAGGTCAAGGTTCGCAGTCGCACCAGGTTGGTGAAAAGATTATAAGGGCTTCTCCGTCTAGTTGTGTAGGTATATGGAGAGCACTAAAATTTTAGTGCAATGCATAGAGAGGAGGATTTTAGGGAGTGAACATAGGTCATTTTTTGACTTAGTTACTATAAATTTATGGTTTGTTCATTCTTAGTTTTACGCTTTGTAATTTACTTTTCAACGCTATATTTTTCTTGAAAATTGCATGTTGGAAAATTGTATGTTTTATGATATATTATTTAAGTATCTCATCATAACCATAATTATAAGTTTTTGTTTTGTTATTTTTATTTCGCATGAGGTGATAAAATTGTTTGTTTTAGGTTATTAAAAAAGCTAAAAAAACATTATTTTGTGTTAAACTAATTTTGTAAAACAACTAATTCACACCCTCTTGGGGTGCTTAGGGATGTTCACCAAGGATTAACATCATACATCAAACTTTCATTTGGTATCTGAGTTAATATCACAAGTAGCATTTTAGAAAACTTTGAGAAAAATTTTCCAAGGCACATTTCGGTAATGGAAGCACCATGAAGGGTTATTCTATAACTTGTCTACCTTTATTTTATAACATACCATTTAATTGTTTGAAAATGGGCTTGTCTACTTTCTTATAATCTATTAATTTTTGCATATTGTTTTTGTTACAAGAAGGTTAATCTGCTCCCTTTCATTTTGTTAATGGCATCAAATTTGAAGTATCATTTAATAAATAGAGCAATGAGGATAAGAACTTAGCTCAACTAAATACAAAATATTTAGATTAATTTTTTTGTGCTCTTAAATCTAAAGATTACATAAGATTTTCTACTTGTCCCACTGACAAGGACATTTTTGATAAACTATATATTACATACGAAGGTACTAGTGAAGTCAAATAAATAAGGTTGAACATCTTATTACATGATTATAAACTTTTTTGTATGAAACCTAATAAAACCATCTCAAACATGTACACTTGGTTTAGTCAAATAGTGACATCCCTGCATAATTTAGGTAGAGAGATTTCAAATTCTAAAAAAGTTAACAAAATTCTTTATTCTCTACCAAGTAATTATGATGCTAAGGTTACCTCTATTTGTGAATCAAAAGATATTAATGTTTATTCTATAGATAACTTGTTAGGCTTACTTATTGCCTGTGAGCAAGATGTGAGTTAGAGATTGTAGGATGTAGAAGATAGAAAAAAGGATAATTCTCTAAGAAGATAACCCAAAAGGATCTAGTTAGAGGCATACCCAAAATAGAATTCTCTAAGAACCACCTTTGTGATACTTGTCAACTAGGAAAATAAATCAAAACTTCATTTCACTAATTCAAGGACATAACCACTGTAGACATTTAGAAATCCTTCACATGAATTTATTAACTGATTAGCACTACTAACTTAGGTGGGGAAACATATGGATATATTACTATTAATGATTACTCAAGATTTACCTAGATTAGGTTTTTGTTACATAAAATGAATAATTCAAGGAATTTAACACATTCTCCACATGGATTCAAAAGAAGTTAGGTTATGAAATTTCAATAATCCATAATGATCATGGTGGAAAATTTAAAAAATGATAAGTTTGAATCATTCTATAAGGAGCCAGGAATATAACATAATTTTTCAGCTCCTAGAACTCCTTAGTAGAAAGGGGTTTCTTAAAGAAATAATAGAATCTTGGTAGAAGCTACTAGAGCCATGCTAGCTAAATATTAACTTCCTAAATATTTCTAGGCTGAAATAGTAAACATTGCTTGTTATGTTCTTAATATGGTTAATGTTAGATCTAAACTCAATAAGACACCTTATGAATTACCCAAGAATATGACACCAATCTCTCTCACATTTATGTTTTTGATTGTAAGGTGTTCATTCTAAAAAATGGAAAATCTCTCTTAGGAAAATTCAATCCTAAATTGATAAAGGAGTTTTTTAAGGTTATTCTTCTATAATTAAAGCCTATAGAGTTTTTAATAGGAGGAGATTTATGGTAAAAGAGACCACCCATATAGTATTTGATGAATCAGATAGATCTGTTGAGCTTAGGTGAGGATAAGAAGAAGTGGTAAAAATCACCCAATAAGTAAAATATATTAACCTAGAAAATAGAGTAGAGTCTCAGAATCATTTGCCTATAGATTGGAGATATTTATCAAGACTATCTAAGGAGCTCATTTTACGAGATCCATCTATAGGAGTTTGAACTAAGCATGAACTTAAATAGGAGGTTAGCCATTCTACTTTCATCTCTACGATAGAACTCACAAACATTGATAGCCATATCTGATGAATTTTGGATCCTAGCCATGCAAGAAGAATTAAATCAATTTGTTATGAATGATGTTTGGGAGTTGTTTAGAAAACCTATAGACCAAAGTATTATTGAAACCAAGTAGGTTTTTAAAAATAAGATGATTAGAAATAAGGACAGGCTGGTAGCTAAGAGATATAATCAAATATAAGGAATTGACTTTGAAGAAACATTTGCCCTTGTATCTAGGTTAGAAGCCATTATGATTTTCTTAGCTTTTTTTTTTTCTTTAAAGGCTTTAAATTTATGAGATGGATGTTGATAGTGCCTTTCCAAATAAGGATATTAAGGAAGATGTCTATATAGAACTGTTGGTGTTGAAAGTGGGTTTTGAAATATTTAATCTTATTTGAGAAATTTAATGTTGAATATATAGTCTCAAAATCAAACATCCCATTATAAACAATATATTTCCCCTTAAGGCAAAAATATCATTTACTAATGAATTAAGATGGTGAAACTAAAAGTTGTCATCCTGATTGTAGTTAAATCCAAATAAGAATCACATATAATCCTAAAGGGTCAAAATGAGATTCTATTAATATTCAACCACTATAATCTGGATGGGAGATCATTAATTTCATATTCCATGTCACAATAATGAATGATACATCTCTCCAAGGAAAGAAAATATCACTCATTATCGATCAATGGAATATGACGATAATGATCATTATCGACTTGATTTTCCCAAAGAAGATTAATTTTGAGTTTTGAAAATTGATTTGAAAAAGATGAATGTGGGTTCTAAATCTCCTACGAGCACAATTCCTCATAGTTAATTATATCATAAAAATTAGAATTTTCTATAAATACTCTCTATTAAAATAATGAGAAAATTTTGTTTAAAGATTTTCTAGGAGTGATATTAAAAGAAGTGGATTTTAGAATTTTAATTAGGAATAAATCAAATTGGAGCACTTATTTTTAGAGTCAAAGGAAGAAGAGTAAGGGACACATTGAGATTTTGGAATAATCGAGAAGTGTCCCAATCTAATCTAAGTGTTGGGCTTTAAGTTTTGGATTGAAAAAGAATTTAATTTGAGTTGAGCATTTTATTAAAAATTTGAGATTATATTCTTGAAAATTAGAATCTTATGATTCAAAATCCACCCCTTACCTTAAATTTAAATTTGGACACTTGACCACAGTAGTCTGAACCTAACTAAAGTAATGCAAAATCTGAACTTACCCCAGTCTAGATTAGGTAGCCAGCTAACCACCTAGTCAATTTTAAATCCATGAATCCTATCATTTTATGAAAGAGTGGTAGGGATATTTTTATTAAAGTTTTAGAGAGCTGGAGATGATGTTTAGAGATTGTCCTAGGTGGCCCCTTAACTTATGTTGGGTGAAAAATACTAAAAATAGATGCAAATAAGATTTAGACTCTTTTAAATGTGTTTCTAATGCAATGCATGCCGGTCAAAATACCCAAATCATGAATGTTTGAAATTTTTAAAAAAGGCTTAAAAATATTTTTTTTTAAGGCTAGACTTTCCCAGGTTCAGCACCTCATTCTCATAGGTCAATTTTCTAAACTCTATTCACATACGGGGAAGTATTTTAAAATAAGAAAATAAGAATGCATTAATATGCATGCGACCTTTGATGATCTCTGTCTTATTTCCTAGATTGTTATCTTTCTATGTTATTTAACTCCTAAAATTTTAAATCTTAATTACGAGTAGAAGAATTTTTATACCCTCACGAGCCTCACATAACCAGGCTAAATCAAAGGTGACACATAATCGCCAAAACAACTAAAAAAAAAGAGAGTATACAATCCTCTACACAATCAAGTAAGCATAACTGCCTTGCTTATTACAACCCAAAATTGTAGAAATTAAAGTGGTCAAGAACCACTAACAATAGATTCTAATCCTATTACAGACACAAGTGACTTTGAGTGGGTACTCTTTGTCATTAACTCCTCGGTCTTCTCCACTTCGGGCTCCTTAGATTCTTTGTAGTCCTATACCCAAGTTGAAAAGAGAACTCTTCCCTCAAGGGTAAGGTTACTCTTTTTAATTTGGATATGAAAAATGATCTGAACTTGGGCTTCTAAATGAAAAAGGACTATCCCCTTAAGGGGTATCCCTTCCTCTTTGGAATCAAACCTTTGGATTTGTGTATCCTAACTCAAATGTACACTTTAATAACTTAATACTTAATCAAAATACATTAATGAAAATAAAATTCTAGACTCTCCTATAGGGTTATCCTAAGCATTAATAAATCAAATAACTCCCAAGCAGTTATATATATGTATATAAAAGTAAACACAGTTGGTCACGCTCCTTTTTTTATTTGGGAGCTAAGAAGCTGAAGCACTTGTAGTAGTTATATTAATTATTTATTTAGCCCCCTTTATAGCCATGCATGAGCGTGGCCACCTACAAAAAACTTAGTGAGCTTCTAGATCATTCCTAACCTAATGGTAATATAATTGCCAGGCACATCAATCCACAGAGTGCAGTAAAAGTAAACAAATATATTAAATAATTTCAAGCACAACATGCAATGAAATCTCAAAAACTTGGTACACAACAGAGAAGTAAACACCAGCCTAACCTAGATATAGAGTCATTTGTCCTGGCAAACCATCTAAATTGTGCGTAGAAGGCCATGTCGCTAGGGTAGATGCTAAACTGGGTTATTTGTTTAGATTATCTAATGTTTAAGTTTTTTAAGGATGAAGAAGAACTTTACATTTGAGTTAAAGTATTAATGTATTAATGATTGATTTGGATGCATTTCAATTATTAAATGATTGTTACCTGTATTGATCACCAAGGCCGTGAAGTTTATTTCATCTTCTTTGGAGCTAAGTAAATAGCCTCGTAGGCCTGGACTACCTAGTAACAATTAGGATTGATTAAGTTGATTTAGTTGGTTAGATAGTTTTTATTAATCAAATTGAAGATTTCTAAGATTTTAATGAATTATTGAATTTTTTAGAATTATCAGAACTATTTTAAGGTATTAATTAAGGGGTTACAGGATGACTTTTAAAGTTAAAGTTAATTTTGATGGTTTAAGATTTTTAATAAATATTAAAGCTTATAATGAGTAGTTAGACTATTAGTATGCTTGATTCAAAATTTTCTATAAAAAGTTATGAATTTCTAAAGTTTTATCCTTAAATTTGAACTACGGTTGATCAGAAAGTTAACTTTTTGACTTTGATTAAATCTTGAAGGTTTGATATTTTTATAAAATATTAGATTTTAATTGAAATTTTTTGACTTTGAATTTGATTAATTTGTATTTTTTTTTAAATTAATTATGATTTTTCAAAGTTTGTTTAATTAATTGGTTTTTAAAATTACATAATTAGGAAGGTTTTGGTTCTTTTGACTCAAACTCATTCCGAACTTCATAGAAGCACTACTAAAGTTTAGGGATAACCCAAGGGAATGTTTCAAAATGTTTGGAACTAATTTGAAGTTTTTATAATTATTTTTAATTAATTAATAGATTTAATTTTAGGTTTTCTACAAAGTTAAATTAAAACGAAATTAAGGGTTATTTGATAGGGTTCTTATTTTTCATGAGTTGAGAGTTCAATTAAGGTCAGTTAGAGTTCATATATGAACTTTTTTAGATTAATATGAATTTTTAGTGAATTATTTAAAGTTTTAGTTCAATTCTAGGGAGGGATTTTGAGGCTCCTAATTAGTGGACCAAATGAACACCAAACCCAGTGAAATTTGGATCATGAGATCACCTAACCTCAAGGTCTTGACACACTAAATTTGAGCCTTAATGGAACTCTCTAAGGTAGCTAACCAAACCATCTAAGTGACCTCCAAGTCACCTTAGAAAAATCCTAGGGATCCATCTTAAGCTCTGTTTGGGGCAAACTCAGTGGCTCTCACTCCCTATGCCAAGGACTATCATCACACCAAAATAAAGATCCTAATTCTCGATATCATGACTCCAATTTGAATTTAAGGGCCAAACCATGACCCATGGACCCAAATTGGCATAAAATTTCTCTTAAACACCTCAAATAGGGGAGGGATATTTGGACATGTCAGGGACATATCCAAATTCACTCTTCCAAAGTCCCAAGCCATGGTGACTTCAATTAAACACATAAATGCAATAATAGGAAAAACATTAAAATTTAATTTAAGACTAATATAGATGAAATTAAGGCTTAAGATCATAAGGATTTTGTAGATCTCTCCAATATCTTTCCAACGAGCCTAAGAACACCTAAAATGGTCAACTGTAGAGGGAGCTATTAAATTTTCAATATCCTAAACTTTTCTATGAAATTTAAAACCCTAATTACCAAGTCAGTCGTGCGCTTTCCATGCAGTGCCTTTCGATTGGGAAGCCAATCATTAGCGGCTAACTTGGTAATGTAAGATTAACCATAGAAATCGGATGAAACAGCGGACAGTTAGAATGAATGGCCTCCAGAACCATGGGATGTAATCTGAATCATTGATTGAAATCAATGGCCAAGATTATATCTTTAACCTCCCGAATGAAGTCGAAGCTGTAGGTATTCTTTGACATGATACAAGAGATCCCACTGGTGAACTCTTATGAAATTTCATAGGGAGGATCAGGACGATCAGAGCTTTCAATCCAACGGTGGAAATTTGTTGGATTGAAAGATCTCTTCAGGCTTGACCACCACTACTTAACTAGGGGCTCGGGATCAAAATCTCATCATGGAAAAAGTTCCAACGGATGGGTTTCTCTCTCGAGAAGCTTCAAAAGGTGAAGGCGAATTGTTATCCTTTAGATGTCGAGATCGAAGGATGGCTGAAGGTAAGAGTTCTAGTGGAGTGCAGAGTCCTTTCACTAGAGTACACTCAAGATGAAGATTGGCTAGGGAGCTGAGAGAAGCAACTGGATCACGTATAGAGCTTTGGAGACTGATTTGGGAGATGGAATTTGAATGGAGATGTTTGGTGGACTGCCCCTTATTTGGGTCACTCTCACGCCACGGATGGCTGGGATTGATTGGGAAAGCTGTTGGATGGACTCCAGGTTGAAGGAGAAACCCTCCTAGAGGTCTGTGAGCTTGAAGATGGCAAGCTCAAGCTTTGGAAGCCTTTGGATCAGGCCTGAAGGGGAGGGAGGGGGGGGGGGGGGGGGGGGGGGGGGGGGGGGGGGGAGTTGTGGAGGACCATCGAAGCTTATTCTCCATTGGTTTCTTTTGCCACCGTCCAGGGTCTGAGATAGGCTGATCCGGAAAGGTCGATAGAGATGTGATTAATTCAAATATGAGCTCAATTAGACCTGGGGAGACTAGTTCATCTAAATGGCTCGGGTTAACCCAAACCTATATGGTTTGGCTCATTTTGGCTTAACCTAGGTCAAGTCAGACCATGGGTTGGATGTGGGAGGTAGGTCAGGATGTGGTGCTCCCAATGCATGTGGAAATTGGGTTAGAATTGCCTTGAGATGGGAGATGGCTAGGGTCAATGTGGTTTTGACCACTTTGGGCTAGCCTAGAGGTTGACCCAAGTCAACCCAAAAGTTAGGTTGGTAAGGGTAGGTGTATTGGACCTAGGGCCATATAGTGGAGGTATTGGCTAGGATCAATTGGGCTTAAGATGAGATTTGGCTCAATCCCAAGTGGTTTTGGCCACTTTGGGTTAGCCTAACTCCTAGCCTAAGTTGACCCAATAGCTGGGTTGCCTAAGGAAGGTGTACTGGGCCAAGGGAGACTCAAAGCCACATGGGTTTGATTAAACTTGGATTAGACTAGGGAATGGCTCAAGGGAGACCTCTCTTTGGGTACTTGGGGCATGCCAGGTGGCTAACCCAAGTGGGCCTGAAGCTTGGGTCCTAAAGGGGGAGCTCTTTAGGACCTAATGGGTCACCTCATGAGTCTAAATGGGATTGGGAAAGTCTTAGTCAAAGAGCTTGGAAGGGTTAGGGTACATAGGAGGTCTAGTAAAACTTGGGTGGTTTAGTCAACTAAGTTTACCAGGGGTCAGGGGTTGGGTCCATTGAGTTTAAATTGATCATGTGAACTCAATGAGAGTGGTCCCATACCAAGAGGAGGTCATTTGAATGGAAATAGGTATTTAAACCCTTAAGAGTGACCTTGGTCAACCTGGTCAAACCTAAATGTGGGTTTGGGTCCAATGTGTTCCTAATGGTGTTTAGGATCCATTAGAATGAGTTTTTAGGATTGAGGTGGGAAGGTTGAATTGAACTTGGGGGAAAAGACCAAAAACCCCTTTAAAGGGCATTTTGGTTATTTTGACCCATGGTCAATTTTGGGTCAATTTGAATTGAAACAAGTGTAGAATATTAGTTAGTAGGTCCTAATGGAGGTCATGGAGGTGATTGAAGGTTTGGGAAGGGTCCCAAAACCAAGATCCATTGGATGGAAAGTCTAGTGGCATGGGTTGTAAATTATTGAATGTTTTGCAGCCTTTATGAAAAGATTTAGTTTCAAGGGTTAAGAATGTTGGATTGAGCTCAAATTTAGCTGGTTGACCTGAGAGACATACCCAAATAATATACAATTGATATAACCTATATTAAAGGTTATTAGGCTGGGTTCCATGGGATTTAAAAATTCTCATGGAAAGGGTTTCATTACCTTAGTCCTTAGCCCTTAGATTTGGTTTGAAATTTTGGAATTAGATTGAATTTAAGAGTTTAATGGCTGGAATTAGCTCATCCACATCAGTGGAGGTCGATTAGATGATTGAGATTGGTTGGATGTGATTTCAATGTTGATTGAATGTTGATTGGAAGTTAAACTAGGGATTGAATTGGAGGGTGGAGTTGAGTTTAATAGGGATTAAATTGGGTCTTACTTAGGACCTAAATGAATAGAAAGTAGACACTTTCCAGTCATTAGGTCACCAGGAGGGAACTCAAGTGGGTCTTAGTGACCTTATACAGAAATGATGTCAAGAAATGGACCCTCAATATATACCGCATAACGTAATTCTAGTGCATATATTGGCGTTGACCGAATGGAAGGATGGAATTGAAAATTTTTATTCTAAGGAAAGGGAGGGCCAAACCTTAGGTAATCAAAATTGAGTGGATATTAGGGTGGTGCCATAAAGGGCATTATCCCCCACTAGTAGGGGATTATGTGGTGGGGTTGAAATTTGCCCAACATAGAGGATCAGGGTTAAGTGACCTTATGGTGGGATCAAAACATACCGAACAAGAGGGTCGTATGATCTTATGATGGGGTCGCAATATACCCATTATAAAGGTTCGGGTTAAATAGTCTTATGGTAGGGCAAAAATTTGCACAGGAGCAGCAACATACTTAGGACATCATCCGCACGCAGTACCAGCACGACCAGGACATGGCCTAGTTTGGATCTTAGTTTGCCACATTGACCAGTTACTTTTCACCACCACCACCACCACATCATCCGTCTGATGATCAAGATCCCTCGTTTTTCAAGTTTTTTTGTTTATTATGTTATTTTTCTGTAGTTTGTTTTTATTATAGCTGTTTTAGTTTATATTCTATTTTTAAGTTTCCTCCTCCTTTTTGTGATGTCAAAAGGGGGAGTAGTCTGCTGTACCTTGTACTTTGATTCTAGAATTTAGTAAACTGCTTTTCATTACACTGTTTTCATTAGACTGTTGAAACTGCTTAAACTTTTCTGAATATGTTTTCCATCATCAAAAAGGGGGAGATTGTCGCAAATCTAAGTTTATGGATTAAACTTTTGATGATAGAAAACATTCATAATTGTCTGTGACTACCTTGCCTACTAACTTTTTAGGTCCGCAAGATTGAGTGCAACTCAAGTCAGCTCAAGATTGGGTAAATTTAGTTGAGTCAATTTGTAATTTTTCATTTCTTGAGTTCATTGTAAAAGTTGTTCCTGATGCTAAGTAACCTTGCACACACACACTTGAGGGTTTTTCTATTATTTTTTATTTTGAGTACATCGTCCTGAATGATGTTCATATCAGCAGGACGATCCGACTAAAAATAGAAACCCTAATTAGGGAATCCTGGTTAAGGTAGTCGTCATTATGCACATCATCCTAGACGATTCTTATATTGGCCAGGACGATAAGCTCAAATCAGAAATAATCAGCCCCTAGATCTATTTAGGTAAATTTTATTTTAGGACATCGGCCAAGATGATCCATTACATCATCTGGTATGATTCAATACAATTATGCCTAAATTAATTTGGTAATTAAGGAAAGCAATTAAGGCTTGACTGATACGATCACATCGTCCTGAACAATCGCATGATCATCTGGAACAATCAATTCAAAAACCCTTATTTACTCTTGGATGATCAACATCATCCAACTCTTATTTAGAGCGATGTTCTGGATAATTTTCCTCAGTTTTGAACTAATTGTCCGGGACGATAGTTAAATTGGCCTGGACGATCAAGCTAATTTTGGATCGTCCAGACCTCCTTCCCGAGCGATTGTTTAGTCGATAATCTGTGATTTGAACTAATCATACAGAACAATGTTTTATCATCCTGGATGATGTGAACAAAATTTCTTCTGATCGTCCCATGTCGTCCAGGCTGATTGAGCTTAATTTGTACTAATCGTACAGTACAATAGAAATATCATCCTGGACGATAATATCGATTCTTGAAATTCTATTTAAAGACCCAAATTTTTTCATGCAAAAGATTGGAGTGCTGCTGTCTTGACCTGAGAGAGCCTAGGGAGAGGGAGAGAGAGAGAGAGAGAGAGAGAGAGAGAGAGAGAGAGAGAGAGATAGAGAGGGAGAGAGGAACTTGTGAGGCAAAGTTTGTGAGAGGGTTCACAAAGGTTGCTCCAAGCAAGGTTCCAAGTCATCTTCTTTGTTCTTCATCCTTCGTCCTTGGGAGGTTCTTGGGAGGTCTACTTCAACAAACGGTACGGGTTCTATGCCCGCTTCAGGAGGAAGCAAAAGGAGTCGGTTCTCTACCACACCGGGGTTGGTGAAAAAGAGTCTGTTGTAAAGGCTTCTCCACCTAGCTGTGAGAGCTAAAGGAGAGACACGTAGTTAGTACAATACTCAGAGGGTACCTCTGAGGAGTGGACGTAGGTTAAGGTTTGACCGAACCACTATAAATCCAGTGTGATCTTTTTTTGTTTTATTTTCACATTTAATTTTTGCATCTGTTACTCTTTGTGGTGAATTATTTTGGTTTTAGTTTTGTGCTTTACTTAAGAAAATTTTTAAAATACCAATTCACCCCCCCCCCCTCTTGGTTAGCCTCGGAACTAGTTCATAAGGGCTTAACATCCCTATCAAATTTTTAAGATAGACCTCTGAAGAGCCAAGACCAAGTCTCATACTTGGAAGGTTCTAGGTCGCACTAACTTATCAAGAGCTTGAACCATTGGGCCTTATACAACTCTAGAATCTGTTGAGCTTGGAAATGTCGCTCTTCGAGGCCTTTGAGTTCTTCTAACCAAGTTTTGTAATATGCTTAATTAAGATTTTATTTTTGACTGTTACTCTAAGTAAAGGGATTTGTACCTCCAAGGGAAGTATGGCCTCGGACCCATACATTAGTGCGAACGAGGTGGATTGGGTCGGGGTTCTATAAGTGGTCTGATAGGCCCACAAAGCTTCCACTAATTTCTCATCCATTGTCATTTATCATCATTAAAGATCTTTTTGATGATATGCACAAAAGACTTGTTGAAGGTCTTAGCCAACCCATTAACCCTAGGATAATAGATTGTTGAGTATCTCCAATCAATATTATGGCATCTTACAAAACTATTGATCTTCGTAGACTTGAATGTGCACCCTTTATTGGATATGATTCTATGAGGTATAACAAATTGATATATGATAGGGTCATAAAAGAACTTTAAAACATGGTGTGATGTTACATTATATAGGGGAATTACTTCTACCCACTTTGAAAAGTAATCAGTTGTAGCTAATATGAAGCAATGACCCTTCAAAGAAGGAGGATCAATCGGCCCGATAATATCCATGCCCGAACTTTCGAAGGGCCACGAACTTATTGTGGGGTGCAATATATTAGGTGGCTGATGTAGGACCATACCATGAACTGACATTGATGATAATGTTTTGTAATATTCATGTAATTGTCAATCATTGTAGGCCAGTAGTATCCAAGCCTTTTGATTCTCAACTTTATTTTTGGACCTGATTGATGAGCACCACATAGTCTGGAGTGGACTTCATTAACAATCTTCAGGGCATCTCGCTTATCTAAGCAATGCAACCACATCTAATTAAATGATCTATGGTATAACATATTGTTGACTAGTGCATATGATATCACACATTTCTTGACTTGGTTAGCGAGGGATATGTCATGGGGAAGTTTTCCCTCTTGAAGATAGTCGATCAATGGTTGTCTCCAGTCACCTTCTTCATTGGTTGTCAAAGAGGTAGAATGGATCCGAGGAGATTGCTCATTAATGTACTCCAAATCTATAAGGGAAAGGACTTTACGACCTTGAATCTCTATAGGGATGGAGTCTTCTAACGGACACACAAATTCCTTTGCAAGCTTTGCTAAGGCATTAACTATAGAATTTTTTCCATGGGGAATCCTATACAAAGTTACATTAGGGATTTACTCGAGCAAGTGAGTAGTGTATTAGTCGTATTTTAGGAGATTAGGATTCAAAACCTTATAGGTTCCTATGACCTAGTTGATCACCAGTTGAGAATCATCAAAGATTTTTATCTCTTTAATCTCCATTAAGATTACAAGTTCAAAATCTATTATCAGAGCTTCATATTCATCCTTGTTGTTTATGCAAGGCTCTAATAAGTGGTAGGAAAAATACAAGATTCCCTTTTCTGGCATTATAAAATTTAGGCCAATTCCAGCTTTTCTGGGGATCATAGATTTTTGGGTTATGCCCCGTTGAGAGGATGCCACACCATCAAAATATAATTCCTAGACATGATTTTTAGATTCCCTTAAACTCATGATTTGTTCATTAGGTATATCATCATTTAAAGAATAATCTACTAGCGACGAGTATGCTACAAGTAAGTCGACAATGGCTTGTCCATTCACAACACACAAGGGAATGAAAGTAATCTCAAACTGGAGCAATAACATAGACCACTGAGCCAAACATCCTGACAACATAGGTCAGGTCATAAGATATTGTAAATGGTTAACTCTAGAGATCAAACTGATCAAATGGGAAAGTATGTAATGCCAAAAATCAAAGCAAGATAATGCTTCTCGATGGAAGGTTATCAAATTTCAGTGGGCAAGAGTCTTTGGCCAAGGTAATAGAGAGCGTTCTCTTTCTTCTCATCATTGACTTGAGCTAACAGGGCACCTAAAGACTCATCTAAGGCCTTAATATAGAGAATAAATGGTCTTTCTGGAACCAGAGTAGCAAAAACTAGCGGTTTAGAAAGATATTGCTTGAGGCATTCTAACACTTCTTGTCCCATATGAATTTAGCATCCTTTTTAGCTAGGATGGAGAAGGGTTAACATCTCCCGAAAGGTTGGAGATAAACCTCCTTATATATATCAACCTACCTTGGCTATGGCTCCTAAGAGCTGGCATATCTAGGATGGCTTCGATTTTGGCAGGATTAATCTCAATTCTATGATGCCTCACTATGAATCCTATGAACATTCCTGAAGTGAAGCCGAAGGCACACTTTAAAAGATTCATTTTTAAGTCGTAGTGGCACAATCACTCTAAAATGACTCTTAAGTCATAAAGTTGAGCCCCTTTAACCTTGCTCTTGATAACTAAATTATCGATGTAGCACTCGACTTGATTATGGATTAGTTCGTTAAAGATACGAGTCAGACCCACTAGTAGGTCGCTCCGGCATTTTTAAGGCCAAAGGGCATTACCTTATAACAAAAGATTCCTATAAGAGTTCTGAATACAGTGTTTCTCTCATCTTCTGGGGTCATCTTGATTTGATTATAACCAAATAAGCCTTTTACAAAGTATAAAATAACATGTGATGAGGCCATGCCCACCATGAATTCAAGTATAGGCAAAGAAAATTCATTCTTGTGATATGCCTTATTCAGATCCCTATAGTTGGCACAAATTTGAATTTGACCATTCTTCTTTCGAACTGACACGACGCTAGCCACCCATGCGAGATATTGTTCCTCTTGAATAAACCTAGCCTCAGCCAACTTCTTAATTTTAGAAACAACTTGTTGCTCAATCTCTAAGCACGTGTGTTGAGGAGCTTGTTTAACATGTATGGTATCTTGTCAAATTCCAAGTTTATAGACCGCAACATTGATAGACAAACCCGTCATTTCATCATATATCCTGACGAAGCAATCCCTAAACTCAAATAGAAGCTGAATTAGAACTTGGGACTCA
>CM039724.1:14014130-14376630 GCA_022539455.1 Dendrobium nobile
CACCAAATACAAGACTTTGACTCAAGAAATGTATAATTAAATAAAAGAAAAATATTGACCTCACAAAGAAACTTAAAAACTTATTCTACACAGTCTTGAGTTGATCACTATGTGCGGTGTACGGTGGACCTAAAATATTACTACACAATAACAATAATGTAATAATAATAATAATAGGAGATAAAATAATAGACAACCTAATAATATTTGTTATCATCAAAATCATAATACTTGAGTCCATATTTGCAATAATCTCCTCATTCTTGATGATGACTAATATAGTTGGTTACGTTTTTTAAATTAATTTGTTATGTCCTAAACTCCACCTTACTAGTTGAGTTTTTTTATAGGGTGTTTTCTTAAAGGAATAAATGAGAAGAATAAGAATAATGCATAATTATGAATAAGGAATAAACAAAAACTATATTATGGATTCTCAAATCTAAGGGGTTGTTTTTGTTGACCTCATTTCTCATGAGATCACTAAAATCCACTTGGGTTCCTTCCTGGTGACCTAATGATTGGAAAGTGTCTACTTCCTAACATTTAGGTCATAGGTAAGACCCAATTTAATCCCTATCTAACTCAACTCCACCTTCCAATTCAATCCCTGGTTCAACTTTCATTCAACATTCAATCAACTTACAATCAACATTCAATCAACTTTCAAATCACATCCAATCAATCTCAATCATCTAATCTACCTCCACTGATGTGGATGACCCAAGTGCAACCATTCAACTCTTAAATTCAATCCAATTCCAAAATTTCAAACCAAATCCAAGGGCTAAGGACTAAGGTCCTGAAACCCTTACCAAAAGAATTTTCAAATCCCATAGAACCCAGCCTAATGACATCTGATTTAGAGTCTATCAATTTCATATTATTTGAGTATGTCTCTAAGGTCAACAATACAAATTTGAACTAAATCTAACATCCCTAGCCCTTGAAATTGAATCTTTTCCCAAAGGCTACAAAACCTTCAATTATTTACAACCTATGCCACTAGACTTGCCATCCAATGGATCTTGGTTCTGGGACCCCTCCCAAACCTTCCAATCACCTCCATGACCTCCATTAGGACCTACTGACCAAAATTTTACACTTTTTTCAATTCAATTTGACCTAAAATTGATCATGGGTCAAAATGACCAAATTGCCCTTTTTAGGGGTTTTTGGTCTTTCCTCTCAAGTTCAATTCAACCTTCCCATCTCAATCCTCAAAACCCATCCCAATAGATCCTAAACACCATAGGAACACATTGGACCCAAACCCACATTTATGTTTGACCTAGTTGACCAATTCAAGCATGGTTGACCAAGGTGACTCTTTAGGGGTTTAAATACCTGTTTCCATTCAAATGACCTCCTCATGGTATGGGATCACTCCCATTGAGTTTACATGATCAATTTAAACTCAATGGACCTAACCCCTGACCCTAGGTCAACTTGGTTGACCAAACCACCCAAGTTTGACCAAACCTCCCATACACCCCAACCCTTCCAAGCCCTTTGACCAAGACTTTCCCAATCCCATTTAGACCCATAAGGTGACCAATTAGGTCCTCAAGAGACTCCCCTTGATGGCCCAAGCTTTAGGCCCACTTAGGTTAGCCATTTAGCTTGACCCAAGTACCCAAAGAGAGGTCTCCCTTGATCCATTCCCTAGTCCAATTTAAATTGGATCAAACCCATGGTTGCTTTGGGTCTCCCTTGACCCAATACACCTTCCCTAGTCAACCCAGCCATTGGGTCAACTTGGGCTAGGACTTAGGCTAACCCAAAGTGACAAAAACCACTTAGGATTAATTCAACTCTCATCTTAAGCCTCATTGAACCTAGCCAACACCTCCACTAGGTGGCCCTATGTCTAGTACACCTACCCTAGCCAGCCCAGCCTTTGGGTTGACTTGGGTCAACCTCTAGGCTAGCCTAAAGTGGTCAAAACCATATTAACCCAGACCATTTCCCATCTCAGCACAATTCAAACCCAAATGCCACTTGCATTGGGTGCACCAGAGCCTAACTTACCTCCCACATTCGACTCATGGTCTGACCTGACATGGGTTGAGCCCAAAGTGACCAAAACCATATAGGTTTGGGTCAATCTGAGCCATCCAAATGAAATGGAGTGCCTCAGGTCAAATTGAGCTCATATTTGAACTCACCACATCCTCATCGACCTTTCCAGATTAGCCTATCCAAGACCCTAGCCAGCAGTAATCAGAACCAATGCAGAATGAGCTTCGGTGGTCCCCCCCACTTTGGTTCTGATCCAAAGGCTTCCAAAGCCTAGGCTCACCAGCTTAAAGCTCATAAACCTCAGGGAGGATGTCTCCATCCACCTTGAGGCCATCTAATAGCTTGCCCAGTCAATCCCAGCAATCCATGGTCGTAGAGTGACCTGAATATGGGATATGGGTGGCAATTCACCAAACATCCCCATTCAAATTCTATCTCCCAAAATCATTCCCCAGAGCTCTCTGAGTGATCCAATAGCTTCTCTTAGCTCCCTAGCCGCTTCCAGCCTTCATCCGGAGCGAACTATGGCGAAAGGACTCCGCACTCCGCTCAAACTCCTACCTCTGGCCATCCTTTGGTCTTGTCATCTGAAGGAGAACTATTCACCTTCACCTTCTGAAGCTTTTTGAGAGAAAGACTCAACATTGGGACTTTCTCTAAGGTGAGATTTTGATCCCGAGCTCCTAGTTATGTAGTGGTGGTCAAGTTTGAAGAGAAATTTCAATCCAATAAATTTCCACCATTGGATTGAAAGCTCTGATCGTTCTGATCCTCCCTATGAAATTTTGTGAGAGTTCGCCAGTGGGATTGCTTGGATCATGCCGGAGAATGCCCATGGCTTTGGGTTCATGTGGGAGGTTAAAGACATAATCCTAACTATTGATTTCAATCATCAGTCTGGATTACATCCCGCAATTGCGGAGGACGTTCGATCCTAACCATCTGTTGTTTTATCTGATGGCTACGATTAATCTCACATTACCCAGTCAGCCTCCAATGATTAGTTACCCAATTGAAAGATGCTGCTTGGAAAGCTTGCGGCTGACTGGGTAATTAGGGATCTAAATTTTACAAAAAGGTTGGGATATTGAAAAATTCATATCACCCTCCATACATGACCATTTTAGGTATTCTTAGGCTCATTGGAAAGACCTCAAGGATATCTACAAAAGCCCTATGGTCCCAAGACTTAATTGCATCCATATCAGCCTTAATTTCAATCTGAATGTTTTCCTATTATTGTATTTATGTGTTTAATTGATGTCACCATGGCTTGGGACTTTGGGAAAGTGAATTTGGACAAGTCCTTGACATGTCCAAATTTTTCCTCCCATGTTTGAGGTGTTTAAGGGCAATTTCATACCATTTTGGGTTCATGGGTCATGGTCTGACCTTAATTTCAAATTGGAGTCATTATCTCTCCAATAAGAATTATGATCCATGTTTAGGTGTGACGATAGTGCTTGGCATAAGGAGTGTAGAGCCACTGATTTTGCCCCTATCAGAGCTTAGGATAGATTCCTAGGATTTTTCCAATGTGACTTAGAGGTCACCTTAGGTGGCTTGGTTAGCTACCTTAGAGAGTTCCATTTGGGCTCAAATTTAGTGTGTCTAGACCTTGAGGTCAAGTAATCTCATGCTCAAAATATCACAAGATTTAGTGTTCCTTTGGTCCACCAATTAGGAGCCTCAAAATCCCTCCCTATAATTGACATAGAACTTTAAATAATTCACTAAAAATTCATATTAATACAAAAAAAATTTATTTAATGACTCTAACGGACCCTAATTGAACTCTCAACTCATCACAAATAAGAACCCTATCAAATAACCTTTTATTTCATTTTAATTTAATTTTCAAGAAAACCTAACAATTAAATCTAATAATTAATTAAAATAATTAAAAACCCCCAAATCAGTTCAAAACACATAGAAACATTCCCATGGGTCATCTCTGACCTTTGGTAGTGGTTCCATGAAGTTTGGAATGAGTTCGAGTCAAAACAACCAAAACCTTCCTAACTAAGTAATTTTAAAATCCAATTAATTAAACAAATTTTGAAAAATCATAATTTATTCTAGAAAAATCCAAATTAATCAAATTTAAAGTCAATCAACTTCAATTAAAATCTAATATTTTACAAAAATGACAAATCTTCAAGATTTAATCAAAATAAAAAAGTTAACTTTTCGATTAACCATAGTTCAAATTTAAGGATCAAACCTCATAAATTCTTAACTTTTTATAGAAAACTCCAAATCAAGCATACTAATAAAATAACTACTCATTATAAGCTTTAATATTTATTTAAAATGTTAAACCCTCAAAATTAACTTTAATTTTAAAAGTCAACCTTTAACCCCTTAATTAATACATTAAAATAATTCTGATAACTCTAAAAAATTTAACAATTCATTAAAATCTTAGAAATTTTTAATTTGATTAATAAAAATCATCTAACCGATTAAATAATTCTGATAATTAAAATGCACTCAAATTAATCTTTAACACATTAGTACTTTAACTCAAACATAAAGTTCTACTTCAACCTTAATAAACTCAAACATTAGACAATCTCAACAAATAACTCAGTTTAGGATCTACCCCAACCACACGACCTTCTACACACACTTTAGATGATTTGCTAGGGCAACCAATTCAAGATCTAGGCTAGTCCAGTGTTTACTTCTCTGTTGTGTGTCAAGTTCTCAAGATTTTATTCCATGTTGTGATTGAAATTATTTGATGTGTTTGTTTACTTTTACTGTACTATGTGGATTGATGTGTTTCGCGATTACATTACCCTTAGGTTAGGAATGATCTGGATGTTCACTGAGTTTTTTGCAAGTGGCCATGCTCATGTAGGGCAATAAAGAGGGCTAAATAAATAATTATTATAATTGCTACAGGTGCTTCAGCTATTTAGCCCCCAAATAAAAAAAGGAGCATGACAAAATGTGTTTACTTTTCTGCATATATATAATAACTTTAGAGTTAATTTGATTTATTAAATGCTTAGGATAATCCTGTAGGAGAGTATAGCATTTTCATTTTCATTAATATAATTTAATTAAGTATTGAGTTGTAAAAGTGTATAATTGAGTTAGGATACATGGATCTAAAGGTTGGATTCCAAAGAGGAAGGGATACCCCTCAGGGGAATAATCCTTTTCCATTTGGAAGCCCAAGTTTTAATCATTTTTCATACGCAAAGTGGAAAGAGTAACCTTCCATTTGAGGGAAGAGTTCTCTTTTCTATTTGAGTATATGACTATGTAGAATCCAAGAAGCCCAAAGAGGAGAAGACCGAGGAGTTGAAGACAAAAAGTATCATACTCAAAGTCACTTGCGTCTGTACTAGGATTAGAATCTAGGTTGTTATTAATGATGCCCGACCACATTAATTTCTATATTTCTGGGTTGTAATAAGCAAGACATGTTGTCTATAGACATTTATTAATTATTTTGGTTATATTTGATGTGTTAAGTTGATTGTATAGAGGATTGCCTACTTTTCTTAAATTTTTTTAGCGATTGTGTGCCGCTTTTTATTTAGCCTTGATACATGAGGCTCGTGATGGTGTGAAAATTCTTTTACTCGTAATTAAGATTTAAAATTTTAGGAGTTAAATAATATAGAAAGATAATGATCTAGGGAATAAGCAAGAGATTATTCAGAGTCACATGCATATCGATGCATTCTTCTTTCCTTATTTTAAAATACTTTCCTACCTTTGGGTAAAGTATAGATAATCCGACCTTTGAGGATAAGATACTAAACCTGGGGAAGCCTAGTCTTCTAAAAAATTATTTTTAAGGTTTTTTTTTAAATTTCAAGCATTCATGATTTGGATATTTTGACCAACATGAATTACATTATAAACACATTTAAAAGAGACTAAATCTTAATTACATCTATCTTTAGCATTTTCACCAACATAAGTTAAGGGGCCACCTAGGATAATCTCTAGACGTAGGTCCCAGCTCTCCAAAACTTTAATAAAAATGTCTCTACCACTCTTTTATAAAATAACTAGATTCATGGATTTAAAATTGACTATGTGGTTGGCTCCCCAATCCAGGCTAGGGTAAGTCTATATTTTGCATTACATTAGTTAGGTTCAGACTACTGTAGTCTAGAGTCCAATTTAAATTTAGGGTGATGGGCAGATTTTGAATCATAAAACCCCAATTTTTAGGAATATAATCCTAAATTTCTAATAAAATGCTCAACTAAAACGAAATTCTCTTTTAATCTAAAACTTAAAGTCCAACATTTAGATTAAGTTGGGACACTTCTGGATTGTTCTAAAATCTCAAAGTGTTCCCTACTCTTCTTCCCTTGACTCTAAAAATAAGTGCTCCAATTTGATCCATTCCCACTTGAAATTCTAAAATTCACTTCCTTTTATATCACTACTAGAATATCTTTAAACAAAAATTTGTCATTAATTTAATAGAGAGTATTCGTAGGAAATTTTGATTTCCTGCGATGTAATTAACTACGAGAGCTTGTGCTCATAGGAGATTTATAATCCACATTCACCTTTTTCAAAATCAATTTTTAAAACTCAAAATTAATCTTCTTTAGGAAAATTAAGTTGATAATGATCATTATCGTCATGTTCCATCGATTGATAATAAGTGATATTTTCTTTCCTATGAGAGAAATATCATTCGTTATTGTGACATGGAATATAAAATTAATGATCTCCCATCCATATATTAGAGGTTGAATATTAATGGAATATCATTTTGATCCTTCAGGATTGTATGAGATTCTTATTTGGATTCAACTACTACAATCAGGATGATAACTTTCAGTTTCACTATCTGGAACTTTCATTCTTTGGCAAATGAAGTCGCGGTACATGTGAGATGTCTCCAGAGCAAGGCCAAGTTTTTGAGTGCAAGAGAACGAATGGCAAGGCCTCCCTCCGGGTTGGCAAACGGACAACCAATTCACCGCATGGATTTTTGTATTGGGACCAATTGTGTAGATAGGAAGCTTGAACCCATTAGCAAATGATATTTTTGCCTTCAGGAGCAATATATTATTTATAACAGGATGTTCAATTTTGAGACTATATATTTAATATCAAATTTCTAAAATAAGATTAAATATTTTAAAACCCACTTTCAACACCAATACAAAGAACGACAGGCCCGATGGGACTAAATCTCTCTCTCCATCTCTAATAATGGCAAAATTTTATTTCATAGATAGTCTTAACTACCATTTCTTCCATTGGTTCTCTACCCATTTCTTTCTTGGGTGAGTGTGGCCAACATAAAAAAAGGAAAGAAATGTCAAAAAAAAAAAGAGAGGTGAGACCTCTATAAAAAATAGATTTTGACCTTCTGCCCCCCAAGTCAATTGGTGGGGTGATAGTGTCAAATCAGACTTTTAAGATCTCCTTCCAAAATTTATGAACCTATGTTATTGAATTTGACTCAATACATGGAGTTTTAAAATTGTAAGGAGCTCTGTTGATCTTGCTCTCAAGATCTTCAATTTCTCATTACTTTAGCCTTAACCTCCCATTTCCATTTGACTTATGGAAATGAAGAGAGTTGGGCAACTAATCTTTCTTGAATTTTCCTCTTATTTTGTAAGCCTTCGGATGCGATGAAAGTCCCACTTGTTGTGTTTGAAATTTTGGAGGAAGTTCATTTTTAATTTCAAAAATTAAGATTTTCCTAAAATTTTGTGCAATCCTAATTCAAAATATATACCATCATATGCTATTCAACAATGTCTCCTTGTGGGCTAGTGTTTGCTGTGATGATTACACCTATCCTTGAACACATAACAAATCATTGTATTTTAGCATTATATGTTAGGTTGTAGTTATTACAATTCGGCATATATCATAGAATTAAGATTTTGTTATGAATTTTAATTCTTTAAAAGAAAATTTTCTTTAAAAAATATATAATTCCAATCATTTTCTTCAATTCTAGAAACTCAAATTACATGACGATGGCCAACAAGTTTATCTTCTCATTTGACAAATATCTGACCTCTGAGGTAAGTCTATTTTTCAGGAGCGATCAAGTTCTGAGATCCCATTCACTAGCAAAATTTAAAGAAAGAACTACTTGAGGAGAGTAATAAATAAAATTGCTAAGTTAAAGAAAGTTATTGCGGCCAAGACTATGGGTCAGGTAGAGCTTGAGGCTATCGAGGAGTTATCTATTCCTGCTTCCTCTCCCCTCCTTAAGCGGAGTCATTTTTACCCTCTTGCCATTGCTCAAGGGGAGGAAAGAGTAACTATGATAGCCAGCTCCCCCCATGCCCGGTTGACTACTCAACCAAAAGAACTCCTAAGGAGAAGCACATCCAAAGGATAAAAACTTTAAGGAATATAATTCATACTTGTGCTTCCTAGTCTGGATAAAAGAAGGAAGAATACATGAGATAGTTGAAGGGAGTTATCTCCCATCACTTCCAAAAGGAGATTCTGAAAGAAGAAGCATCTGAAGCTAAGAACTTAACCCCTCTACCTATTAGAAAAAATAAGAAGTTTGTTCGACAGCCTGTTACTTTGTATTGGTTGATGGTTACACCTGGGTGTTAGGCCCTCCTTCCACCAAAAGGGAGGGTATCATACTTACTGGGTAAGAGAGGCCACCATCCTGTTGGTATGTTTTCGCTCCCTTCTCCAAAATTTTAGAAGTTGACCTCAGTGGTGGTGAAAATTAAAGAGAATGCTGAGGTTCAGATGATAGTTAATGTTAAGGGCAAGAGGCCCAAGTCTCCTTAGAGAAGATTTATTCCCAAAAAGACTAAGTTAGATATTCCTTCACCGTTCCCCAAAACACCTAGATTCTTTATTTAGTTAAAACAGATTCTAGTCAATGTTCCCCCAATCCTAGTTGGTTAAGTTTACGCTTATCTAATGTTCCATTTATTATAGTGGACAGTGGTCCCACTGCCATTTTGGTTGATTTTTTGGCCACCCACCCCGTTAATGTTCCAAATAGTTTATCTCAATGTCTATATGTCATTCCTAGGCTCCCTACTCGGGGATCTGAGGACCATTCCTTACATGATGTAGAAGCTATCATCCTTCATGCTCCTGCATCATATCCTAAGGTATATATCTCTCACCTAGTAGAGGATGCCACCCCTTTAACTACCAGTCTAGGTATAATTGAGGGGGAGGGGATAGACTTGGACCAAGAGATGGTTGATAAGTTAGCTTCAGAATCTCAGGTGGATGATAACCCCAAATTACAAGTCATTATTTCTAAGTAATAGTCATATGAAATTTTTGATATGGTAGATTATAAAGGGTACTTACCTCTCGATGCTGAATCAATAGGGGAGAGACCGATCGATGAGGTATTTCAAGAGATAAAGGACATCCTACAAAAGAAAGAAGGAACAATGACCTTTGACCCTTACTTAGATGATTTGTTAATAGAAGAGGATGAACCCATCAGTAGTATCTGTATGGTTGAGACCAGAGGATCAAACAAGGAAATTGAACCAAGCAAATACCGATCTAGAAAAGAGGAAGGTTCAATTATAGTTGAGTGAAATTTTGATGAGTCAATAAGAGCCAGAGATGAGCAGCATATAAAGATCCTAGAGACACAAGTTGCAGTCATGTTGTTACAGGTTAAGGAAATGCAATAATGTCTAGACAAGTCACAGGAGGCTTCTCTCAAACTATAGTAGTCTTCTTGAGAAATCTCTAATAGAGCTAAGAAGATAAAATCCAGTTCTAAAGCCCCTGAGTCAATGCAGTAGTCACCCCTATTTGTCATAGACACCTCCAGTCCAACCCACAATTCTTACGGTCCCTCCAGCACCACCCTAGAAAGACATTAGGAAACTCATTGAGGATTAGGTAAGGGAGGCCTTTGCCCATTTGCAAGGAACCACATCTATTCCAAAGGGTAGAACCTACCCTGAAGATTATGAATTAGCTCCTTACCTTAAGGGCTTTGTACCACCATATTTTAAGATTTTCATTGATATTGAAAACCTGAGATAGTATCTAGCCCACTTTTGAGTAAGTTATTGCAATGCAGGAGGGTCGAATGCTATACTATTTTGCTAATTTGTAAGCAGTATCACTAGCATTTCGTTGAAAAGAAAAAGTTGGGGGAGTCTTTGGTTGAATACATCTTGAGGTGGAAAAACCTCTCAATGAAGTGTGAACCCTAGTTATAAGAGAAACATGCCGTAGAGATTCTCTTAAAGAATATCCACGGCTCGATTACTTTTCTCCTGAAGGGTTTCACAATTAAAAATTTTGAGAAACTCTAAATAAGGATAGTAATCTACAAGAAGAGGCTCCTAGGATGCCATTCTTATGAGATCATTCTGATGAAAATAAGGGTCCTAAGTTGGTCAAATCTTTTGAGAAGAAAGCCACTATCTCAGTAGTTGACAAAGGGAAAAGGCCAGTTGTTAGTCAGTCAACTATTCCTATACAACCACAAATTAAAAGCAACCATTTCAAATTATTGCCCAACGTCCTAAGGAGCCTTACCTGACCTACAATAGAGAGAGGTTGGCTAGACCATACCCCTTTAAGCGAGATTTGTTGCAACTTAGTTTTCATAACTATATTTTCATATCATTTATGATTTTGATGATTCCAAATATTATTATTTTGATTACTATTTCTTCTAACATATATTAGATATATTATTTTTATTATTTGTATGTACTAACTTTTCAAAAAAATCATCCTCCAGACTTTTGAAGATGGTCAAGTCAGATTAGATTAAGATTTATTGTAAATGGAGTCTATATTTTACACTTTTATTGAGTCTGAAAGAGTGTGATTATAATTGAGTAATCGTGCACACATACATTGAGGGAGGATTAAAACTTTATAAAATTTTAAACTAATCATATTGAATGATTTATAGTCATATGGGACAATTTATCTAGTTAGTTCCTTCAGCAAGCAGCTAATCAAAGCATGGATGGAAAATTCCTTAAGTGTTGTTCGTATTGTACGAAGTTGCCTTCTTACAAACGACGTCTAGTGTACGAAATTAATGATAACCTTTTCATCCATGCAAATAAGTAAATTTTTTAAACTGTTCATCCGGGATGATCTTCAATTCGTATAGATGATGACGTCCAGAGTATAAAAATGGTGCAAACATTTTCATCCATACGAACATGTATTTTTTTATATTATTTGTCTAGGATGATCCTGAGTTCGTACATATGACATCTGTAGTATGAAATTGATGTGAACATTTTCATCCATACGAAATAAGATTTGACTAAAGCAATTCATACTGTATGATGTTCATTCATACTGTATGATGTTCATTCATACAAATGATAATCTATGTACAAAATTAGTTTATATAGGTTCATACGCACAATTTTTTGAACCATTTGTGCGTATAAACATCGATCGTACTATACAATCATGGACGCTCAAAATTGAAATTTTCAATTTTTTGGACGATTTTTTGTGTCATTCATATTTAAAGCCCTTAGAAACTAACTTGAATGAATCTGGTCTTTGTTATTTCTTAGAGAGCAAGTGAAATGGTGATTTAGGAGAGTGTTTGTGAGAGAGTTCTTATAAGTGGAGTGTAATGATTCACAAAGTTACTGAAATGTGAGAAACTCTTTTGTTTGTATATCAATTCCCTTCCTTTCTTCTTTCTAATTGCTGGAGAGAAGATCTTTGGAGAAGATTTGGTACTCTATCAACACTTGGAGAGTGTGAAAGGATGATGGTACTTTGCCGATACTTGGAGGGTGTGAAAGGATGACGGTACTCTGCCGACACTTAGAGGATGTGAAAGTATAATTGTACTTTGTCAACACTTGGAGGATATGAAAGGATGACGGTGCTCTGCCATACTATGGAATGGTGGAAGAGAGGAAAATCATAAAGGCTTCTTCGCCTTGCTATGGGGGTAAAAGGAGAGTCACTTTCATAATAGTGCAATACCTAAAGAGGGAATCTTTAGGGAGTGAACGTAGGTCTTATTGGACCAAACCACTAGAAATTACTATATTCTTTTTACTTTTTCTGCAATTTTTATTTTCCCATAATTTTTACTTATTGTGGTTGAAAATTTTCTTTTTATTAAAAAATTAATCAAACAATTTTCATAAATTCTCAAGAGGAATTTTAAATTACTAATTCACCCCCCTCTTGGTTAATCTTAGGACAATTACATTAGGTTTAATAACCTATACGAACTTTTCAAGATTCAGTAAGGAAGATCTTTAGGAGTCTTCAGAAATATCTATATTTTCAGTTGTCTGAGGCTAGAAGTCCAGAAGAGGTAGACAAGAAAGATGACCCCAAGTACTATCCTTATCACTGTATGTTGGGCCATCCAATCAAAGATTGCATTATTTTTAAAGACTGGGTAGAGAAGAACTTCAGGCAAGGTAACATCATCATTCCTAAAGAATATCTGGTAGACTCGAAACAAGCTTCAGTCAAAACAATCTCTGGGAATACTCTTAGCACTTATTTGTCCGTTGAAGATGGTTGAGACATTGCTTTATCCTGGGCATTTAAAAAGTTGATTAACAAGTCTTTCATCTTTCTCAACAGCTAACCATGATAGCTCAGGGCCCAACTTGGGAGGTTAACCTGAATGCTTCGTAGGAGGATGTTGATCTACTTCCCTCTCTAGTAGTCATAGGAACTACTGTAATACATAGAAAAGAAAAAAGAGATATTTTTGTAGAGAGGAAGTATATAGATGAGAGATGTATTTGATTAGCGCATGGTGGTGTAAAACCCTTTCCCCTCTCTTGTTATCTAACTTTTACTTTTCCCCATCAAAGGCAAAGGGTCACAAGATTAATAAAAAAACACCCTTCTTCCTCTATTTTGATGATTAACCATGAGACTGAAATGCAAGTTGATAGTTCTTCTCCATTAAGTCAAAATTTTGCTGAGATCAATATGAATGTTCAAAAAATGGACCTTCCTAAATCTACCTTTCAAGGAGAAGTTAAATTTGAAACTTTATCAGAAAGTGACTTCCTCCAAATTAATTTTCAAGGAAGTCCTATCGTAATAGACTTTTCAGATTCTGACTCCATTTTAGGAAATGACGTCCAATGCCTATATTAAGCATAGACACCCCCCCTAGTTTTCCCTCTTGAAGATATCGAGCAGATGCAACTTTATAGAGGTAAGGTCTTAACTCCTAGGCTTCTCCCCCATGACAAGGGAAAATAAGCTGTCTTTGAAGATCCCATTCCAAATTCCCCTCAGCAATCCAATTTTCCTTTAATTCCACCAGGTTTTGAGTCTATTGTTCATAAGGTTAATTATAATGTTCTAGCCCATTTTAAGAAGTTACCATCCAAATTGAGCATCTACAATGCCCTCCTTCTCTCCAAAGAAATTGGGGAATCCTTAATCAAGGCACTTCTCGACCCCGAGATTTGCTTAGCTGAATTGCCATCAACTTTAAAAGAGGAGGTACTCTACTTCAAAAAAAAAACCCCGGGGTGACATTTTCAGATGAGGATCCACTCCTGGGTACTGCTAACCACAATCGCCCAATCTACATTACTATAAATGTGGGCAATTTCAAGTTATTAAGAGTTCTTTTTTATTTGAGTGCATTGATTAATGTAATCAACATAAAGACTCTCACATACCTTATAATTGATACTAGCAAGCTCTCAACTGACAAGTTAGTACTTCGTGTGTTCAATGAAAGGGCAAGAGGGCTTTAGGTTCAATTACCCTTCTTCTATAGATAAGAGATTTAAAAACTGAAGCATAATTTTATATAATTGATTTGACAATGTCTTTTAATGCAATCCTAGGTAGGCCTTGGATTGTTTAAGCATGGGAATCTGGAAGTTAGTGAGTTGTTTATTGCTACTTCAATTCTTAGCTTTATCAGTCAGGATAAACAGCAGCTTGTTCAATCGAAGAACTGTGTTGTCAATCAGTCCCTTGGGCTGTCTTCAGGTAAATGGAAACCTCCTCCCCCCGATTGGATTAAGATTAACCTTGATGCTTCTCTTAAAGGGAATTATGAGGCAGGTATTGGTGGTATTGTAAGGGATTGTAAAGGAAGGTTTCTTCTTACTTTTGGTATGAAGAAAATGCATTGGGACATTGCCCAGCTGGAGTTGTCCTCTGTGTCAGCTCTTAAAGATATTATACATGATAGATTTGATGATGTTGGAGGCATTATAGTAGAAGGGGACAATAAAAATGTTATAGAAGTTCTTCACAAAATGCACAGTATACCGAAGAATGTGGATAGGAGATTGGATATTGAAGATTCTTCATTTCTTAACAAGGTCAATAATGTGATTTTTCATTGGGTTAATCATAGTTGTAATAGATTAGCTGATTTCTGTGCTAATCATGCTCTTTTTTTCTGATTTTCTTTTGGAATTATTTTGTGAGAGTGAACTACCTTCTTCCTTTTGTGCTATGTTAAAGGAAGATTGTGTTAGTGATATACACTCTCAGTAGTTTGTACCTAGGTTTTGCTTTGTTTTTCCTTCTATGCAATATTAGCATTCTTCAAAAAAAAAAAGAGGTAGGCCTTGGATTCATGAATAGATAATGGTTCCATCTACCCTACACCAATGTGTCAAGTATCAACGAGATGGCATTGAACATGTGATGAGGGGTGATTCGCAATCATTCTCAATTAAAAAAATTAGAATCTACGAGGATGTTGCATATTTCATACCAAAAGGGTCCTCATCCTGTTCTAGAGTTGAGATCAAAGTTGAGGTAAAATTGTTAGACCAAGCTCCAACCAAAGCCAAGAAACAAAAGAAAAAGAGAGAGAAACAGAAATGGAAAAATATCAAGATATGACAAAATCGGGTAGTGAAGATGACCTCAATATCATTATCCCTATGCCTCCAAACATGTTGCCTCAAAGAGGTGGGAGGATGGCTTTAAGGGCATATGGTTGAGGCCGTGCTTCATTTGAAAGTAGAATAACCGCCGTATATATTGATCCAAAATCAAGTTCTGATGAGGATTTAGAAAGACGGGGTGTTGCGATTCCTTTCAATTACAAGACAAAAAATACTCCTCCCAAGTTTGATCTCACTTTAGATCAGGATAGTGACCCTAAGGTTGATGTTCCAAAGGTTAAAAGTGATGAGCCTGAATTAACAAGATATAAAAAGCACAGTAGAAGAATTGAGGCCCTTTTCTTGACCCCACTATTGAATGGTAGGATTGCAGTGTTAGAGATTAAAGAGGCCCCCAACCCAATTGGTAAAGTGAAGAAAGTCCAGAAATTTTTCCCTGGCTCCTCCTCCTCAAAAGATGAAAGTGATGTAACCCTCGAGGAGGTAGATTTTAATGAGTTAATAGAATTACCTTTTGGCTACTTCCCTGTTTGTGTAATGAATTCTTTTTCTAAATTTCCCGTACTGTCTCTATGGACTAAGGGTCAAGCTATATACCACAAAAATATTTGACAAACAAAAATCAAGAAAAATCTAATAAGTGGTATCGTCTTCAGTACCGTTAGTTCATTTGGTGTCAACGAATATTATTTAAAAATAACTTTCCATCTTGAATCTTAGAATGTCTCTATTGATGTCATCAATCCCCTCGACATACTCTATTTAGAAACTTTAGACAATCCCGATGAACTTTAAGTTTGGGATGTACCCCTTGAATTTGAGGAAGAGATTTAGTCGACAGTCGATGAGTTATGGGAAATTAACTTGGGAACCGATGATGATCCTTGCCTCACTTTTATCAGTACTCTGTTGAGTGAGGATGAGTCCCAAGTTCTAATTCAGCTTCTATTTGAGTTTAGGGATTGCTTCGTCAGGATATATGATGAAATGACGGGTTTGTCTATCAATGTTGCGGTCTATAAACTTGGAATTTGACAAGATACCATACATGTTAAACAAGCTCCTCAACACACGTGCTTAGAGATTGAGCAACAAGTTGTTTCTAAAATTAAGAAGTTGGCTGAGGCTAGGTTTATTCAAGAGGAACAATATCTCGCATGGGTGGCTAGCGTCGTGTCAGTTCGAAAGAAGAATGGTCAAATTCAAATTTGTGCCAACTATAGGGATCTGAATAAGGCATATCACAAGAATGAATTTTCTTTGCCTATACTTGAATTCATGGTGGGCATGGCCTCATCACATGTTATTTTATACTTTGTAAAAGGCTTATTTGGTTATAATCAAATCAAGATGACCCCAGAAGATGAGAGAAACACTGTATTCAGAACTCTTATAGGAATCTTTTGTTATAAGGTAATGCCCTTTGGCCTTAAAAATGCCGGAGCGACCTACTAGTGGGTCTGACTCGTATCTTTAACGAACTAATCCATAATCAAGTCGAGTGCTACATCGATAATTTAGTTATCAAGAGCAAGGTTAAAGGGGCTCAACTTTATGACTTAAGAGTCATTTTAGAGTGATTGTGCCACTACGACTTAAAAATGAATCTTTTAAAGTGTGCCTTCGGCTTTTCTTCAGAAATGTTCATAGGATTCATAGTGAGGCATCATAGAATTGAGATTAATCCTGCCAAAATCGAAGCCATCCTAGATATGACAGCTCTTAGGAGCCATAGCCAAGGTAGGTTGATATATATAAGGAGGTTTATCTCCAACCTTTATGGGAGATGTTAACCCTTCTCCATCCTAGCTAAAAAGGATGCTAAATTCATATGGGACAAGAAGTGTTAGAATGCCTCAAGCAATATCTTTCTAAACCGCTAGTTTTTGCTACTCTGGTTCCAGAAAGACCATTTATTCTCTATATTAAGGCCTTAGATGAGTCTTTAGGTGCCCTGTTAGCTCAAGTCAATGATGAGAAGAAAGAGAACGCTCTCTATTACCTTGGCCAAAGACTCTTGCCCACTGAAATTTGATAACCTTCCATCGAGAAGCATTATCTTGCTTTGATTTTTGGCATTACATACTTTCCCATTTGATCAGTTTGATCTCTAGAGTTAACCATTTACAATATCTTATGACCTGACCTATGTTGTCAGGATGTTTGGCTCAGTGGTCTATGTTATTGCTCCAGTTTGAGATTACTTTCATTCCCTTGTGTGTTGTGAATGGACAAGCCATTGTCGACTTACTTGTAGCATACTCGTCGCTAGTAGATTATTCTTTAAATGATGATATACCTAATGAACAAATCATGAGTTTAAGGGAATCTAAAAATCATGTCTAGGAATTATATTTTGATGGTGTGGCATCCTCTCAACGGGGCATAACCCAAAAATCTATGATCCCCAGAAAAGCTGGAATTGGCCTAAATTTTATAATGCCAGAAAAGGGAATCTTGTATTTTTCCTACCACTTATTAGAGCCTTGCATAAACAACAAGGATGAATATGAAGCTCTGATAATAGATTTTGAACTTGTAATCTTAATGGAGATTAAAGAGATAAAAATCTTTGATGATTCTCAACTGGTGATCAACTAGGTCATAGGAACCTATAAGGTTTTGAATCCTAATCTCCTAAAATACGACTAATACACTACTCACTTGCTCGAGTAAATCCCTAATGTAACTTTGTATAGGATTCCCCATGGAAAAAATTCTATAGTTAATGCCTTAGCAAAGCTTGCAAAGGAATTTGTGTGTCCGTTAGAAGACTCCATCCCTATAGAGATTCAAGGTCGTAAAGTCCTTTCCCTTATAGATTTGGAGTACATTAATGAGCAATCTCCTCGGATCCATTCTACCTCTTTGACAACCAATGAAGAAGGTGACTGGAGACAACCATTGATCGACTATCTTCAAGAGGGAAAACTTCCCCATGACATATCCCTCGCTAACCAAGTCAAGAAATGTGTGATATCATATGCACTAGTCAACAATATGTTATACCATAGATCATTTAATTAGATGTGGTTGCGTTGCTTAGATAAGCGAGATGCCCTGAAGATTGTTAATGAAGTCCACTCCAGACTATGTGGTGCTCATCAATCAGGTCCAAAAATAAAGTTGAGAATCAAAAGTCTTGGATACTACTGGCCTACAATGATTGACAATTACATGAATATTACAAAACATTGTCATCAATGTCAGGTTCATGGTATGGTCCTACATCAGCCACCTAATATATTGCACCCCACAATAAGTTCGTGGCCCTTCGAAAGTTCGGGCATGGATATTATCGGGCCGATTGATCCTCCTTCTTTGAAGGGTCATTGCTTCATATTAGCTACAACTGATTACTTTTCAAAGTGGGTAGAAGTAATTCCCCTATATAATGTAACATCACACCATGTTTTAAAGTTCTTTTATGACCCTATCATATATCAATTTGTTATACCTCATAGAATCATATCCAATAAAGGGTGCACATTCAAGTCTACGAAGATCAATAGTTTTGTAAGATGCCATAATATTGATTGGAGATACTCAACAATCTATTATCCTAGGGTTAATGGGTTGGCTAAGACCTTCAACAAGTCTTTTGTGCATATCATCAAAAAGATCTTTAATGATGATAAATGACAATGGGATGAGAAATTAGTGGAAGCTTTGTGGGCCTATCAGACCACTTATAGAACCCCGACCCAATCCACCTCGTTCGCACTAATGTATGGGTCCGAGGCCATACTTCCCTTGGAGGTACAAATCCCTTTACTTAGAGTCACAGTCAAAAATAAAATCTTAATTAAGCATATTACAAAACTTTGGTTAGAAGAACTCAAAGGCCTCGAAGAGCGACATTTCCAAGCTCAACAGATTCTAGAGTTGTATAAGGCCCAGATGGTTCAAGCTCTTGATAAGTTAGTGCGACCTAGAACCTTCCAAGTATGAGACTTGGTCTTGGCTCTTCAGAGGTCTATCTTAAAAATTTGATAGGGATGTTAAGCCCTTATGAACTAGTTCCGAGGCTAACCAAGAGGGGGGGGGGGGTGAATTGGTATTTTAAAAATTTTCTTAAGTAAAGCACAAAACTAAAACCAAAATAATTCACCACAAAGAGTAACAGATGCAAAAATTAAATGTGAAAATAAAACAAAAAAAGATCACACTGGATTTATAGTGGTTCGGTCAAACCTTAACCTACGTCCACTCCTCAGAGGTACCCTCTGAGTATTGTACTAACTACGTGTCTCTCCTTTAGCTCTCACAGCTAGGTGGAGAAGCCTTTACAACAGACTCTTTTTCACCAACCCCGGTGTGGTAGAGAACCGACTCCTTTTGCTTCCTCCTAAAGCGGGCATAGAACCCGTACCGTTTGTTGAAGTAGACCTCCCAAGAACCTCCCAAGGACGAAGGATGAAGAACAAAGAAGATGACTTGGAACCTTGCTTGGAGCAACTTTTGTGAACCCTCTCACAAACTTTGCCTCACAAGTTCCTCTCTCCCTCTCTATCTCTCTCTCTCTCTCTCTCTCTCTCTCTCTCTCTCTCTCTCTCCCTCTCCCTAGGCTCTCTCAGGTCAAGACAGAAGCACTCCAGTCTTTTGCATGAAAAAATTTGGGTCTTTAAATAGAATTTCAAGAATCGATATTATCGTCCAGGATGATATTTCTATTGTACTGTACGATTAGTACAAATTAAGCTCAATCAGCCTGGACGACATGTGACGATCAGAAGAAATTTTGTTCACATCATCCAGGATGATAAAATATTGTTCTGTATAATTAGTTCAAATCACATATTATCGACTAAACAATCGCTCGGGAAGGAGGTCTGGACGATCCAAAATTAGCTTGATCGTCCAGGCCAATTTAACTATCGTCCCGGACAATTAGTTCAAAACTGAGGAAAATTATCCAGAACATTGCTCTAAATAAGAGTTGGATGATGTTGATCATCCAAGAGTAAATAAGGGTTTTTGAATTGATTGTTCCAGATGATCATGCGATTGTCCAGGACGATGTGATCGTATCAGTCAAGCCTTAATTGCTTTCCTTAATTACCAAATTAATTTAGGCATAATTGTATTGAATCATACCAGATGATGTAATGGATCATCTTGGCCTATGTCCTAAAATAAAATTTACCTAAATAGATCTAGGGGCTGATTATTTCTGATTTGAGCTTATCGTCCTGGCCAATATAAGAATCATCTAGGATGATGTGCATAATGACGACTACCTTAACCAGGATTCCCTAATTAGGGTTTCTATTTTTAGTCGAATCGTCCTGCTGATATGAACATCATTCAGGACGATGTACTCAAAATAAAAAATAATAGAAAAACCCTCAAGTGTGTGTGTGCAAGGTTACTTAGCATCAGGAACCACTTTTACAATGGACTCAAGAAATGAAAAATTACAAATTGACTCAACTAAATTTACCCAATCTTGAGCTGACTTGAGTTGCACTCAATCTTGCGGACCTAAAAAGTTAGTAGGCAAGGTAGTCACAGACAATTATGAATGTTTTCTATCATCAAAAGTTTAATCCATAAACTTAGATTTGCGACAATCTCCCCCTTTTTGATGATGGAAAACATATTCAGAAAAGTTTAAGCAGTTTTAACAGTCTAATGAAAACAGTGTAATGAAAAGCAGTTTACTAAATTCTAGAATCAAAGTACAAGGTACAGCAGACTACTCCCCCTTTTGACATCACAAAAAGGAGGAGGAAACTTAAAAATAGAATATAAACTAAAACAGCTATAATAAAAACAAACTACAGAAAAATAACATAATAAACAAAAAAACTTGAAAAACGAGGGATCTTGATCATCAGACGGATGATGTGGTGGTGGTGGTGGTGAAAAGTAACTGGTCAATGTGGCAAACTAAGATCCAAACTAGGCCATGTCCTGGTCATGCTGGTACTGCGTGCGGATGATGTCCTAAGTATGTTGCTGCTCCTGTGCAAATTTTTGCCCTACCATAAGACTATTTAACCCGAACCTTTATAATGGGTATATTGCGACCCCATCATAAGATCATACGTTCGGTATGTTTTGATCCCACCATAAGGTCACTTAACCCTGATCCTCTATGTTGGGCAAATTTCAACCCCACCACATAATCCCCTACTAGTGGGGGATAATGCCCTTTATGGCACCACCCTAATATCCACTCAATTTTGATTACCTAAGGTTTGGCCCTCCCTTTCCTTAGAATAAAAATTTTCAATTCCATCCTTCCATTCGGTCAACGCCAATATATGCACTAGAATTACGTTATGCGGTATATATTGAGGGTCCATTTCTTGACATCATTTATGTATAAGGTCACTAAGACCCACTTGAGTTCCCTCCTGGTGACCTAATGACTGGAAAGTGTCTACTTTCTATTCATTTAGGTCCTAAGTAAGACCCAATTTAATCCCTATTAAACTCAACTCCACCCTCCAATTCAATCCCTAGTTTAACTTCCAATCAACATTCAATCAACATTGAAATCACATCCAACCAATCTCAATCATCTAATCGACCTCCACTGATGTGGATGAGCTAATTCCAGCCATTAAACTCTTAAATTCAATCTAATTCCAAAATTTCAAACCAAATCTAAGGGCTAAGGACTAAGGTAATGAAACCCTTTCCATGAGAATTTTTAAATCCCATGGAACCCAGCCTAATAACCTTTAATATAGGTTATATCAATTGTATATTATTTGGGTATGTCTCTCAGGTCAACCAGCTAAATTTGAGCTCAATCCAACATTCTTAACCCTTGAAACTAAATCTTTTCATAAAGGCTGCAAAACATTCAATAATTTACAACCCATGCCACTAGACTTGCCATCCAATGGATCTTGGTTTTGGGACCCTTCCCAAACCTTCAATCACCTCCATGACCTCCATTAGGACCTACTAACTAATATTCTACACTTGTTTCAATTCAAATTGACCCAAAATTGACCATGGGTCAAAATAACCAAAATGCCCTTTAAAGGGGTTTTTGGTCTTTTCCCCCAAGTTCAATTCAACCTTCCCACCTCAATCCTAAAAACCCATTCTAATGGATCCTAAACACCATTAGGAACACATTGGACCCAAACCCACATTTAGGTTTGACCAGGTTGACCAAGGTCACTCTTAAGGGTTTAAATACCTATTTCCATTCAAATGACCTCCTCTTGGTATGGGACCACTCTCATTGAGTTCACATGATCAATTTAAACTCAATGGACCCAACCCCTGACCCCTGGTAAACTTAGTTGACTAAACCACCCAAGTTTTACTAGACCTCCTATGTACCCTAACCCTTCCAAGCTCTTTGACTAAGACTTTCCCAATCCCATTTAGACTCATGAGGTGACCCATTAGGTCCTAAAGAGCTCCCCCTTTAGGACCCAAGCTTCAGGCCCACTTGGGTTAGCCACCTGGCATGCCCCAAGTACCCAAAGAGAGGTCTCCCTTGAGCCATTCCCTAGTCTAATCCAAGTTTAATCAAACCCATGTGGCTTTGAGTCTCCCTTGGCCCAGTACACCTTCCTTAGGCAACCCAGCTATTGGGTCAACTTAGGCTAGGAGTTAGGCTAACCCAAAGTGGCCAAAACCACTTGGGATTGAGCCAACTCTCATCTTAAGCCCAATTGATCCTAGCCAATACCTCCACTATATGGCCCTAGGTCCAATACACCTACCCTTACCAACCTAACTTTTGGGTTGACTTGGGTCAACCTCTAGGCTAGCCCAAAGTGGTCAAAACCACATTGACCCTAGCCATCTCCCATCTCAAGGCAATTCTAACCCAATTTCCACATGCATTGGGAGCACCACATCCTGACCTACCTCCCACATCCAACCCATGGTCTGACCTGACCTAGGTTAAGCCAAAATGAGCCAAACCATATAGGTTTGGGTTAACCCGAGCCATTTAGATGAACTAGTCTCCCCCAGGTCTAATTGAGCTCATATTTGAATTAATCACATCTCTATCGACCTTTCCGGATCAGCCTATCTCAGACCCTGGACGGTGGCAAAAGAAACCAATGGAGAATAAGCTTCGATGGTCCTCCACCCCTCCCCCCCCCCCCCCCCCCCCCCCCCCCCCCCCCCCCCCCCCCTCCCCTTCAGGCCTGATCCAAAGGCTTCCAAAGCTTGAGCTTGCCATCTTCAAGCTCACAGACCTCTAGGAGGGTTTCTCCTTCAACCTGGAGTCCATCCAACAGCTTTCCCAATCAATCCCAGCCATCCGTGGCCGTGAGAGTGACCCAAATAAGGGGCAGTCCACCAAACATCTCCATTCAAATTCCATCTCCCAAATCATTCTCCAAAGCTCTATACGTGATCCAGTTGCTTCTCTCAGCTCCCTAGCCAATCTTCATCTTGAGTGTACTCTAGTGAAAGGACTCTGCACTCCACTAGAACTCTTACCTTCAGCCATCCTTCGATCTCGACATCTAAAGGATAACAATTCGCCTTCACCTTTTGAAGCTTCTCGAGAGAGAAACCCATCCGTTGGAACTTTTTCCATGATGAGATTTTGATCCCGAGCCCCTAGTTAAGTAGTGGTGGTCAAGCCTGAAGAGATCTTTCAATCCAACAAATTTCCACCGTTGGATTGAAAGCTTTGATCGTCCTGATCCTCCCTATGAAATTTCATAAGAGTTCACCAGTGGGATCTCTTGTATCATGTCAAAGAATACCTACAGCTTCGACTTCATTCGGGAGGTTAAAGATATAATCTTGGCCATTGATTTCAATCAATGATTCAAATTACATCCCATGGTTTTGGAGGCCATTCATCCTAACTGTCCGCTGTTTCATCCGATTTCTATGGTTAATCTTACATTACCAAGTTAGCCGCTAATGATTGGCTTCCCAATCGAAAGGCACTGCATGGAAAGCGCACGACTGACTTGGTAATTAGGGTTTTAAATTTCATAGAAAAGTTTAGGATATTGAAAATTTAATAGCTCCCTCTACAGTTGACCATTTTAGGTGTTCTTAGGCTCGTTGGAAAGATCTTGGAGAGATCTACAAAATCCTTATGATCTTAAGCCTTAATTTCATCTATATTAGTCTTAAATTAAATTTTAATGTTTTTTCCTATTATTGCATTTATGTGTTTAATTGAAGTCACCATGGCTTGGGACTTTGGAAGAGTGAATTTGGATATGTCCCTGACATGTCCAAATATCCCTCCCCTATTTGAGGTGTTTAAGAGAAATTTTATGCCAATTTGGGTGCATGGGTCATGGTTTGGCCCTTAAATTCAAATTGGAGTCATGATATCGAGAATTAGGATCTTTATTTTGGTGTGATGATAGTCCTTGGCATAGGGAGTGAGAGCCACTGAGTTTGCCCCAAACAGAGCTTAAGATGGATCCCTAGGATTTTTCTAAGGTGACTTGGAGGTCACTTAGATGGTTTGGTTAGCTACCTTAAAGAGTTCCATTAAGGCTCAAATTTAGTGTGTCAAGACCTTGAGGTTAGGTGATCTCATGATCCAAATTTCACTGGGTTTGGTGTTCATTTGGTCCACTAATTAGGAGCCTCAAAATCCCTCCCTAGAATTGAACTAAAACTTTAAATAATTCACTAAAAATTCAAATTAATCTAAAAAAGTTCATATATGAACTCTAACTGACCTTAATTGAACTCTCAACTCATGAAAAATAAGAACCCTATCAAATAACCCTTAATTTCGTTTTAATTTAACTTTGTAGAAAACCTAAAATTAAATCTATTAATTAATTAAAAATAATTATAAAAACTTCAAATTAGTTCCAAACATTTTGAAACATTCCCTTGGGTTATCCCTAAACTTTAGTAGTGCTTCTATGAAGTTCGGAATGAGTTTGAGTCAAAAGAACCAAAACCTTCCTAATTATGTAATTTTAAAAACCAATTAATTAAACAAACTTTGAAAAATCATAATTAATTTAAAAAAAATACAAATTAATCAAATTCAAAGTCAAAAAATTTCAATTGAAATCTAATATTTTATAAAAATATCAAACCTTCAAGATTTAATCAAAGTCAAAAAGTTAACTTTCTGATCAACCGTAGTTCAAATTTAAGGATAAAACTTTAGAAATTCATAACTTTTTATAGAAAATTTTGAATCAAGCATACTAATAGTCTAACTACTCATTATAAGCTTTAATATTTATTAAAAATCTTAAACCATCAAAATTAACTTTAACTTTAAAAGTCATCCTGTAACCCCTTAATTAATACCTTAAAATAGTTCTGATAATTCTAAAAAATTCAATAATTCATTAAAATCTTAGAAATCTTCAATTTGATTAATAAAAACTATCTAACCAACTAAATCAACTTAATCAATCCTAATTGTTACTAGGTAGTCCAGGCCTACGAGGCTATTTACTTAGCTCCAAAGAAGATGAAATAAACTTCACGGCCTTGGTGATCAATACAGGTAACAATCATTTAATAATTGAAATGCATCCAAATCAATCATTAATACATTAATACTTTAACTCAAATGTAAAGTTCTTCTTCATCCTTAAAAAACTTAAACATTAGATAATCTAAACAAATAACCCAGTTTAGCATCTACCCTAGCGACATGGCCTTCTACGCACAATTTAGATGGTTTGCCAGGACAAATGACTCTATATCTAGGTTAGGCTGGTGTTTACTTCTCTGTTGTGTACCAAGTTTTTGAGATTTCATTGCATGTTGTGCTTGAAATTATTTAATATATTTGTTTACTTTTACTGCACTCTGTGGATTGATGTGCTTGGCAATTATATTACCATTAGGTTAGGAATGATCTAGAAGCTCACTAAGTTTTTTGTAGGTGGCC
Organism: Dendrobium nobile; assembly: GCA_022539455.1. Classification (NCBI taxonomy): domain Eukaryota; kingdom Viridiplantae; phylum Streptophyta; class Magnoliopsida; order Asparagales; family Orchidaceae; genus Dendrobium; species Dendrobium nobile. The sequence continues at coordinate 14,039,805 of CM039724.1, forward strand.
ACGCTCATGCATGGCTATAAAGGGGGCTAAATAAATAATTAATATAACTACTACAAGTGCTTCAGCTTCTTAGCTCCCAAATAAAAAAAGGAGCGTGACCAACTGTGTTTACTTTTATATACATATATATAACTGCTTGGGAGTTATTTGATTTATTAATGCTTAGGATAACCCTATAGGAGAGTCTAGAATTTTTATTTTCATTAATGTATTTTGATTAAGTATTAAGTTATTAAAGTGTACATTTGAGTTAGGATACACAAATCCAAAGGTTTGATTCCAAAGAGGAAGGGATACCCCTTAAGGGGATAGTCCTTTTTCATTTAGAAGCCCAAGTTCAGATCATTTTTCATATCCAAATTAAAAAGAGTAACCTTACCCTTGAGGGAAGAGTTCTCTTTTCAACTTGGGTATAGGACTACAAAGAATCTAAGGAGCCCGAAGTGGAGAAGACCGAGGAGTTAATGACAAAGAGTACCCACTCAAAGTCACTTGTGTCTGTAATAGGATTAGAATCTATTGTTAGTGGTTCTTGACCACTTTAATTTCTACAATTTTGGGTTGTAATAAGCAAGGCAGTTATGCTGACTTGATTGTGTAGAGGATTGTATACTCTTTTTTTTTTAGTTGTTTTGGCGATTATGTGTCACCTTTGATTTAGCCTGGTTATGTGAGGCTCGTGAGGGTATAAAAATTCTTCTACTCGTAATTAAGATTTAAAATTTTAGGAGTTAAATAACATAGAAAGATAACAATCTAGGAAATAAGACAGAGATCATCAAAGGTCGCATGCATATTAATGCATTCTTATTTTCTTATTTTAAAATACTTCCCCGTATGTGAATAGAGTTTAGAAAATTGACCTATGAGAATGAGGTGCTGAACCTGGGAAAGTCTAGCCTTAAAAAAAATAATTTTAAGCCTTTTTTAAAAATTTCAAACATTCATGATTTGGGTATTTTGACCGGCATGCATTGCATTAGAAACACATTTAAAAGAGTCTAAATCTTATTTGCATCTATTTTTAGTATTTTTCACCCAACATAAGTTAAGGGGCCACCTAGGACAATCTCTAAACATCGTCTCCAGCTCTCTAAAACTTTAATAAAAATATCCCTACCACTCTTTCATAAAATGATAGGATTCATGGATTTAAAATTGACTAGGTGGTTAGCTGGCTACCTAATCTAGACTGGGGTAAGTTCAGATTTTGCATTACTTTAGTTAGGTTCAGACTACTGTGGTCAAGTGTCCAAATTTAAATTTAAGGTAAGGGGTGGATTTTGAATCATAAGATTCTAATTTTCAAGAATATAATCTCAAATTTTTAATAAAATGCTCAACTCAAATTAAATTCTTTTTCAATCCAAAACTTAAAGCCCAACACTTAGATTAGATTGGGACACTTCTCGGTTATTCCAAAATCTCAATGTGTCCCTTACTCTTCTTCCTTTGACTCTAAAAATAAGTGCTCCAATTTGATTTATTCCTAATTAAAATTCTAAAATCCACTTCTTTTAATATCACTCCTAGAAAATCTTTAAACAAAATTTTGTCATTATTTTAATAGAGAGTATTTATAGAAAATTCTAATTTTTATGATATAATTAACTATGAGGAATTGTGCTCGTAGGAGATTTAGAACCCACATTCATCTTTTTCAAATCAATTTTCAAAACTCAAAATTAATCTTCTTTGGGAAAATCAAGTCGATAATGATCATTATCATCATATTCCATTGATCGATAATGAGTGATATTTTCTTTCCTTGGAGAGATGTATCATTCATTATTGTGACATGGAATATGAAATTAATGATCTCCCATCCAGATTATAGTGGTTGAATATTAATAGAATCTCATTTTGACCCTTTAGGATTATATGTGATTCTTATTTGGATTTAACTACAATCAGGATGACAACTTTTAGTTTCACCATCTTAATTCATTAGTAAATGATATTTTTGCCTTAAGGGGAAATATATTGTTTATAATGGGATGTTTGATTTTGAGACTATATATTCAACATTAAATTTCTCAAATAAGATTAAATATTTCAAAACCCACTTTCAACACCAACAGTTCTATATAGACATCTTCCTTAATATCCTTATTTGGAAAGGCACTATCAACATCCATCTCATAAATTTAAAGCCTTTAAAGAAAAAAAAAAAGCTAAGAAAATCATAATGGCTTCTAACCTAGATACAAGGGCAAATGTTTCTTCAAAGTCAATTCCTTATATTTGATTATATCTCTTAGCTACCAGCCTGTCCTTATTTCTAATCATCTTATTTTTAAAAACCTACTTGGTTTCAATAATACTTTGGTCTATAGGTTTTCTAAACAACTCCCAAACATCATTCATAACAAATTGATTTAATTCTTCTTGCATGGCTAGGATCCAAAATTCATCAGATATGGCTATCAATGTTTGTGAGTTCTATCGTAGAGATGAAAGTAGAATGGCTAACCTCCTATTTAAGTTCATGCTTAGTTCAAACTCCTATAGATGGATCTCCTAAAATGAGCTCCTTAGATAGTCTTGATAAATATCTCCAATCTATAGGCAAATGATCCTGAGACTCTACTCTATTTTCTAGGTTAATATATTTTACTTATTGGGTGATTTTTACCACTTCTTCTTATCCTCACCTAAGCTCAACAGATCTATCTGATTCATCAAATACTATATGGGTGGTCTCTTTTACCATAAATCTCCTCCTATTAAAAACTATATAGGCTTTAACTATAGAAGAATAACCTTAAAAAACTCCTTTATCAATTTAGGATTGAATTTTCCTAAGAGAGATTTTCCATTTTTTAGAATGAACACCTTACAATCAAAAACATAAATGTGAGAGAGATTGGTGTCATATTCTTGGGTAATTCATAAGGTGTCTTATTGAGTTTAGATCTAACATTAACCATATTAAGAACATAACAAGCAATGTTTACTATTTCAGCCTAGAAATATTTAGGAAGTTAATATTTAGCTAGCATGGCTCTAGTAGCTTCTACCAAGATTCTATTATTTCTTTAAGAAACCCCTTTCTACTAAGGAGTTCTAGGAGCTGAAAAATTATGTTATATTCCTGGCTCCTTATAGAATGATTCAAACTTATCATTTTTTAAATTTTCCACCATGATCATTATGGATTATTGAAATTTCATAACCTAACTTCTTTTGAATCCATGTGGAGAATGTGTTAAATTCCTTGAATTATTCATTTTATGTAACAAAAACCTAATCTAGGTAAATCTTGAGTAATCATTAATAGTAATATATCCATATGTTTCCCCACCTAAGTTAGTAGTGCTAATCAGTTAATAAATTCATGTGAAGGATTTCTAAATGTCTACAGTGGTTATGTCCTTGAATTAGTGAAATGAAGTTTTGATTTATTTTCCTAGTTGACAAGTATCACAAAGGTGGTTCTTAGAGAATTCTATTTTGGGTATGCCTCTAACTAGATCCTTTTGGGTTATCTTCTTAGAGAATTATCCTTTTTTCTATCTTCTACATCCTACAATCTCTAACTCACATCTTGCTCACAGGCAATAAGTAAGCCTAACAAGTTATCTATAGAATAAACATTAATATCTTTTGATTCACAAATAGAGGTTCATAATTACTTGGTAGAGAATAAAGAATTTTGTTAACTTTTTTAGAATTTGAAATCTCTCTACCTAAATTATGCAGGGATGTCACTATTTGACTAAACCAAGTGTACATGTTTGAGATGGTTTTATTAGGTTTCATACAAAAAAGTTTATAATCATGTAATAAGATGTTCAACCTTATTTATTTGACTTCACTAGTACCTTCGTATGTAATATATAGTTTATCAAAAATGTCCTTGTCAGTGGGACAAGTAGAAAATCTTATGTAATCTTTAGATTTAAGAGCACAAAAAAATTAATCTAAATTTTTGTATTTAGTTGAGCTAAGTTCTTATCCTCATTGCTCTATTTATTAAATGATACTTCAAATTTGATGCCATTAACAAAATGAAAGGGAGCAGATTAACCTTCTTGTAACAAAAACAATATGCAAAAATTAATAGATTATAAGAAAGTAGACAAGCCCATTTTCAAAAAATTAAATGGTATGTTATAAAATAAAGGTAGACAAGTTATAGAATAACCCTTCATGGTGCTTCCATTACCGAAATGTGCCTTGGAAAATTTTTCTCAAAGTTTTCTAAAATGGTACTTGTGATATTAACTCAGATACCAAATGAAAGTTTGATGTATGATGTTAAGCCTTGGTGAACATCCCTAAGCACCCCAAGAGGGTGTGAATTAGTTGTTTTACAAAATTAGTTTAACACAAAATAATGTTTTTTTAGCTTTTTTAATAACCTAAAACAAATAATTTTATCACCTCATGCGAAATAAAAATAACAAAACAAAAACTTATAATTATGGTTATGATGAGATACTTAAATAATATATCATAAAACATACAATTTTCCAACATGCAATTTTCAAGAAAAATATAGCGTTGAAAAGTAAATTACAAAGCGTAAAACTAAGAATGAACAAACCATAAATTTATAGTAACTAAGTCAAAAAATGACCTATGTTCACTCCCTAAAATCCTCCTCTCTATGCATTGCACTAAAATTTTAGTGCTCTCCATATACCTACACAACTAGACGGAGAAGCCCTTATAATCTTTTCACCAACCTGGTGCGACTGCGAACCTTGACCTTTTTTTTACCCTCCTAGTGTTGGTAAGGAACCTAGCAATCCCTTGACACCTTCTAATGAAGGTAGAGAACCTTGACGATCTTCGAGCTAACGTTCTTCTTCTCAGAGCTACGCAAGAAACTAAGCAAGACACTCAAAGGAATCAAGATAGAAGCTTGCTAGGAGAAACAGTGTGAAAACCCCTCACACCCCTTCTCCCTCACACACTCTATTTTCTCCTTCCCAAAGCTCTCCAAGATTTCTTCTTAAATCTCTCTCTCCAGAAAATCCAATAGCCAAAGACTTGAAACAAGTCAATTAAGAGAGCTTAAATATAAGGCTTCATAAAAACCCTAATAATTTAATTCCATCGACATTGATCGTATAATACAATATAAGATTATATAGTATGATTAGTCCAAATAGCCCTATTAGTATTGTATAAAGAATATAGCGATATACAATCAGTTCAAGTATTTAACCTGATTGTCTAGTACAATATAAAGAATTGTCCAGTATGATTATTTCAATCAAATTGGATTATCATCCTGTTTAATCTATTGTGATTAATTATCATCATTTTTAGAGATTGGGTAGTACAGTATGATTGGTCTAATTGTGCTTTACAATCTAACTGGAATAATTAATCTAAATTTGATCCTTTAATTATATAAAGATTAAGTAAGATTCGATTATATTGTATAGAAGAATGCTTATCATATGATACGATTAGTACAAATTTTGAATTTTAAAATATTACCTAAAATATGATTGAAGGCTTAGATCATGATTTCTACTAATCGTCATATACAATATAGATGATATAGTATGATGAGTAAAAAGATATTTAATTATACGATTTATCTATTGTAATGATTTTTTGAATAACTGGTCATATAGTATGATATTGATCATATACTACGATTTGTTTAAAAAATTACTCTTCTAATTTTCTCACTTTCTCACTCCCCTATGTGTGTGCACAGTCACCAAGTTTAGCATCCATCAAATATAAGTCTTTAACTCAAGAAATGTAGAATTAGTAAAAGTAAAAATATAGACTATTAATAAAACTTAAACCTATTCTACCAAATCTTTAGTTAATCAATTTACACAGTGTATGATGGATCTAAAATATTAGTGCAATAGAATAAATATCCAATAAAAATAATAATAGAAAATAACATAGTAGATAACCTAATAATAATTGTTATCATCAAAACCACAAGACCTAGGTCCAGATTTAAAACATGTTACGGTGTTTAAAATGGTGGTGTCATGGCATTATGAGATGAACTAGCACCTTGACACTACTGAGCTTTCCTAGCTATGATGCTATGCTAACTCAAGACATCTAATGGTTGAATCAATGTGTTGCTCACCTAATTCAGCGTTGGTTTATCCTTTTAAACTAATCCATCACTATGTTAAAATTTGAGCATTGTGGTGCTTGGACATGTAATCCAATGCTATGACATTGTAATCTTTGTCGCTTTAGCATTCAAATTCTTAAGAGTTAAGTGTTGTGGCATGAAGTTTTGATGCTGTGATGCTAGTAAGCACTGAAGTGTTGATCTTGGCTCAATCACGGCAATAAATTATTTTCCATTTTTATTGAGGCTCTAGCTTTATGATTCCTTGATCTAGTCTTGAGGTATTACATACACTATGACATTAGTAGTTGGAGTGTTGTGGAGCTGGCTCAAGGCTTATAAACTTTTTTCCTTTCCCTCAACACTTCATGTATTAACTAAAATGCCACATTTTCATTGAATTTACAGGTAAGAAATAGTATAAAATTTACACTTAATAATAATCATCCTTGGAATGATTTAAATTCACTTGAGTCTATGGTTGACCCTTGTTGACTTAGGTTAACCTCATTTGACCAAGGAAACTCTTAAACCCTAAATCATTGCCCAATGCATAAAACTTCCTCTAAACTTCTACTTAAACAAAGGATTGACTCTTAGGCATTTGACAATCATTCTTGATCATACATAGACCAAAATGAACCCTCAATAAGCTAGGTTAACCATAAATGTTCACTTCGACCATTAAAGGCCCTTTGAACCCTGAACTATAAAACTTGCATATACCCTTTTATAAATATCACCAAATCCACTAAACTTTTATAAACAATAGACTATACATTTCTAAACATAATTGAGCCATTGGTGGGCAATGGTTGATATTGGTTGACCCAACCCACTTTGAACCCAAACTCGACCTAAAACTCACATATATATAATTCAATGTATATAGACCTTGCCATGGCCTAAGAACTATTCCAAAAAAGTACTAAATCACGTTTGAAATGGTTTGGATTCAATGTTAAGGCCTAATCAAGCCAAGTTGAACAAGTCAACCTAGGTCAATCAAATTAAACCTAAAACCTCCAATTAAAAATTCAAATGATCTAGACTCATTTATTTCTCTTAAACACTTTAGGAATGTCCATTAGGTGCCTAGGGATCAAACCTAACCAAATTAACCCTTTGGCCTACTTAGGTTGACCCATGTGAACCCAAATGGGTTTTATTGAGCCAAATCATTATCCTTATAAAATTAAACTTGGCTAATACATGCATCAAAGTCCTCTAGCTCTCTTATATCCACCATAACCAGCCCAGCCCATAGGCTTTCTTGGGATTGTCAAAACTGGCTAACCCAAGTCTCCAAAAACACCATTTCTTCAACTATCCCTAGCTCAACACACAAGCCTATCGCAAGCAAGTAACAACCAAAGCAATGGGGTCGAGTCTATTATACCTATTAGTATAGGGTCATTATATTGTCATATTTTCTAAAATTTTGGACTTAAAATCAATTTGTAGAATTATAAATAGATTTGGAGTTTAGGGTAAAGTTTCATCAAACTGCATTAATTAGGTACATTTGAACCTTACACATATTATAAATTCATGATTTAAAGTCTAAATATAAATCCTTGTTTTAGTTAAATAACATATATTTATATAGGATGCATCTATTAGACCTAAAAGTCATTATTTTGAAAATGTATGCTTAGGTGGTTTGGTGGTTGTATACTCAAAGTAGATGTAATTCTATATTTACATACACTTTTTTATATTTCCTTTCGGGAGGATTATCTTGATCCTATAATAAACTATAAACTTAAACCCTAAATTCAATCCTAGTTTAAACTTGTAAATTCACAACTCTAAACTATATTAGAGTGTTTCTAAGTATCCAGAATCATAGGAACTCTCTACCTTTCCTTCAATCATTCAATAAAGAAATGATTAGGCTTTGTTCCTTTCCCAAATAATAGGTTAAATACTTAAATCCTTGATCCAATCATTATAAATCTAAAGAAGTCTAGTCCCCACTTTAATCATGAGTTTTCTTAAGATTATGCTGGTATGTATTTAACTATAGAGGCATGCCTCTATAGAGAACCTAGAATCTTGTAAAAAAATAAACCCTACTTTAGTTCATTAAAGTAGGGGAGAAATATCTATGTGTAGATTAAATTTTTATCCATTATTAATTTTAATTTCAATTTTATATGTGAATATTATTTTATCCTTTAGCATAGATAATATATTCTTTATATTGAGTTGGATTATAAAAATAAATTTGGTTTATATCTTTAAATCAACTATAAAGCATTAGTCTGTCTTTCAAGATAGTATGTTGTTAGCTATACATATATGATTATAGAAATATAAATTGAATCTATTGGAATACTTTATTTATCCATTATACTAAATTTGCTTAGAAGATGATATGACTAATTAAGATAATTATGGTATTGCAAGAAAGGCTAGCTAGTTGTAAAATGATTCAGGTTAGTTGGTGTAAGATGCCCTATATAGAAGGGTGTGCCAATGGATTTTTTTTTTAAATTATGTATTATGGTTTATTCTCGATACTTGATACAAGATACAATATACAAATTACAAGATAGGAAGTCATAAGGGGACAAGATATGCTGACAAGTAGGAGTGATGAATCTTCTAAGATAGCCACCTAACACGTGACACTTGATGCTTAACACTTATACAATACACATGAAAATACTATGTAACTTCTTGGATGTCCTAGCTTATTATTTATAACTAAATCCATGTTTGCAATTATTTATATGAGAGCATATGAATTAATTGATTACTAAACCTGATATAGAACTAGTTGAAACACATGACATATGATAAGAACATTGATATATATGTTGATATAGTACATTAACATGTCTTATTGATATACATGACATAATAGTTGTTAGAAGAAGATAATAAAATTGTTAGTATTAACATAATTGATAGATGGTTGATGCTTATTTTACTGTTCAACACTTGGTTTTACTCTATATAATTTACATGAATTTCTTGACAGAGTTACACTTATTTAATATATCATATTGATTTTTACTTATGATGGATATTGATTGATGATTATTAATTTTATACTTGTTGAGATGAACATACATATTGATTTAGTTACCGTGCATTGAAAACATTGGTAGATCTGGTTTTGATTTTAGGTTAAGAAAAATGGGTTAATAAAAGTTAAAATAGATAATTCTTTCAAATTTAGATACTTGGGCATTACAAAGTGGTATCAGAGTAGTAGGTTATTGGAAGAATTGAATTATAAATAGAGCCATAGGTTTGATTTTGAGTGAGGGTAGAAGTGGGTAGTGTTTGTATTTAATTGATTAATTTTATGTGCCTATATGTACATTGAGTTTAATTTTTGTTCAATTGGGAAGAGAATTATACAAGTGGATATGTGGATCTTATTGATCAAGATATAGATGATGAATAAAGTATGACAATAGTTCCAATGTATTCTAAAAGCATATTATAATTGGTTAGTATGGTTACCTAAATTTTAAATGACACTCAGAGTAGCCAATCAAGGATTAGAGACAACAATAAAAATGTACGTTAACAGATGTTTCATAAGTTGAAGACACCATTGTTCTAGGGAGTTGTAAAGCCATAGGTAATAGAAGATTGTGTTGAGAATATAATTATATTTGATAGCATGTAGTACATGGAGAACAGAAAAGTGTCACTATCAGTGTTTCTATTTGAAGGTGAAGTAGAAAGATGGTGGATTGGACAATAATGAGAGAAAATCCAAGGCAAGTTGAACTCTAAGAATGAGTGGTAAGAATTTGTTAGTACATTTTGGGACTGGCTCATGCCCCCATCAATAAGATTGTAAATGTAAGAGATATTGATGAGATTAAAGCATGAGAAAAGAATAGTTATGTCGAATGAAACTAAGTTTACAATATTGTCAAGGTATGCCCCTTTATTCATTAGTATATTAAAGAAAAATATTATTTATTTTTGCACGGGTCTAAGTAGAGTTAAGACATCCATTAAGGCCTCTAAGGGTTAGAGAATTTTTAGAGTTAGTAGAGAGAGCAAGGTTGGTGGAGAATGATCTGACAATTTCTTAGTTTAAGTAAAACACAGCTAGGAAGAGAATAGGTGAAGAATTGATTAGGAGAAGTTTTAGTGAAAAGAATAGTTCTAGATCTGGTGATTATTCCAATTTGATTCATGGTATTTTTTTCCAGTAATCTAGAGCGTAATCATGGTGAAAGAAGGCATTCATGTTAGTGTTTTCTACTGACAGGATAGTGTTTTTGGTATAGGAAATATGGAGATAGGATTACATATTGCCCTCAAAGATTTGAAAGATGAAGACCTATGTTTGGAGTATAATAATTGAGGTAGAGCTATAGAGAAGGAGGACTGGTGGATCTAGAATATATAATGAAGGATCAATGAACAAGATAGATAAAAGAGAAGCAAGTTAAAGTCAGAGAGAGCCCACAAATTATGTTATGTTATCACTATCACCAGTATGATCTATAGTGTATAATATGATTCAAAAGGATGATAGGGATGTGCCTAGAGGATCCACTAGTAAAAATTTTAATTATATGCATTTAAATTTGATTGATTAATAATAATTGTATAATATATTGAATGAACACAAAATCATTGGATAACATATTAAATAATTGAATGATGGAAATAATATGCATTAGTGTGATAGATTGACTGAACTCATGATTGAATGAAATGAATGATAAGTCAATGATCAATACTATATGATTTTATTGATAACAAATTTAAATTAATATTACATTGATTTTGTTTTGAATCGAATTGATTTATTTGATGTATTGAATCAGTTTTCAATTAGTTTTTTTATTGACTTTATTTTAGTATTGATTATTTCATATCAAGCCCAAAAAATGACAAGGATGACATTTTAATAAGGTGAGTAGATTGTAACAACATGAATTATATAAATGATTTTAAAATGAAAATCTAAAAAATTTTGAGCTAGAGCACTGCGGTGATGTGCTTGCAAGCACAATAATGCTTATAAGCACAAAGAAAGCACTGCCATGGCACTATGTTCTCTGGAATTCTTGAATATAATTTTGCATAATGGAATTGTGGTAGTTCTACTATGTATTGTGTTTTACATGTAGTGCTACGACACTGGGTCACATGAGTATTACTATGTGACCTTTAAAAAGAGTTTTAATATATATTTAATATAAATATCCTTACCACCCCACTACCCCTCTCCCATTTTTGTTTTTCTTGACTAGAAGGAGTTAAAGAGAGAAAAAGAGAAGAGAGAGAAGAGGAGAGAGGGAAGAGAAAGAAAATTACTTAGGGGTTTTTTATCTATTATTTTTATTTTGAATTTTCTTTTGATCATGGTTGGAACCCAAATCCTACCTTTACTTTCCATGATTATGTATTTTATGATTTTAATCACTCCAAAATTCATAAAAAAAAAATATATTTCCTAATTTATTTAGTTTTTACTATGTAACTTTTGGTATATAATAGATAAGTGTTTTATGAATATTTTGATTATAATATTATTGAATTTCACTAGATAAATTAATAGTTATGATTTTATAAAGATACTAAATTGTATATAAATTACTAGGCATTTCATAGCATTTTATGGTTATTGAATCTTATACATGATACTAAATTTGCATAGAAGATGATATGATTGATTAAGATAAATGTGGTATTATAAGAAAGGCTATTAAGTCAAAAAATGATTCAGGTTGGTTAAAGTAAGATAACCTATACAGAAGAGTGGGTTGAAGTGCTTTTCTTTAATATATGAGTTATCATATAGTTCTAATACAAGATATGAGATATAATATAGATAGTCATAAGGGGACAAGATATGTCGGTGGGCAGGAGTGACGACTCTTACAAGATAGGCAACTAACACCTAATGCTTGATACTAATAGAAGATACATGAAAATACCATGCAACTAGCTTGATGTCATGCCTTACTATTCATAACTAAATCTATATTTGTATGCATTTACATGAGAGCATATGAGTTGATTAATAAATAAAATTGACTGAAACACAACTTGGCATGTAATAATGATACATATAGACATATTGATATGACATATTAACATTACACACTGATACACATGACATAAGGACTAATTGAAGCAGATAATAAAATCATTAGCATGAATATAATGGATAAATGATTGATGCTTATTTTATTATACAACACTTGGTTTGACTCTTTAGATTTTAGAAAGATTTCCTAATATATTGACACTTATTTTACTTAAAGTATTGATTTCTTCTTGAGATGGATATTGATTGATGATTATTAATTTTATACTGGTTGAGATGAACATGAATATTGATTACATTATTGTGCATTAAAAGCATTTATAAATTTTGTTGCCTGCTGGGCTTCATAAGCTCATTATGTGGTTTTGTTTTCAGGTTAGCGAACGGGTCAGAACTCTGTCGAGTGTGGTTTCTTGGAATTTTTAGGTTTTTATTTTGATTTCTTGTATTTTGTTTTATTTTTTCTAGTCAGGAGCTTTGAGATAGATTCATGTTTTAAATAATTTTTTGGCTATTATAAATCAGATTTTGATGAAGAATATATATATAAATAAGATTCATAGTTTTGTTTTCAGGTTTGTGAAGGATTTTGATGTACATGATTCTTAGTTACTTGTTTTGGGCTAATGTTAATAAAATATAAAATAGATAATTTTTCCATATTTAAATTTTGTTATGTTACATATAACAACTCTCCTTCAACATACTAATTAGCTAAGAAGTGTGCTTTATAATAGCTATAAACTCAGCCTCATATTATATGATTGTCTTACTCCTATACACCAGACTTAGGAATGACTCTTGTATATGTTGTCTCACAAAAAGTGGCATGAACTAACTTTTGAATGTCTCCAAGAACTTTTCCCAAGAGATCCCAACATTCACTCATCCATGGAATGTCTCCCTTTATTAGCCCAACCACTATCGCTATGTCTCTCCATCTAATAGTAATATAGCTAAGGAAACTTATCTACTCTAAAGGAATTGCATGTTATCAAATGATTTCTCCAAACTCATCAAAAAATCTTCATTTATTTAAAAGCAGAGAGGCTTTAACCTCAATAATAGTTGTATATGCTTGTTTATCTCACTTGCTATCATGTTTGTCTTCCTACACTATGCCTCACTCGTAATCTGAGCAACTAGCCTAACAAACTACATCATAGAGTCATAAGTTATCACCTCTATTGTACTTTGCACCATGGCAGCTCTACTAAAACACTATCCATCAGCTACCTTAAGATCATGAGGGTCCATATCAACAATAATTTTATATAATACGAAAATGCAAGATTAAACACTACGCACAAATGATACTAAAGTATATCAAGAATAATATGACTGCATAAATTCTCCCTTATTCAATTGCTAATCATTCCCTATGACTCTGGTCAAAATCAAATCCTTCCAAACCATTACTTTAATACTACTTTGTTAACGACATGTGTATATTACATTTCAAACATTAATAAAAATAAGTTTAAGTTTAAGGACTATTATATTGATAAGTAATTTTTGATACATTTGTAATGTAGCTTTATGGAAAGGTACAAGTGTTGTTTTGTTAACGATTATATTTCGATATCTCTGATACCTCTAGGAAAGTGTCTATATAAAGAAGACAATTATATAAATGACAGTTCGAGAATATATATATATATATATATATATATATATATATATATATATATATATATATATATATATATATATATATATATATATATATATATACCTAGAACTTATTATGTTCCAATCATGTTAACATAGAATCATGAATAAGTTAAAGTTTATATCTTATAACAGATAAGTATTTTCTAATATTTCAAGTTCTTATTTAAATAATCGTATTGCTATTTTAATATTTAATAGTCTCAAGCAATATTTGTGTTAGAGAAACTTGGGAGACAACTCACTTTAAGTCTTTCACCTCAAGCATCTCCCTATGAAACCTTTCAATGAAGCTTCACAAGCACTCACTAGGCTCTTAATGCATCTTGAAGATAGATTATAAGGTTATTTATGGTTTCTAGGTACCATGAATTAAGTTACAAACATCCTTTTGAACTTTACAAAGGAGGTGATTATTTCTAAGAACATGTGAGTGAACCACCTTAGTATTGACTCCTTCAGAAACATAAATAATACCTGACATTTCAAGACATTATCATTGTCTAGAAAAGATCTCATAGACTCAAAGTAGGAGACATGATCAACTGGGTAAGTCCTCCCCCTCTATGACTCTAAGTGGGGCACCTTAAACTTTGGAGGCAACCTAGCCTTAGCTATCTCCCTAAGAAAGGTGTTCAATAAATTAGGCTTTGCCATTATCAAGAATCAAGGCGAAGGGTTGTGCTTCGAGTCACTTGTTATGGTGCAAGTGGGATCAATGCTGGACATTGAGGTTAATGTTGTTCTCTCCATCCTTCTTGGTGAAGAATAGAGTTAGAAAATCTGTTAAGGGTGCTCTTTCTAGGTTTGTGCCTCCGTAACCCTACTAATGCATCTTAGAACATCTTTATCATTCTTGTCTATGTATCCATGTGGTCACGATGAGTGGTACATTTTGAAGAATTGATGTACATTGACAGTTCAGGGTTGGATTGTTTATCAAGTTGTTCCCATGTTTTGGTCATTGGCATCAATCCACACTATCTCACCTTTTAGAATGCTCGATCCATCTTTTTGTTCATGATGATAACTGAACTTAATAGTAAGCAAACTTAAGAGACTGGAACCCCATAACTTATAATAATCGTAGAAAGAAAGTAAGTAAAAAAAAAAAGATTTTTGGGTTTTTTAGGGAAGTAAGTGTTCCACTAACACTAGGAGTCCTCAATGTTGTGCCAAAAGATCCAAAATATGTATATTTACCCTTTATTTATTGGGGTCTAAGGGTTATATAGAATGTTACACCAAAAAAAAAAAAGAAGATAAAAAGTATAATAATGAATGAGACCCATATGGACTATTATAAAAAGTGTCTTGAAAAAATAGATGCTTAACTAGATCACCCTTCTATGACCTAATTTTTCTTCTTTAGGATGAGTTTCCTTATCCCGACTGTTAGTGGGAGAGTAAATAAAGGAGAGTAATTATATGGGTTGAGCTAGAAAGTTTGCTACTAATGATTCCTTTGGCCACACTAGCAACCTCTTAGATAAAGTTCTTGGGTTGTTTTGGTATGAAGTGCAATTTGCATGAACTATTGGAGTAGCGAACTTCATGGTTGGCTAAGCACAAGGAAATTTGTTTGTGTCTTCATTGGGTGATCCATCCCTACAAGTGGATTAGCAAATTCTCTTAATGGATCATTGACTGAGGTGATAACTAGTTGCTTCGAGAAAATTACTACTACTAAAGGGGCGCGTTCACCAAGTTTTGGGAGTCCTGCATAAACACCTAGAATTTCCTCCTAAAAGTGATATTTCTTGGTTTGCTTCATTGAGTTGGATCGAATCTTTTTGGTATCATGTAATAATTATTGAGAGCAACCATCCTTGAATGAGTCTTTGCTTCAAGGGTCTATCATGTTCGAGTCATTCTATTGGAATCTTTTAAATACTTTTGAGACATTTGTGAAGATATTTATAAGTATGCACCCACCTCTCTTACACCATTTTTTTGGATCTTGTTTTCCTAAATGGATCAATATTGTAAGTTTTTTTTTTTTTTTTAATTATGACCAATTGATGTTTGATAATAATTATTTTAAAAATACAATAAATCTTTGATATAATTATCTTTTTTTACGAAATAAATGTTATATAAAAATAATAACAAATTGAAGGAATAAAAATAAAAGAAATGAGAAAACTGAAAATGAATAAACAATGGATTTAAAAATAAATAAAAATGAAATCCAAGGCTAAATTTTATTTTATGAAAATAATAAACGTTAGATAATGCAACATATTCTCGAAATTGAGATGCTAAAGAAATAACTTTTTCAACCAATATGTGACAAATACTCTCTCAATCTCAGACTAATTTATTATTCAATCATAAGGGTATTTAATTTTATTATTAAATTCGATTAATTTTTAACATAAATCCTTGATCAACTGTTGAGTTCGGTGAATTTAGAACTCGGTCTCAAAGTGGCTTCCGCCTAGTCTCCGCACTCCGCAGCCATTCGCATCCTCTCTCTCTCGCCTCTAGGGTTTCTATATACTCGCTGCTGTCAGCTGATCCGACCGTCTCCAGATCTTCTGCCTTCTCCTGGTGATTCCTCGGGCGCGGAGCTTGACAACAATTCCATGTAAGCAACGTTGATCATATTCTTTATTTCTTAAGAGCTTCTTCAGATTCCTGGGTATTGCGTGGTCACGGCTTCTTTTTTCGTTTTGCTGATGCACTGATCTTCTAATTTCGTTTTCTCTCGTTGTTTCCCCTTTTTTTTTTCGCTTTAATTTGCTTTTTCTTTTTTGTGGTTTTGATTTGTTTGATGTGATCTTTGGTAGGAATCAGTGAATCTTGCGGTGTCTTGTGAGAAGAGTCTTGTTTTGAGGTTTATTCTGACCGATTTGTTTCGTTTCGAATTGGGAATCATGGCATTTACTTCATTTTAGCAGGAGATGTGTTTGTTTTTATTTACTGATTTATGTTTAAAGAAAAACTGTGGGTTTGTATGGATTTAGTTTGATCCCTACACATTATTTAGCTGGAGAAAATGCGTTTTTTTTCTTGGCTCGTATGGTAGACCATATGTTAGATCTACTTGTAGTTAGGTGGAGCTAGACTAAAGACAGAAACCAGCGTTGAATTAGATGCACCTACTTTTAGATACTTGATGAAGCTACTCTAAGTTAATGCCTGATATATTTTTCCTTCTGGCCTGGGTAGTCGCCATTCAAAATTGCAGTTTATTTTATTTTATGCCTGTTTCTTAATCAGATGGTGCTTTCACTCTCTGAGAACCTTGCTTTCTTTGCTATATTTCCATCTTATTTTAAATACATATTACAGTTTTGAGATAAAAAATCACGTATGCCTTTTTTAGCTGAACATAATGTTTCTCATCAGTTGATTGGATTTTAGTGAAATCTTTTCTAAGCATCCTGATTCATTTGACCTACCTTGTTTGATCCATGTTTGTCAGAAAGAAGTAAAACTGTTTGAATGAACTGAAATCCTGATATTGGATTTAGATATAATTTCCCTGTTCCATGGTTTTTATTAGTTTTCAGTAGCGCCTTCTTAATTTCAACTAATTAGAGGACTTTGGAATGCCATCAGATCACCATTCAGGTCGGCTTATCCATATCATTGCACATCCTCTGTAAAATTTCTATCACCTTACTTTTGGAGTTTCATAACTTTAATCAATTCAAATTGGAAGGGAAGGTCTATTATCTTGATTTTAAGCTTTATTCTACTTGATCTCTGAGATGTGGAGGACTATGATCCATATGTCTATTTAGGAACTTTAATTTGGCAATTCTTAAATGTTGGAATAATGTCAAATAGAAGTTTGAATGTAATTTGTGGGCTTCTAGTTCTAGTTATTAATTTTTGTGGGCTTCTAGTTCTAGTTATTAATTTTTGTTCCTTACACTTTGCTAGATGCACAATGGCAATGGAAATTACCCAAATCCTTTTAAATGCACAATCAATAGATGCTGCTAGTCGTAAACATGCAGAAGAAAGCTTGAAGCAATTTCAAGATCAAAATTTTCCTAGTTTTTTGCTATCTCTTTCTGGGGAGTTGGCAAACAATGAGAAGCCTGTGGATAGCCGCAAATTAGCGGGTCTTATCCTCAAAAACACTTTGGATGCAAAGGAGCAGCACAGGAAAAATGAGCTTGCTCAGCGTTGGTTGTCGTTAGATGCATCAGTGAAGGCTCAAGTGAAGGCATGCTTGTTGCAGACCCTTTCTTCTCCCGTGCCTGATGCTAGATCTACTGCATCTCAAGTCATTGCAAAGATTGCAGGGATTGAATTGCCGCAAAAGCAGTGGCCTGAACTTATAGGCTTCTTGTTATCAAATATTCACCAGCTACAACCTCATGTTAAGCAAGCAACACTTGAAACACTTGGATATTTATGCGAGGAAGTTTCTCCTGAAGTTGCAGATCAAGACCAGGTGAACAAGATACTTACTGCAGTTGTACAGGGAATGAATGCTTCTGAGGGGAATAATGATGTCAGGTTGGCTGCTACTCGTGCTCTTTATAATGCTTTGGGATTTGCACAGGCAAATTTTTCAAATGACATGGAGAGAGATTATATTATGAGAGTTGTTTGTGAAGCAACATTGTCCCCTGAGGTCAAGATTCGACAAGCAGCATTTGAGTGCTTGGTTGCAATATCAACAACCTATTATGACAAGCTTGCCTCCTACATGCAAGACATTTTTAATATTACTGCAAAAGCAGTCAGGGAGGATGAGGAGCCCGTTGCTCTTCAGGCTATAGAGTTCTGGAGCTCAATCTGCGATGAGGAGATTGACATCTTAGATGAGTATGGAAGTGATTTTACTGCTGATTCTGATATCCATTGCTTCTACTTCATTAAGCAGGCTTTGCCAGCATTAGTTCCTATGCTATTGGAAACGTTACTGAAGCAGGAGGAGGGTCAAGACCAGGATGAAGGGGCCTGGAATATCGCAATGGCTGGTGGAACATGTTTGGGTTTGGTTGCACGAACTGTTGGGGATGACATAGTCCCACTTGTGATGCCTTTTATAGAAGAGAACATAACTAAACCAGATTGGCGACAAAGAGAAGCTGCAACTTATGCTTTTGGTTCTATTTTGGAAGGGCCGTCACCTGAAAAGCTTACACCCATTGTAAATGTTGCGCTTAACTTCATGCTCACTGCATTGATGAAGGATCCCAATGATCACGTCAAGGATACTACAGCTTGGACTCTTGGAAGAATCTTTGAGTTTATGCATGGCTCCACTGTAGAGACATCTGTTATAACCCGTGAGAATTGCCATCAGATTCTTACTGTATTACTTCAGAGTATGAAAGATGTTCCTAATGTTGCTGAGAAAGCCTGTGGTGCTCTATATTTTCTTGTGCAAGGTTATGAAGACTCTGGTTCTGCATCGCCATTGTCTCCTTTCTTTCATGATATAATCCAAGCTCTTCTTTCTGTTACCCACAGAGATGATGCTGGTGAGTCTCGCCTGCGTACTGCAGCATATGAAAGTTTGAATGAGGTAGTGAGGTGCTCGACGGAAGAGACTGCCCCTACAGTGATGCAGCTGGTGCCTGTTATCATGATGGAACTACACCAGACACTTGAAGCCCAAAAGCTATCAATGGATGAGAGAGAGAAGCAAAATGAACTGCAGGGTCTTCTGTGTGGATGCCTTCAGGTCATCATTCAGAAGTTGGGATCAACAGAATCTTCAAAATATGCATTTATGCAGTACGCAGATCAGTTGATGGAACTCTTTTTGAGGGTTTTTGCTTGCAGGAATGCTACAGTACATGAAGAGGCTATGCTGGCTATTGGTGCTTTAGCATATGCAGCTGGTCAAAATTTTGTGAAGTACATGCAAGGATTCTATCCCTATCTGGAAATGGGTCTTCAAAACTTTGAGGAGTATCAGGTCTGTGCTATAACTGTTGGTGTTGTTGGAGATATATGCAGGGCATTGGAGGAAAAAATATTGCCCTTTTGTGATGGAATCATGACACACCTTCTCAAGGATCTCTCAAGCAATCTGTTGCATCGGTCTGTGAAGCCCCCGATTTTTTCATGCTTTGGTGACATTGCTTTGGCAATAGGAGAGAACTTTGAAAAATATTTGATCTATGCAATGCCTATGTTACAGAGTGCAGCAGAGTTATCAGCACATGCAGCAACAGTTGATGATGAAATGCTCGAATACACCAATCAACTTAGGAATGGCATTCTTGAAGCCTACTCTGGGATATTCCAAGGTTTCAAGAACTCTCCAAAGACCCAGTTGCTGATGCCATTTGCACCTCATATTCTCCAATTCTTGGATAGCTTGTACAATGAGAAGGACATGTAAGTTTGAAATATTTTTTTCCTCACTTTAGGTCAACTTTCCTGTGCGATAATCATTATAATGATTTTAATCTGTCCTTTATATCCTTTTCTTTTGTTTTCATTAGGGATGATGTGGTCATGAAAGCTGCTATAGGTGTTCTCGGAGATTTAGCTGATACACTGGGCACCAATGCTGGTCCCTTGATAAACCAGTCTGTTTCAAGCAAAGACTTTTTGGAAGAATGCTTATCATCTGATGATCATTTGATTAAAGAATCTGCAGATTGGGCTAAGTTAGCTATTACTCGGGCTATTTCTGGTTGATTTTAAGGCAAACTCAGTAAAAGTGTCTCTGCATTTGCATCTGGGTTGTTTGGAAGTCCGGTCAGGAATTAATTGCATGAGTTATCACCACTATCATTATTTGTCAGAGGCTTTGATGTCTCAGCTTGAGTCAGGACGTCATCACTAACTCATATGCATCAGTTAGTCGGGTCCTTATCTTTCTCGTTTTCCCTTGCACTTCTGCTAACCTCGAAACCAAAACCTGCATGACCCTTGCAGTAAGTCTGAGTGAATCATGTTATTGAGCTGGCTCTCGTTGATGGCACCATGGTTTTATGTTGTGCTCCATTACAGATTCAAGATTCGTACAGATGAATTAGCCATCCTGAAAAAATTGGCAACAAAATATCTCAGCAATTAACAAAACCTGCAGTTGTGCTGGGAGATCTGATACAATCTAGCTTCAATTCCCTGGTCAAGTTGAAAATCAATCTGCATATTTTTCAGCTTTCACCAAAATTTCCATCATTTTTATTTAATTTTCTTGGGATTTTTATTATTGTTTTGCTTGTTTTCAGTCATTTCTGGTCTGGTCTTGTCTTGTCAGGTCTGGTCTGGTTGGGTCTGCATTTCATCAATACCATTTGCTTTCATATACATTGTAGAAGGCTCCAATATCTGTGGATTAAAGTTTCTGCATTTGCTTATATGTAATGAGCATACTTGTAAAGGTCTTTGCAATTCGGGTCTACTCCAGCATCCATAACAATGGCTTCAATCAATCAGAAGCGCTCATGTTGCTGGCATTTATTATATGTTTTATCTTGTTGCTTCCTTCTGTGTTGTGCCAATATATTCTTGGCTATTTCTGTACTGTTTCATGTGAGCTTTTGTCCCATAACACTTCAGTTTTGCCCCAGAACTCTTCAGTGCCTTCCTTCTTTGCTTACAGTCCTGTTAAATTCCTATCTGAAAGTTATTGGTATGCCTCTCAAACAAGCAGTAGCGTGCGTGATATCCTTTTTGCTTCTATTTGAAAGAATTATGCAGTGTAAGGCCTAGTTTGATTGAAGGTTTTTTGTGCTTATTCTATTTTATAATTGTAAATTTACTGTTTGGTTCCTCAAACCATATTCCCAACAACACAAATTTTTTTTAAAATTTTTCTGCTGTTTTATGAAATCTTTTTATATGTTTTTCCGTTAGAAAACTCTTTTATTTTGAACTGATGTTTCTTAAAGTTACTTTTTTTAAAAAAGTACCGACTAATCAAATAAAGACTAAATCTCATGAGCTAGCTCGAGTTTGCCCCAACATGGCTCAAGAGCTACCTGGTTTTAAAGATATTAGCTTTAAATAAAATTAAAATAGATTATAATATATTGATTTTAATATAAAATGGTTAAAAATATTTAAAAGTTTTCTTACTGATTTTTTTTATCTTTTTAATTTTTTCATTGTAATGAAATTTTATAATAAATGACTTGGTTTATGTGTCGATTTAAATTTATAAAACTAAATTCAAATTTAAAATTGAACTCGATTTGTGAATCAACCTGAAGTCTGTTATTAGGGATGGCTCGACTTTGGCTAGACTTTTACACCATTTAAAGACATGTTTGCACCAATTTTGAAGCAACCAATTTGCCATAAGTTGTTCTGCGTTTCCCAACTTGGTTGCTTTTTTATTAATTTGTGATGCCCTTTTTGATGAATTCTGAACCTGAATGTCTAGTGTTTTGGGCATCGTTTGTTCAAAGAGGTAATTTTAGCCTATCTGATTGTATTTGACAATAATTAATTTATTAATATGGGATTATGCTTTATAATACGAGGCATTCTTCCGAAGCGCCGTGCTAAAAAATTTGTGTTATCATTCCAGCTCTCTGCGAGGTGGGGGTAGGCATCTTCGAGAGTCAAGAATCTTGTAACATGAGAGACTTTTATTTTTTTTCCTATTTTATTAAATCAGAGAAGTTATCAATTTTTGTTGTAAAATGGGACACTGTATTATTATTTGACTTCGTAGTCCGGTAACTTTTGTCTGA
Organism: Dendrobium nobile; assembly: GCA_022539455.1. Taxonomy (NCBI): domain Eukaryota; kingdom Viridiplantae; phylum Streptophyta; class Magnoliopsida; order Asparagales; family Orchidaceae; genus Dendrobium; species Dendrobium nobile. Next base: position 14,062,216 of record CM039724.1, read on the forward strand.
AAATATTGTTTCTAAAAAAATTTTAATTTTTTTCCTTGCCTAGCTTTTATAGGAACTTTTATTTGGTCCGGTGACCGGACGTAGAGCTACGTTTGACGAGTGCTGAGAACGCGCCACGTAGCAGGCACAAAACCGTGGACCCGATCCGGAGAATAGTGGGTATGTCGCACTTGCGTTTTTTAAATTCATGACAACCCGGTATTGCTAGGTATTGCTCGGTATTGCTAGGTATTTGTCGATTTTGCTCGGCAATAACAAGAAATACCATTATATGAAGAAAAATACCGAGCAATACAGAGCAATACCAAGTTTTTCTAGAAAAGCTCGATATTGCTTGGTATTGCTCGGTATTGGTCTTTACAGAGCGGTTTTTCTCGTTATTGCCAAGCAATACCGATCAAATACCGAGTAATACCTAGCAATACGCGAACATAGCATTCTCGGGTTCCAGTCCGGGTCAAGTAGTCGAGCCGCGTGGTAAAGAGTAAGAGCACGTGGCGCAATCTCAGTGGTGACCGCACGTAGAGCTACGTCCGGTCACCGGACCTAATAATTGTTCCTTTTATAGAGATGTCGCTTAATATTTAGTTGTTCTTACTAAAAGCAAATGATGCAAACGAGAGAAATTTTGTTATTAAGGGCACGTGACAATTAATACTACTACGAAGTCTCAGTATGTTAGTTCATAAGGATGTGTCTGGCGTTAAGATTAGTCCGTTAAATACTGTGTTTTTAAAATCGAATTCGATCATGAACCAATTTAGTTGACCATGAACCAATTTAGTTGTCAGTCCAAAGAAGTTAAAAAATTAGATTTGTATTGAATCAGTTATCAGTTTGCACCACTTGCTCTACCGGTTTTGATTTGGATGAACCCGGTGGTTTATAAATAATTTTTTTTATTTAAATAATTTTTTAATATTAAATTTTATTTAATTGATTTTAAATATATTTTTAAATCATAAGCTTATGTAAATAAATTTAATCAAAATATAAAATTGCTAGCTTGTTACATCATGAAACTTTTATTTTTTTGATAGTGTGTGCTTTACACTATAAATAAATCAACTTAAAATTTCCTTATGATGTGAGACTAAAAACCTGCTAGAATTTTGCACGAGCTTAGACTATCAAATTGCTTGGGTTGTAAATTTCGGTTCAAAATGCATATAATTTATTAAAGTTAGATACATATTTTTTTAATATAATGAAATTTATATATTATATTACTATTTTTATTAAAATTTATATTTGTAATTTTATAATTATATTATTAATTTATTTTTTAAATTTAAGACCTATTTAATGGAGCCTATTCATGATCAATTAAGCTTCTTAATATGTTCTATGCTAAGCCTTAATGGAGCCTATTCATGATCTTTAATCAAAGTAATTATCTATTCTTTGTTAAAATTTTTTAATTATTACATAATTTATATTAAATTTAAATAATTCTAATATTTATTATATTATCCAGTTTGACCCAATTTAACCTTGCATTCGGTTCATGATACGGCCTGATTTTCACAATCTTGTTAAATACATCGAATATCCAGGATAAGTAGGATATTATATTAATATTTGATGATTGAGTAACGAGAACATAATTCTTTGACTTCTACAAACATGGAAAAATATAACGTTAAATTATACAAAAAAACAATGGTAGGAATTTTGAGATTTAAATTTATTTGTGAATGACACTTGACCTTATCAAATAGCAAATCCATAGAAGAGTAACATGGAATGTGTACGAATTGGGAGAAAGAAGTAATACTAGAGAAAAGCTTGGAAAAAGAAGTAAGAATGCTAAAAGGCATTATTTGTCTAGAAAAGATCCAAAAATAAAAAGGTATCAAATGCTCCTCATCATCCAATATTTATAGTTTGGAAAACTTCAGAAAATGTTACACCCAAAAAAATGAAATACAATGCCACATAGAATATCCTAAATACATGTCATCTCCTAGTTGGCTATGAAAGAGCAGGGGCATTAGAGCTCTAATGATCTATCTTAGGTGAGCTCAATCGCGCTGAGTATGTACTAGGATAGCTCTGTGGTATAGACGAGCTTGGTAGTGCCGTGTAGGAGGGGAAAAGTTTGAGAGTGAGTTCTGAAGAAGGGGTGTGTAATGATGTCTTGATATCGTTGATGATTAGTATTGAGCACAAAATTCCCTATAGTAGGCAAGTGAATTTAGGTTGTAAAGAAGGTGAACATAGTGGTCAGCTAGTTATGATGGGGCATGATAAGGGCCACCTTTGTAGGTGCTTTCATATAGTTGAACATGGATGCATGGGAACAAAACCTACCCTAAGTGGTGGTGAGTTGTTATGATGGTTGTCTCACTTCTATATAGTGATTGGAGAGTCATTTGGTTGATGAGGTCTTCCATTACCCCTAAGAGGGGTAGTCTTCCTTCATAGCCTTAGGCAAGTGTGTCCTAATGTTCCTTGGGATAGTTCCTTTATGTGGCCCATTCGATACGAGTTCTCTCATTGTAATCCATCAACTACTTGTTAAATATATGTGAAGGCATATCAAAGTACATATTTAGTTCTCAAATTTATTTGGTCTTTTAATAGATGAGTGATGAAAAGGATGAGTTCATGATAGCATATTAAATACAACTACTGAATATGTAACAAGAAATTAAATATGGGTTATTGTTATGTTCTTGATGTATCATTGATTATCGCATAGATTTCATATTAATAAATATGACGCCACCTTCTTTCTTAGCTCCTTAAAAATGGAGGCTTTACATTAAAGGAAAGTTACTCTTTTGCATTACTGACCTTTTGTTTTCATTACTAACTTAAAAACCAACAAGTTTCATGAATACTACAGTGTTAGCTAGGTCTAGGATTAAGAAATCTAAGAAGGTCACCTTAGATACATGCAAAGCTAATAAGCTAAAGAAGAAGGAGAGTGAATGCTTGCTGAGTAAGAAAGTTGAGGGTGCACCTAGGTACCTAAGAGACTTTTATTCTCACCATCACCCCCCTATAAAGAGAATTAGAACAAATCCCAATGTGGCAGAAGACACTATTAATTTATTGGCTCCAGTGAACTGTACTATTGAGCCCGCCATTGCTAGAGGTAACATTAGGGCTCCTAAGAGATTTAACCTCACTCTTGAGGAAGATGATTGTTAAGTTAAAATTATGTTAATACTTTCTTGCATATATTCTTATGAAATTATTTATTTGGGTTTATATTAAATTATGTTAATACATCCATTGTTAGCAATGACATTGTTGAGGTTTATTTTGGACTACTTGGAAGGCCTATGGTATTTAATAGGTAGTCAATATAGTACAAGGAGCAGACTTAAATCTAATGGTTACCATAGAAAAACTCACTGAAGGAATATCAAGCCCAACTCTTCCAAGCCTATGAACAAATATTTGTGGAAAAAAATAATTATGCTATCTAATTCAATTTATATTTTTATAATAAAATATGTATAATTCGCGGACTGATACTTCACAATTGATTTAAATATAGAAATAAAATTTGTTTTTATAATCAAACTAAACATAGAAAATAAGCTATTCATCCTAAAGGATGAAATGATATTCTTCTATCAATTTTAAATGAAACAAACCAAGAATTAAACTTTAATTTATGTTTAGAGATTTTTCCCCCTCCAATAGCAAACTAAAGTAGAGTTTATTTTTTTACTAGGTTATAAACTCCATATAGATGAAATCCTATATAATTAATTATTTTATAAGATAAGTCTTGAGAATACTCCCGATTAAAGTGTTAACTAGACATCTTTAGATTTATAATGATTGGATTAATGATTTTGTTGCAACTCTAGATCACGAGTTTATGTTTATGATGATAACAAATATTGTGGCTCACATCCTTATATGTACTTATATTTATAATGTATATTTGTTTGTGTATGTACTAATATTTCAAAAATTATCATGCACCACCAAACAAAGATTCAAGGCTTAAGATTGGGTAGAAAAGATTACGACGTAAAGATTTTTGTAAAATTTATTGATGTATTTTTTATTTCTTGAGTTAAGTTTTATAAGGGTGTATGATTGCTTAGTGACCATCTACACACACACACACACACACACACACACTCAAAGGAGAGATTAAATCAAAACAAGAAGTTTAATTTTTGAACTAATCATACTGTATGATCAGCTCATCTAACTAATCATACTGGATGATCTAGAACATCCAAGACAACCAGTTATGATCATGAAAATAGTTGTTAATCATAATTTAGGCAAGATTTAGAATTTTATATTTTGTTCTAATTATTTAGGATGATATATATCATACTGGATGATTTATAAAAATCATGCTTAAATTGATCATGTAATTACTCAATTAAATATGCTTAATTTTGATATTATGATCAAACTACATGATTCACTTCGTACTGTACTATTACCCATGTACGATTTTGGCTGTCCAATGTTTCATCCTTGAAAAATTGCATTTTAGTTGAACTAATTGTCCTAGATGATCACATAATCGTATTGGATGATATGTATAAATACTTGAATTGATCGTATAGGACAATACTGGTCGTATTGGATGAAAGGGAAATTTTGTTCTAATCATATAAAATAATCTAAGGATCATAATGTATAATCTTTATTGGTAGAATTGAATTTTTATGGTTTTTTTAAAGCCTTCTATTTAAGCTTTCTCATGGAACTTGTTAAGTGTCTTTGACAACCATTGTGTCTTCGTTCTTCGGGAGAAAACTTGAAGAGAAAACTTGAAAGGGAGAGAGAAATGGGTGGAGTTTGAGAGGGAGAATATCCTTGGAGGTGGTTTCAAAGGAGTGTGTAGGAGATTTCACATTGTTGCTCTGGTAAGTTTGTACATTAGTACTTTCGGATTCAAGGTTCATCTTAAGGGAAGTTTAGGGAAGAAGAAGATTTCTTTGGTGTCAAAGGACCTGGCTACTTGGATGCACTAGGGAAGGTGAAAGGAATTCATGGTTCTCTTCTATCTCTTGGAGAGAGAAAAATGAGTCAAGATTCTCTACCTGTGAAAGGATTTTTGGTCCCTTCCCGCACTGGGTTGGTGGAAAGATTTTGTAAGGGCTTCTCTACCTTGCTATGATGGTAAAAGAAGAGACACTAAAAGGTTTTAGTTCAATACATAGAGGGATGCCTTCGAGGAGTGGATGTAGGTCAGGTTGGATGAAACCACTATAAATGTGATATGTCCTTTCCTTATATTATTTTCACATTTATTTTTCTTATAATTAATTATGTTGGTGAAAACATTGATTTATCTTTTTTTTTTTTTGTGAATTTACATTTTTGCATCAACTTATAAAAAGATTTTTTTCTTCATCATTAAATAATTTTTAAAATACTAATTCACCCCCCTTGTGGTTAGCCTCGGGACTAGTTCTTTAAAGTTTTATAACCTTCTTGAACTTTCAAGTGGTATTAAATTACTTTTAAGTGGTATCAGAGTGGAATTCAAAAATAATGTTTTAGAAAACTTAAAAAAAAAAATTCTATGGCTAACTTTGGAAATCATAACATTGTAGAAGGATATTTAATCATACGACCATCTTTATTTAAAAATATTTCTTTTCATTTTTGGAAAATTTGCATGTCTACTTTCTTGGAATCAATTGATTATCAAATGTGGCATATGATTCAGACTGGTTATTTTATCCTGTCATATGTTATAGATGGAGTCAAAATAAATATTCTTTTTACTAAATGGAATAGAGAAGAAAAAATTAATGCTCAATTGAATGCTAAAGACTTGAATTTTTTTTTGTGCTTTGAATTCTAAAGATTGTATGAGGATCTCAACTTATACTTCTGAGAAAGAAATTTGAGTTAGATTATACACTACATATGAAGGCACTAATGAAGTCAAGCAATGTAAGTTAAATATTCTAATTCATGATTATGAACTTTTTTGCATGAAACCTTTTGAGATGATCTTAGACACGTATGCTAGTTTACTCAAATTATGACATCATTACATGCTTTTAGAAAAGAACTTTCAAACTTTAAAAAAGTCAACAAAATTCTATATTATCTTCTTGATAAATTTCATGCTAAAGTCACTATTATTTTTGAATCAAAAGGCTTGAATCAATATTCTATTTATAATCTGATTGGCTCACACATTGCTCATGAGCAAAGTGTGAGTCAAAGACTTATTGATGCAGATGAAATTATAGTGCTAAAAGTTGAAGAAATAAATGAAAGCGGCTTAATAGAGGTTGATAATAAATATATAACATCAATTAAAAATAAATTTAAAAATATACTAAAGCGCAAGCATCAATATCCAAAAAAGTGGAATAAAGTTTAAAATAGTAAGAATTTTAAGATCTTTATGATGTTATTTATTTTTGGTGTAAAAAATTCATACATATAAAAAATGAGTGCCCTAATTTAAAAAACTCTTCCTATAATTTAAAAGAGTAAAAATAAGCCAATTATAATAAAAGCAAATGATAAAAACTAAAATATCTCCTATGCAGATCTAGCTTCTGAATCATCAGACTAGGAGAAAAATAATGATGTATGAAATTTTGTTTGTATGTTTATGTTTTGTAATTAATGCATGCGTATATATTTTTATTTTATTTTGTTTATTATAAATATTTTTTGTATTATTTTTTATGTTCTTTATTTGTAATCATTTTATTATATATTATATATATATATATATATATATATATATATATATATATATATATATATATATATATATATATATATATATATATATATATATATATATATATATATATATATATATATATATATTGTGATTTATTGTTGATCAACGCATACAAATCACATTTCGTATTATATTTGCATAAGAGAATCAATTCAATTCACTCAAAATTTTCTTGAATGAAAATTTTACCTCCTTTTTATCTAAAAATTTTAAGTAAGTGATGATTGATTTTTCTAAAGTACTAAAGGAAGGAAATTCAAGAATATGTCTCTCCTTCTCATTTGGTTAATCAGGTTAGTACTCTTTTTGAATTAAAAACTATATCAATTTAAGAATTACACTTTTGAAATTTAATCTTTTTTATCATCCTACATTTCTTCTATCTCATATGAATTTTTTGTAAGCTGATGAATTTACTTCATAATTTTTATTATCAAGTTATTTATTTTTATCATTAGATTGAGTTTGCTTCGAGTCTTTAAAGAATAAGAAATGAAGTAAATACAAAAATAAAAAGAGGCACAAAATGAGCCCATAATGAAAAGATGCATAATGCACGCCAAAATTGAAAGATGCATAAATGTGTATCAAAAATAAAAAGATACATAAAGTGCACCAAAAAAGTGATAAAGAGGAACAAAATAAGCTCACAATAAGTTAACTTTCCTTTCTTGTATTTTTAAATCTTAGAAAACTTATGTGTCTAAATGATACTTTTGATACTTGAGATTGAAAATCATGATTCTTGACTCATCATTTTTGCATTGATATTCTATTAGATATGTTTCATATAAAAAGATTGAAAAAGATATTTTTTCTTCTCCTGTTCTTTTTCTGAATTAGTTTTTTTGTTAAAAATGACTTTAACCTGTAAGGAGCTTGAGCCAGAGTTAATAAAATTCAAATTTTCAACCTTTCTGAATGTTAGTGAGGTTAATTCTTTTTTATTATATTTTTGAATTAAATCAAGAGAAAACATTCTCATTTTAAGAAAAATTATTGAAATTAATTAATTATTCTTAATCATCACCACCATTTATACCTGGTCAGGGTCTATATAATTTTTAGCTTATTATGTGTATTCCATTTTGTATTTTCTATGTTTCTCTTTTTTTTTATAATATAAAAGGGGGTGAATGTATTTGACTGGTTGTATTTATATTTAAATTTTATATATTCATCGTGTATTTATATAAATTTATTTGTTATTTAGGTTCTAAAAGCTTTTTATTTATTTCTATGTAATTTTTTTTAAATTTCCCTGATTTTAAATTTAATTATCTTAGTGAGGGGAAGATTAGGAGAAAATATTTTTAATTTTATAAATTCAAACAGTAATATTTGATATCATAAAAAAGGGGAGATTATACAACTCGAGTTTATAAGTTTATATTTTTAATGATAACAAACATTATGGCTCACATTCTTATATCTACTTGTATTAATAATATATATTTATTTATGTATGTACTAATATTTTAGGAATATCATGCATCATCCAATGATGAATCAAGGCTCAAGATTGGATAAAATAGGTTATATTATAAATATTTTTATAATATTAATTTATTTATTTTTGATTTCTTGAGTCAAGTCTTGTAAGGTTTTATGCTTGCTTAGTAACTGTGCACATACCCACTCAGGGAGAGTGAGATTGAATTAAAATTAGAAGTTCAATTTTTAAACTAATCATATTGTACGGTTAGCTCATGTTACTAATCGTACTGAATGATCTAGATCATCAAAGATGATCAATTATGATCATGAAAATAATCTGCCAATCATAATTTATGTAAGATTTTGAATTTTATATTTTGGTCTAATCATTCAGAATGATATGCATCGTACTGGATGATCTATGAAAATCATGCCTAAATTTATCCTATGATTAGTCAATCGAATATGTTTAATTTTAATATTATAATAATAATGTATGATTCACTTCGTACTGTATGATAACCCATATAATTTTGGTCATCCCATGTTTCATCCTAGATGAATTACATTTTGGTTGAACTAATTATCCTAGATGATCTCATAATTATACTGGATGATCTGCATAAATACTTGAACTGATCATACAAAATAATGCTGATTGTACTAGCTAAAAGGAATATTTTATACTAATCATACAGAACAATCTAAGCATCGTATTGTATGATATTTATTGGAAAAATTGAATTTCAAAGGGTTTTTAAAGCCCTTATTTAAGGTTTCTCAAGGAACTTGGTAAGTTTCTTTGACTTCCATTATGTCTTCATTCATTTGGAGAAAAAATAAAGAGAGAACTTGAAAGGGAGAGAGGAAAGGGTGGAGTTTAAGAGGGAGAGATACTTGGAGGGGGTTTCAAGGGAGTGTGGAGGAGATTTCACATGGTTGCTCTGACAAGCTTGCAACATAAAACCATCAGATTCAAGGTTCATCTTTAGGGAAGTTTTGAAAAGAAGAAGATCTCTTTGGTGTCAAAGGACCCAGCTACTCTGCCGCATTAGGGAAGGTGAAAGGGATTCGTTGTTCTCTAACATCTCCTGGAGATAGAAAAAGGAGTCAATGTTGTCTACATATGAAAGGCATTTCGGTCCTCTACCGCACCGGGTTGGTGGAAAGATTTTGTAAGGGCTTCTTCGCCTTGTTGTGGGGGTAAAAGGAGAGACACTAAAAGGTTTTAGTGTAATACTTAGAGTGTTCCTCTAGGGAGTGGACGTAGATCAGGTTGGACCGAACCACTATAAATCTGATGTGTTATTTTCTTTTATTATTTTTGTATTTATTTTTCTTTTGATTAACTACATGGGTGAAAATGTTGATTATCTTTTTATTGTGAATTTAATTTATTTCCATATCAAGTTATAGAAGGATTTTTTCTTCATCATTGAAAAATATTTTAGATACCAATTCACCCCCCTTTTGGTTAGCTTTGAGACTAATTTTTTAGGATTTTACAACCCTCACGAACTTTCAAGTTGTATCAGAGCACTTTCAAATGGTTTTAGAGCGAGATTCAAAAACAAAGTATTAGAAATTTTTTGAGAAAAGATCTATGGCTAACTTTTGAAATTTTAATATTATGGAAGGATATTCAATCAAGCAACCACCTTTATTTGAAAATATTTCTTTTGAGTTTTAGGAAATTCACATGTCTACTTTTATGCAATTAATTAATTATCGAATGTGTCATCTAATTAATTGGTTATTCTATACCGTCATGTGTTGTAGATGGAGTCAAAATAAATATTCTTTTACTAAATGGAATACAAAAGAAAAAATTACTGCTCAATTGAATGCTAAATGCTTTAATTTTTTGTTTGCTTTAAATTTTGAAGATTATATGAAAATCTCTACTTATACTTCTTACAAGAAAATTTGGGATAGATTATGTAATTCATACGAAGGTACTATTGAAGTCAATCAATCTAAGTTAAATATTCTAAGGCATAATTATGAACTTTTTTGCATGAAATTTTATGAGATGAAGAACTTTCAAACTTAGATATGTATACTAGATTTACTCAAATTATGACAACATTACATTCTTTAGGTAAAGAACTTTCAAACTTTGAAAAAAGTTAATAAAATTTTATATTATTTGCATGATAAATTTCTTACTAAAATCACTAGTATTTGTGAATCAAAAGATTTGATTGATTTTTCTATTGGTAATCTGATTGACTCACTCATTGCTCATGAGCAAAATATGAGAAAAAAATTATATATGTAAGTGAAACTATAGTGCTAAAAGCTAACAATATGGATGAAAGCAGCTAAGTAGATATTGAGAGTAAAGAGATATCATCAATTACAAGTAAATTTAAAAATCTACTATGCATAAGCATCAACATCAATAAAAGTGGAATAAATGTAAAAATGATAAGAATGTTAAGATTTTCTCTGATGTTATTTATTTTAGGTGTAGAAAATATGGACACACGAAAAATTAATGCCCTAATATAAAAAATTTTCCTACAAAGGAAAAAGGTAAAAATAAGCCAAATGTAATTAGAACAAATTATAAAAATTAAAATATCTTCTAGGCAGACCTAGCTTTTGAATCATCAGATCAGGAGTAAAATAATATGGTATAAAGTTTTATTTTGTATGTTTATGTGTTGTAGTTAATGCATGTGTATATGTTCTTTATTTTATTTTGTTCATTATAAATGTTTTCTGTGCTATTTTTTATATTTTTTGTTTGTAATCATTTTATTTTATTTTTAATGTATGTTTTTGTGATTCATCTTTGATCAACACACACAAATCATATCTCACATTATATTTGTATATGAGAATCAATTCACTTCTCTCAAATCTTTTTTTTTTTTAATGAAAATTTTACCTCTTTTTTTACCTAAAAATTTTAAGAGATGATTAATTTTTCTAATTTATTAAAGGAAGAAAATCCAGTATTATGTCTCTCCTTCTTATTTCCTTAATTAGGCTATTACACTTTTTGAATAAAATATTTTTGTAATATTTGTTAATGTATTTTTTATTTCTTGAGTCAAGTCCTGTAAGGGTGTATATTTTCTTGGTGACTATGCATATACATACTCAGAGGGAGTGAGATTGAACAAAACTAGAAGTTCAAATTTTGAATTAATTATATTGTATAATTTATATCATGCTATATGATCAACTCATCTATACTGGATGATCTAGATCATCTAAGATGATCAATTATGATCATGAAAAAAGTTGCTAATCTTATTTTAGGTAAGATTTTGAATTTCATAGTTTGTTCTAATCATCCAGGATAATGTAGATCGTATTGGACGATCTATGAAAATCATGCCTAAATTGGTCCTATGATTAATCAATCAAATCTGCCTAATTTTGATATTCTGATCATATTGTATAATTCTCTCCACATGTTTTTGTCTTCTCATGTTTTATCTTAGAAGAATAACATTTTGGTTGAACTAATCATCCTAGACAATCTCATAATCATATTGGATGATCTGTGCAAGTACTTGAACTAATCATACAAAATAATAGTGATCATACTAGCTGAAAGGCCTATTATATACTAATCATACAGTACGATCTAAGGATCGTATTATATAATCTTTGTAAGTAATATTAAATTTCTAGGCTTTCTCAAAGCCCTTTATTTAATCTTTCTCAAGGCACTTGGTAAGTGTCTTTGGCAGTATTGTGTCTTCATTATTCTGGAAATAACTTAAAGAGAGAACTTGAAAGGGAGAGAGGAAAGGGTGGAGTTTGAGAGGGAGAAGATCCTTTGAGGGGGTTTCAAGGGAGTGTGGAGGGGATTTCATATGATTATTCTGGCAAGCTTGCACCTTAGTACCATTGGATTCAAGGTTCATCATGAGGGAAGTTTTAAAAAGAAGATCTCTTTGATGTCAAAGGACCTCGGTACTCCAACACACCGAAGATGGTGAGAGGGATTAGTGGTTCTATGATATCTCCTAGAAGGGGAAAAAAGAGTCAAGGTTCTCTTCCTATGAAAGGAGTTTCGGTTCTCTGTCATATCAGATTGGTGAAAAGATTTTGTAAGGGCTTCTCCACCTTATTGTGGGGAGCAAAAGGAGAGACACTAAAAAGTTTTAGTGCAATACTTAGAGGGTGCCTCCAAGGAGTGGATGTAGGTCAGGTTGGACTGAACCACTATAAATATGGTGTATTCTTTTATTTTATTATTTTCATATTTATTTTTCTTGTAACTAACTACATGGGTGAAAACATTGATTTATCTTTTTATTTTGAATTTAATTCATTATTGCATCAAGTTATAAAAATATTTTTTCTTCATCGGTAAAAAAATTTTAAATACCAATTCACCCCACCTCTTGGTCAGCCTCGGGACTAGTTCGTTAAAGTTTTATAACCCTCATAAAATTTCAAGTGGTATTAGAAGTAATAAAATTTGAGTTTCTTTAATAATCAAAGGAAGAAAGGTATAGAGTTTTTAAGATTCTGGGAACTCAAAAACACTTTTTGAGATTTATAAGTTTTGATAAGGATTGAATTTATGACTTAAGTTTATAATTTATTAGAAGCTCAAGAAAATCTTCCCAAAAGGAAATATAAAAATTATATGCTAATCTAGACTTATGTATACTTAGAGTGGACAGTCAACTAATCACATAAGTACATAATTTTAGAACCATATTTTTTTAAGTTTAATGTATGTAGGGCAGATATCTCTTGTTTAACTAGAATCAAGGATTTATGTTTAGACTTTAAGTCAAAAATATGTCTAAGATTCAAATGCACCTAACTAATACAATTTGATGTGACTTTAGCCTAGACTCTAGGTCTTTTATAATTTTTACAAAAATTATTCTAAGTCTCAATTTTCTAAAGAAATTTGATAGCATAATAATCTTATAACCATTGGGAATACTATGGCAGCCTCCTCGCTTAGGCCCCTCTTTCTTTAACAGTGACTTGTGTTCCGGACTAGTGTACATTACAAAAAACTAAAAATGCATGCATATATATGGTAAAGGTATTTAGGTATACAATACCAATCCACATCATCCTAAATCTTATATATGTAACTTTATAATGGTATGTCTCTATACATTTCCAAAACCTTAGAAATAATCAAACCCCTAATGCAATGATCTATAATCCCACATGTATGTATGCATGATGTATGACGAAATGTATAAATAAAATTTAATATCCACTTACAAAAGAGTCGAAATATAACTGAGGGTTTATTACAAAAGACAAGGTGGTCAGGCTCCACTACAATAAGCCTGAATATATATACATATGAAATAATATAGAATTAAATATAGTTGCTTATTTAGACTTCAAATCTTCTGTCTCCTATATCTTCTCTAAAATTTCAAAAGTTAATATCTGCCAAAGGAAGTGGAATTATTCTCTTTTTGAGTCCTTCAAATGTATAATATGTAATCACCTTTAAAATCATTATAAGTCTTTTTATATTTATAACTTTATCTATCTATATAAAGAATCTATAATTTATATTAATATTGTCTCTTTACATTTACATTGATCTTATTTACATTCTACATCGACTCTTTAAACTAAATAAAACTAGTCTCTAACTAGACAAGTGCAAATATATATGCTAACTAGCAAAGTAAAGTATAATGTAATAAAGTAAAGTGCATGTATGATATCCATAATATAAGAAAGTAAATAGACAAAGTTATATACACTCGCCAAGCAAAGGTATCCAATCATAATAAATCTTAATGATCATTGCCCTAACCAATACTACTATCAATTATCCTAAAAATAATCTAAAGTCTGGCTTAGGTATATATTAGGATTAATTATTTATTTACATTGTTTATAATTAAGTTTATTTGTTAAATAGGCAAAAAGGATTTAGTACTTAAAATTTAAAAGATCCAATGCTTTATGTTTTATTAAAATGTTTTAATTATTTAAGTTATTCAGTTTTAAGTTTTAAAGAACCCTGGTAATTAATGACTCCAAAGTGAGGTTTGAAGTCACTAATCAACAAGTTCTAAGGCTGATAACTGTAATGTTATTGTCCCACCTAATGGATAGAGCAATTATATGGAATCCTTTAATTTTATTTAAGAATTTTACTTGATGATTAAATTAATTTTAATTTAAAGAATCATATTATTTAAAAACTTCAAAGTGCTTGAAATTATTAATTGAAAAGTCTTATGCTTTCATAATAAAATGTATTTGCTCGGCCCCTTAGGGATAAAGTAAGCACATAGATACTTTAATTTATTTAATATTTAATTATTTATGTTAATGAATGTGCTTATTTATTTATATTAAAAAATTTTATATTTTTTATTTAATTTAACTTGATTTAAATCATTTGAATTGTATTGAATGATCTCTCATTTTAATTTTATTTATTTATTTTTATTTTATTTTTTATTTAATTTTATATAAAATTTTTTTATTTATTTATTTTTAATTTTATTTAGCTAAATTAATTTTATTTAATTAATTCATATTTATTTATTTTTAAATTATTTTATTTTATTTTATATTTTTACTTTTTTGATTTATTATTTACTTTGGTTTTAGTCATTTACTTTATTATTATTAAATGGCTTTAACTATGACTTAACTTTTTAATTTTATTTAAAATTTAGGAGTTTAATAATTTTTAATAAATTTTATATTTTATTTAGAGTTGAAAGCAACTTAGTTTGCATTTTAAACTTTTTTTATTTAGTTATATTTTTTATCTAAAATTTGGATAGGAATTTCCAATATAGGTTTCTTTACATAAAAATTAATGGAATTAATATATATTATGATTCATTAGAAGATAAATATTCTATGCATTTAGGAAACTAAATGGGTTGGAGAGAAGGCTAAAGATATTGATACATTAGGATTTAAACTATGATAATCTAATTGGAGTTGTGCTAAAAATGGTGTATGTGTGATTATAAATAAGAGTTTAATGGATAATATTATAAAAATTAATAAAATTATAGTTAGAATTATTACTTTAAATATTATTATTGATGCTAAGATTATTAATATTATAAGTGTACATGCTCTTCAAGTAGATTTAGATATGTGTTCAAAATTAAAATTTTATAATGACCTAGAAAAATTAATATAAAATCTACCTCTCAAAGAAAGAGTTTTTATTAGATGAGATTTAAGTAGAGATGTTGTTATAGAGAGATGATTTTAAAAGTATTCATGATGGCTATGGCTTTGCAGTGACTAATGAAGGTGGTAAGATCATATTAGATTTTTATCTAGTTTTTAATTTTATAATTGATAATACCTTATTTAAGAAAAGAGTTAAGCAACTCATCACTTATAAGAATAGATATAATAAAACTCAGATTGATTATTTTCTTATAAGAAAAATAGTTCATTTAAATTATAAAGATTATAAAGTTATTATGAGTGAAAGTTTATGTTCCTAACATCGCTTATTAGTTTTGAATTTCAAGATGAAGGGGCAGAAGATAAAAAATAAAGTAAATCATTGTTTTAGTATTAGATGGGGGCATTTACAAAATATTAACAAATATATTTTTGAGAATAAAATTCTAAATCTTAAGATTTTTTCTATGCATGAGGAATATAATGTTATGTGAGAAAAAATAGCTAGTGATATTAAGAATGTTGCAAAAGATGTACTTGATGAATCAAAGGAAAAACTATTAATAGTAAAAATAACTGGTGGGGAAATCAAAATATGTAAGAAAAGATAAAAAATTAGAAGATTTGTTATTGAAATTGATTTAGCAGTAAAAATTCTAATAACTGGGAAAGATATAAAGAAGCCAGTAAGGAGTCTAAGAAAGAAAATTGCAATGCAAAAAATTTAGCTATCAATAATTTATACTAATGAGTCAAGTGAAGTGTATTAATGATGAAGATCAAAAGGTGCTTTTATTAGAAGAGGATACCCAATAAAGGTGGATGAGATATTTTGCTAATTTTTTAATGATGATTGTGAGAATGCAATTAACTTTAGTAATCTCAGTAACCTTATTAAAATTAAATTCTTTTTTTTTTTCATATTAGTAAAACATAAGTTAAAGAGGCTTTAAAGAAAATGAAGTGTGGAAAAGATGTTAGACAAAATGATATCCTATAAGAGGTGTGGAAATGCTTAGGAGATGAAGGAATTTCATTTCTCACTAAATGTTTTTATATTTTTTGAAGACTAAAAAGAAGCTAGATGAGTGGAGAATGAATGTGTTGATTCCTATTTTTAAGAATATAGGTGATGCACAAGATTGTGTAAATTATAAATGAACTAAGTTAATATGTCATACATTAAAACTATGGGAGAGTTATGGAGCATAGGTTGTGGCATTGTACTAATGTTTCTAAAAATCAATTTGGTTCATGCTTAGTAGGTATACTATGGAAGCTTTACATTTATTGAGATGTTTAATGGAGAAGTATAGTTCAAAAAGGAGGATCTACATATGATTTTATTGATTTAGAGAAAGCATATGATAAAGTTCCATCATAAGTGCTACAGAGAGTTCTATATATGAAAGGAGTTAATAATGCTTATATTAAAGTCATTAATGATATGTATGTAGGTGTTATTACTTGTGTTCAAACACAAAGTGATTTGATGAAGTATTTTCCTATTTCAATTGGATTACTTCAAGGACAAGCCTTCAACCAATATATTTTTGCTTTAGTCATGGCACTACCATAAAATAGATCATTAGCGACAAAAAATTTAGAGATGAAAGTAAAATAGTCGCTAAAAGTATGTTTTAGCGACCAATAATGATAAAGGCCACTAAGTAAACATGAAGCATTAGCTACCAAAGAAGAGAATTGGTTGCTAATTTTGTCTATAGTTTAGAAAAAAAAAAAATTAATTCACTTTTTATTGAAAATTTTATATTTAAATATTAGGTTATAATTAAATGACAAAAATTATTTTTAAATACGAATACATATGTTTCAAACATTTATTCATATTTGCATATATTTTATTTTCTTAGATATAAATTATAATTTATAACTTAAAACTATGAATTGATCAATTAAAATTAATCATGAAAATTTTTGAGATAAGAGATCTAATAATTTATGCTTAAAAAATATAAAATTTATTTCCCTTATAATATATCAAATGTACCTCATTTATCACATCTCTCAATGCTATGCCTGTATATCACAATTCGTGTTCTAGGGTTTTAGCGACCGACTCACCACAATTTTAGCAGCCACGAGTTCAATCGCAACTCCCCCTTGGTTAGCGACCTCGACTTAAATCATGCGTGAATATGAGTCTCCCTTGAGTTCGTCCTCTGAGGTAGTTTTCTTTACACTATATCGATTAAATCTCATATCTATGATTCCTTCCGATCTCAAGTGCTTCTTCTCAGGTAAGTTTTCATTGCTTTCCTAATTCAAATTTTTTTACTATTCTCCCACATCATTTTATAACAAGGGTTCATTCAATCATGTATTCATAAGAGGAAAAAACTTGATAGAATTTTTATTGAGGAAAGATCGAAGAGTGAAAGGGTTCATTCGAAGACATCAATTCTTGAATTTTCCTTGCATTTTTAATATGTATTTCCTTGCAATTTGAACCAAAAATCACATAGAGCTGTTATTTCTTTGTAAGTGGACCTAATTTATAAATTTATAAATTTCATTCTGATTATAATATTTATGAATGGATAATTTATGTAAGCTCTACTTGGCATTATGAAATTAAAAATTGATATATCAGCATAACAACTTTTTAAATGTATACCAAGTTCTATTTGTGGGTCCAATGTAAAAACCCATGAGAAGTAGAACTACTCTCACTCGGAAATATGTTTTAAGTTTGAAATTATTTGGTGGAAGTCTTCATATTTTGTTGCTTGGCTTTTAATTATAGTAGAAGGTTAATAGAGCAAGTACAATGCATTCTATACATATTCTCAATTGATAATAAATGAAGCATTTAATTTATTCAGCATCTAAGCAAATCAATACATCCATATCTCCATGTATTATCTTTCTTCTTTAATAAATTTAGGTTTCCAATATTTTTTGGTTTAGAGGATGAAACTTCTAAATATTTTTACCACCTTTACAAATTTGTAGAGTTTGTCTTCAATTACCATTTAAGTTTTTCATTTATGTTAATTACTAAGAGTCTTTCTGGAGCCTCATTTAGTTTTTGGTTTGAAAGGCTTGGAAACCTACCAGTAATCAGTTCTTGATTTTAGATCTTCTGAAATGAGTCATTATCATGTTGAAATGATTATATAGCCATCGTCTGTAAGTAAGATTAATTTTAGATTTTTTTTTAATGAAGTTGCAACTTCATAAGAGTGATTGCAAGGCATAGCTGAGATGGTTCTTCATATGTTTGGGATAAGGCTATGACAATCTAATAGATGCTTTATGGTGCTGATACAATACTATAAAATAATTTTTAATTGTATTTCTTGTAGTTTTGTGTGCATATTTAAATGAAATAAACCATTTTCCTTGAAAACCCAAAACTAACTTGCTTTGGAAACCATCAATTTTTTATTCTCTACTCTTGCATAATTCTTTGTTGTGTTATTTTACATATTTCCTTATTTTTTAACTCCAAGAATTAAAGAAGAGATATAATATGATTACTGGAGTAGATGCATGCCTTTTCTGTCAACCTTGGTATTTACTTATTTGTTTGGTTCATATCTTTCCTGATGTAGTGGATTGTCGAAAGAATTGGGCCTGCAAGAAGGAAATCCCAATCCAGGGAACAAACACAAGCATTAAGCTTAAAAAAAATTAATATTCATCAATGCCTTCTTTCCTCTTACCTAATATAATAATAATAATAATAATAATAATAATAATAATAATAATAATAATCAAGTAGAAAACTAGGTCTATATATAATAAGCAAGTAGAAAACTAGAGAAACTTAGAAGATTCTAGAAAGCATGTAACAACCTGTAACAAACTAAATTAGATACCCTAAGGTATGTTTTGAGATAAAATGCTCCACATCTTTCTTGCCTTGCATCAAAAGACCTCTACTCCACCGAGGCGAGTTATAGGGAAGTAGATAAATATAGAATTATAATCAATCCTCCTGTGTCGAAAGCTTTGCATCTTTGATGCATGTCCACAAACTCATTCAGATGAGCCCCAGATAAAAGTACAACATACAAGAAATCTTCCTCCATTCGAGTAGAGAGATGCAAGGCTCTCTTTTTCATTATAGTGACCACATTGATTGCACTATGTATGTAGTCACATTTAGCATACATATCAATCAACCCTTCTACAATGTAGACCTTCATTCTTTCTTTTTTTTTTGAAGAAAAATGCCTCTATTAGCATTGAAAAAAAAGGAGCTATTACATAGAAAAAAAGCTCAAACTATTGATTCCTCCTTTAATATAGACATAAATAAAGGAAGAATCTTATTGAGACTAACATCATCCCAAATAAAATGAGATAAGATACCATAGTTAGCACATAAGTCCGCTAACTTATTACAATTTCTATCCACACAATTGAAAATGACATTATTGAATTCCTCAAAAATATGAATGTTTGCATACCTTGTTTTGCCATTCTTCTTGACTTCCTTCAAGGGCTTGATGATGTTGTTATTATCTCCCTCTATGATGATTCCTTTGTATTTAAACATCCAATCCTTTAGCATTTCCTTTATAGATTGAGTTGCCAAAAACTCCAAAGCCGAAATGTCCCAATGAGTATATGGTTTTCCAAATGCTAGAAGGAATCTACCTTTATGGTCTCGAAACACTCCTCCAATACCAGCTTTGTATGAAGGTAGTAAAGAAGCGTCAACATTGACTTTGAGCCAATCGGGTGGAGGGGGATGCCAATGATAATTAGACAACCTATAAGGTTGGTTAACATCCCATATACCCAAGATATTATGATTCTCAAGATTTACGAATGAAGCAAAACAAATTGCTTTTGAAGCAATACTAATATTGCTATCCTCCTTCCCATTATGAATGAAGCTATTCCTTGATTTCCATGTGAAATATACCACTGAGTAATAAAGATTAATCATGAAAGGAGATTGAGAAGACAAATGATTACAGCAGCCTTGTAAAGAATGGAAATCATGAAAAACAAATCCCCATTCCTTAATATATTTCAGAACTTCCTGCAGTTTAATACAATTCGCTACAATATGATCTAAATCTTATTTTGCATTACAGCTTCTTGAGCAATGATTTTACCTGATTAATTTCCTGTGTTCAAGAAAGTCACAAGTGGGAATGGCATTGTTGAATATTCTCCACCAAAGGGATTCCACTTTTGGGTTTAGTCTAGCTTTTTCAACCATGTCCAGAATTCATTCGGTCCTTCATGTTTAACCGATAATTCAAAGACCATAGAAGATATATATTTTCCATTGTAATTAAACAACAATTCCATACAATCTTTACTTGAACTGTTTGGGATAATGTTTTGTTGAATAAGATTTATCAAATCTTTTCCCAGAAATCGTTTCATGTAATCTATATCCCATTTTCCGTTAACAAGGAAATTTGAAACAGAGAAACTACTGCAGTCAATAGGAGCAATGAAGGTTGGCCATTCAGCAATGCTCTTATCCAAAATCCATACATCATTTACCACATCAACGTCTGTTCCATTGCCCAGCTTCCATCTTATGAAAGGCTTAATAGATTTGCCACCCGATCTGATGATTTTCCATGCAGGTGATCCCGATTTTTTGCTGTCCAGGTTCTCCAATAACTTCCCGTATTTAGGAAAAAATACTTTATGGATAAAAGATTCTTTATCATTCAAGTATTTCCAAGCAATTCTTGATCTTAAAGGAGCAACTTTAGTAGAGCAAGAACGAAGAGATCTACCTCCCCATTTGATAGGCAAGCACATAGTTTGCCAATTAACATAATGAATGCCTTTTCTCCCATTTGATTTGTTCCACAAAAAACTTCTACAAATTTTGTCTACTTTATCAAGAATACTTTTTGGAACAAGAGAATTTGTACAATGGAAAGTTGTATAAGAAAGCAAGACAGATTTTGTTAATAAAATTCTCCCAGCCAGGGAAATAAGTCTTCCTCCCCAAGTGTTTGTCATTCTCAATGCTTTATCAATAATGAAATTGAAGTCATCTTTGACTAGCCTTCTCATTGCAAGCTTTACTCCAAGATAAGTAATCTGATTTGCTGTATTGAATCCCATTAATCGGCTGATGGATTTCCTCCTCTTTCTTCTAACATTTTTGCTGAACATTATAGAAGACTTATTTACATTGATGGACAAGCCAGTCCAATTGCAAAAATTGGCCAAAACCGATTTACTATGCTTAGTAGCTTTAAGAGAGGCTTCAGAGAAAATAATCACATCATCTGCATATAATAAGTGAGAAATAGAAGGTCCATTTGCACAAATACGAACTTCCAATACATCACTTCTTTGTTTAAAAGCATTAGATAATAGTTGTGCACAAAGAATGAAGAGATAAGGAGACAAAGGGAAACCTTGTCTAAAGCCGCAATTACCTTCAATCCAATTTGAGAAGCTACCATTGATAGATAAGGTGAATTTAGAATTTTTAATACATTCTAAAATCAGTTTAGAGAAGAAAGTAGGAAAACCAAAATAGTTCAAAGCTTTTTCCAAGGTAAGCCAACCCATGGAATCATAAGCTTGTTCCATATCAACTTTAAAAGACACAAAGCCTTTTTGAGCATTTGAAATTCTAAATTTGTGCATGACCTCTTGGGCTATTAAGACATGATCTGATAAGGATCTACCTTTGATGAATGCTGCTTGTTCTTCAGAGATTAATTTATGCATGATTAGGGACAATCTATTCATAAGAAATTTTGCCACCACTTTGTAAACAGAATTACATAAACTGATCGGTCTATAATTTGAAGGAGTTAGAGGATTACTGATTTTTGGGATCAAAACAATAATAGTCTCCTTCCATATATGATCCATAATAGAAGTATCAAAAAATGATTTAATGGCATTCCATAAGTCATCTTTTATAATAAACCAGTAGGCTTTAAAAAAAGAGAAGGTGATACCGTCCATTCCTGGGGAGATGTTGTTGCCCGTATTCTTTACTGCTTCCATCATTTCTTCTACCGAGAAATCCTTGCTCAAATAGTTTCTATCTTCGTCTTCAAGGCAACTCCAGCAATGAGGCCAATTTTCAAGGCTGCAGCTCCGGAACCTCCATTTTTCTTTGAAATGGTCTAGCAAGACCTGATGAATGATAGCTTGATCTTCTATTACTTCCCCCGTACCATCTTTAATTTTTGCAATAAAGTTGGAATGTCTTCTAGCTGAAGCATAAGCCTGAAAGAAATTTGAATTTTGATCTCCCTCTATCATCCATTTGACTTTTGCCCTTTGTCTCCACCAAGTATCTAATCGAGCAAGTGTAGAGTTAAGCTCCTCCACTTTTGATTTTAGTTTCCAGCATTCGTCATCAGAGAGAAAGCCATCGTTTTCTTCCTTCAATTGCAGTTCTTCAATTTGAATAATCAATTCCTTCTTTTGGGAAATCAGATTTTTCAATTTTGCTTTGCTCCAAAAGTAAAGTGCTTTGAGAGAATTTTTCATTTTGCTGTTAAGAATTTTTGAAGCATTGCCTTTATAATTTCTCCTCCAAACTTTTTCCACCACAGCCATAGAAGCTTTATTGGAAGCCCAAACATCCTCATATCTCATGATCTTCTTGCTAGCTTGTTGAACAGAAAAATTCAATAAGATTGGGCAATGGTCTGAAGCTACCCGAGCTAGATGCCTTACAAAGAACCAATTTTTTGAAGAAATAGCTGCTGGATTGATAAAACATCTATCAAGCCTTTCAAGGATTCGGTCCACCCCTTTTTTATTGTTGCACCAAGTGAATTTAGGACCTACAAAACTAACTTCATGGAAGTCATTATTGGCAAGGAAGATCTTCATTTCTTTGGTTCCAAGGGATAGATTAAATCTTCTCCCTCCCCTTTTGTCTTCACTAGATAAGATGCAATTGAAGTCTCCACCTATGACATTGGTATCTCCTTAGAGTTATAAAATTCCAGCTTTTCCCAAAGCATTCTTCTAACATAGGAATCCTTGTTTGCATACACAGAGGCTATTCTCCAAACTCCTACATTGAGCATCTCCAAGTCTCCCACTATTACTTGAGAGGAAGATTCTAACACATGAAAAGAAGAAAAGTTTGATTTCCAAAGAATAAGAATGCCTCCTGAGAGTCCTTCTGAAGGCACATGGATGAAGTCCCATTCAGTTCCAATAAATTGATCCACATCTTTTCTATCAAAATCAGAAACTTTGGTTTTCAATAAACCAATAAAACAAACACCATATTCTTTTACAAACTCTTTTAAATATAGAGAAGCTTTTCTCTTCCTAGCTCCTCTACAATTCCAAGAAGCAAGGGAAGAGTTCATTGATTAAGAGGGGTAGAAGACCCCAGTTTATCTTTGAGGTCAAACTCCACTCTCCTGCTCCTAGGAGTAGAATTAATAGGTCCTAAACCTTTCAACTGTTTAGTGCCTTTCCTTTTGTTGGCAAAAGGGCCATCATTCTTGTTTTCAAAATTCAGCTTATTTATTGCTTAGTATATTATGCTCTGCTACATATTCATTTCCTTTGTCTTCACATATTAAGTTTTCCTCTGGCACAGATGAACCGATTTCTCCTTCTTCAATTACATCTTCCAAGATGCTGAATTTATTGTCAGAATTTATTTTAGAAGGAATAACATTCATACCTTCTTCTTCTTGAATAGGTGGAAGTGCTTCCTTTGCCTTGTTGATGTTTTGATTGACTCCCTCTGCACAGTTAATTGAAATCTCCTCATTGTTTTCCTTTTCAGCTTCAATTGCCTTCCAAATAGCCTTATTGTTACCAGCAGCAGTTTTATTTAAAGCATTCATCTTGTCATCTCGAGAAGATGTCCTGAAGTTTTTTTTAAAAAATCTTTTCCTGCCATAGTTGACTTGCAGCCATGGTCCATATTCACTATTTTCTTCATGAACAGCAGCAATTATTTCTGGATTACTGATTTTTGACTTCTCAACAGGAACCACCTTCGTGCTCTCCTTGGTTGTATTCGAAACATTGTTTTCATTATTTAAATTCTCCAAGCAAGTGTTTTTGTTGTGCCCAATTTTCCCACAGCAAAAGCAAAATTCTAGAAGCCTTTCATATTCAACTTTTTGAAAGAATTTGCCCATACTTCCTTCCACCCAAACTCCCATGGGTAGTTTAACGTCCAAATTAAGACGAACACAAACTCTTCCAAATTCTCTCCTGCTCCATTGGAACAAGTTGCCATCAATCAAGATCGGTTTACCAACCATGGAAGCAATTCTACAAATGTTGATCTCATCCCAACATAGAAGAGGGAGATTAGGTAGTCTAATCCAAATAGGAGCACTCAAGCCTTTCAAAGAAGTTGGATTGAAGTTAACCGACCACTTTTCCATCCCAATGATTTTATTATTAACAAACCAAGGTCCATTGGAAAAGATAGCCTCCATTGCTTGTTCTTCAAAGAATGAACAGAGAACCCAATCCATTCCTAACATGGTTAGGTGGAACTTTCCAAAAGATGCCCATTGTCTTCTAAGTTCTGTGCTCACCACTGAGAAAGGAATTTTGCCTCCAAAGACCTTAATCACTAGAGAATTCTGCAATTTTCCTGAATTCTCCATCACCTTATCTTTGTTGAGTTTAACAGTAGCTCCATCTTCAGATAGAAAGTCACCCAGATTCAGCTGGGCAACTTTGATATGTTCCTTCCTGCTCCAGGCATTTTGCTGATTAGTAATCTTTGATCTTACTGTGACTTCATTCATATCTTCTTGATACATTCCCATGTCTCCATTATTGCATTGTCAAACTTGGTTTAAGTCAGAAGAATTAATCATGGAAGAATTGTTTTGAGCTGAGTCAGAATGAGCGCTGTTGCTAGAGCCCGCTTCATTTCGAACCAGATTGTTTTCTTCAGGAGTCTTCTTACCAGCGGCATTTTGTAAAATAGTTTCCTTGCATTTTTCTAGAATTGGTTTCATAGAAAGCTTAGGAAATGGCTCAGGTGAAATAGAGTCTTTCTTATTCTGTTCAAAAACAGGAAAATCAAAATACTTCTCATTAACACAATCTTCATCATCGGTTAGTACACCTTTTCCTTTCCCAGCAATTTCAGGTGATTTTTTAGAGGCCATCAATGATCCTCCTTCCTTGATTATTAGCGTCATTCCCGATCTAATTTTAGCTTTAGAAGCTAAGGCAATGCTAGGACGGATATCTCCGAACGCAGGCGGAGACGAGGTAAAAGAACGACTATGACCATGAGAACTGTTGGTGGTGGCTCGCCGCACCTCCATAAGGTCACCGGAGATAGGTGACCGGCGTTCCGCCGTCGCCAGATGCAACAACGGATATCCCGCGAACTTCAAAATTTGAAAAAAAACTGAAACAAACCGAAATTTTCTCAGAGCTTCTCTCTCTAGCTTCTCTCAGAGCTTCTCAAGTAATTATAAAATGTAGACCTTCCTTATGAATTCATTATTCTCATAATAAAAATGGATCCATCTTCCATGCCGGCATACCCTCCTATCAACTCATTCCATGAGAACACATTCTTATCAGGTATAATTATAAAGAAGCTCTCACGAGCTCCAATACCTACCCCATTGGCATAGCCCAGTATAATAGAATTCCAAAATTTTACATCCTGCTCCAGCATCCTCGAGAAGGGCTCCTTAGCAACATTCATATCTCCAAGTTCAATGATGTCCCATAGTATTACATCATGCTCTTCTAACTGTTTAAAAAGATGAGCAACACTTCTCACATCACCATTAGTAATATAAGCTTTTATTATTGCATTCCACTACATAATATTTCATTCAGGTAAATCCTCAAACATATTATTTACTAACCCTGCATCTAATTTGCTTATGTACATATTGATTAGGACAGTTTGACAAATAAGTTTGGTCTATATTTGTCATTGATTATTTTCATAAAAGAAGGTGCTGCTACATTAATGTCCTTATTGAGGCTCCTAATGGTGTTGGCAATCTGTATCCGCATGGCTTTCACATAGAGCTATTGTGATTAACTTGAAGAAACCAAAACTTGTTCTAATATCCAACATTGTAGCAAAATGGATGGATGGTTTGTGCAAATATTGCCTTCTGATCTTCTTCTGTTTCTGTTGTTCCTGACATTTACTCGCAGCAAGATCATGAGTTGGAAGTTTTGTAAGTGATTATTATCATATGATCTATACAATTTTAAGACACTTGCAGTCAGTCTGTTAGAAGGTAATTCTATGTTGTATTTTTGTTAGATAGAAACTATATAACCAGGAAGCCTATAATAAAGGTTAGGTAACAGCTAATATTTTCTTTATTTTCTTTCTTTACTTAGATTATTTAAAATCCATTTACTCGCTGTCAAGATTTGATTTCATATTTTAATTTTCCTCTTATTGGCTAAGATCTTGCTTTGTTATGTGGTATGTTATTTTCTTGTAATAAATTTTATGTGTAAGTTTGATGTTTAGATTTTGTTTTACAAATATTACAAAAATAATGAAGATATTTGTTTTGCATATCAAGTTCCTTGCATTTTTACCTTGAATTATCTTAGAATTGCTGAAATAGCCTGGTAATTTTATTTATAAAATTTTTATGTAGGGGTTGCCTGCTTATACGCCAAGTTAAAGTTCTTTGCATCCGAAATATGTATTGATGTGAATATGGAGCTGGATCCCACACTGCAACAGTACAAGATATTGATTGGCATTAGCATGGTTAAAGATTGATGTTGTGCATTTGCATTTGATAGAGATGATATGAGAGAAAAATTAATAGTTTTGTAATTTTATATTTATTTACATCAAAGTTAAAAAGAGATTTTGATGTAACTAGATGTTATCATTTTGTAAACATTAAGATTTTATGATTAATGATTTCTAAGATCTTATTTTATAAGTTAATTGATGGATGTATTTGTAAAAGTATATGAATGAATATAATTTTCATTTTTTTCTCACAAATCTTTGATAATGATAATAATGAATGAATATATATATATATATATATATATATATATATATATATATATATATATATATATATATATATATATATATATATATATATATATATATATATATATATATTGATTCTATGCTTTTTCTTATTATTATTTCAAGCTTTTAAAATTTGTGTTATTTCTTAATTATGAAATTTATCTAGCTAATTGCAATATAAAGGAGTAATGGATTGATCTTAATTGTAATTGCCAAGGCCTAATAATTGGATAATAATTTTTTTACTAAATATCACCAAATTATATATATATATATAATATATATATATATATATATATATATATATATATATATATATATATATATATATATATATGTAATTAAAGGGGCAAGTGATTTATTTTGTTGATCATTTTGCATCCAATTTTTATTTTGGTCACTATAGGAAAAATGTAAAAAATAAAATTAATTATTAAAATTACTAAATAGCATCCAAATATATATTTATTAGCGTCCAATAAAATGGTCATTAATATGCCCAATTTTAGCGACCAATACTAATTAGTGGTCACTAATTTAGCAACAAAAAAAATTTTGGTCGCTAAAAGCCTTAGCGACGTGGCTACTGCGACAAATCAGTGACAAAAATTTTTTGGTAGCTATTTGCTTTAGCGAACAAATTATCATTTTTAGCGACCAATTTTGTTGGTCACTAATTATCTATTTTCTTATAGTATGGATGTTCTCACTAGACATGTGCAAGAGGTTGTACCTTGGTGTATACTTTTTATTGATGATATTCTTATTGTTGATAAGACTAGAGAGGGTCTTAAAGGTTAACTCTAATTATGGAGGTCAACCCTACAGTCTAAAGGCCTTCGTTTGAGTAGATCTAAAACTAAATATATGGTGTGCAATTTTAGTAATAATAGATCTGGTTGAGGGATTGTGACTTTGGGTGATCAAGTCATTAATAAAAGTACACATTTTAAATAAGAAGCATAGTCACACCCACCCCTACCAACACATTACATAAGCCTTATATCTAATAATATGTTTAAGTAAAAGAAGAAAATTAATACTGAAAAAAGAACAGCACAACATCCATCCAAAGGAAATCCAAATGGTGCAACACTACCAAATTGATTAGCACCATCAGCATAGAATAATTACAAGAAAGATAAGACATCAGTAGCAACAACATCATAATAGAACTAAAATATGAATAACATATATAACATGGGCGACATCAGCAACCAAACTCAATATACCAAGGTGCATAATAATAATGGTTGTATAAGCATGGCAAGAAGTAGTGAATAACCAGCAAATGATAGTTCTAAAGCAAGATATTAGAAGGAATCTTCATATGATAAATCATTAAGCACATATAATTAGTCCACCATAAGCCAACCAATAACATGGGGAAGGAAGTAGCAGAATCACAAACATAACCATGGAAATAGCAACAACATTTATCACTAGAGAAGTGCCCATAATAAACATAGAAACCCCAACAATTAGAACCAAAGCAATTAGACCCCAAATAATAAAAATAATAGTAATGTCCATAGCATCAAGGATCCAATAGTTATTGATTCCGTATAGGTTGTTAAACCTAAGCTATTGTTCCAAGGCTAACCAAGAGGGGGGTGAATTAGTAATTTAAAAAATTCTCTTAGATTTTTTATAAAAAACCATTTTAGTGAATTTCTAAAAATTATCTTTTTGAAAAAGCTTTTCAACCACAATAATAGAATTATAGAAAGTAAATGCGAAAAATAAAAGACATAAAGATTTATAGTATTTCAGTCAAACACAACCTACATCCACTCCCTGAAGACTCCCTCTTCAGGTATTACACTATTACCAAAGTGACTCTCCTTTTGCCCCCACAGTAAGGCGGAGAAGCCTTTACACAAACTCTCTTCCACCAATCCCCGGAGTGGTAGAGAACCGTCATCTATTCACACTCTCCAAGTGTCAACAGAGTACTATCATCCTTTAACACCCTCCAAGTATCAGCAGAGTATCATCGTCTTTTCACACACTCTAAGTGTCAGCAGAGTACCATCATCCTTTTATACCCTCCAACTGTGGGCAGAGTACCATCATCATTTCACACCCTCTAAGTGTCGGCAGAGTACCATCATCCTTTCACACTCTCTAAGTGTCGGCAGAGTACCATCATCTATTCATACCATCCAAGTGTTGGTAGAGTATCATCATTTTACTTCAAAGATCTTCCCTCGAGCAATTGGAAAGAAGAATGGAAGAGTAAAACAAAAAATATAAAGAGATCCTTACCTTTGAGTAACCTTGTAAACCCTTCACACTTCTCTTGCAAAAAATCTCTCTCAAACACTATGCCAAATGCATTTTCACTTGCTATTGAAAAATCATGAAGAATGTCTCTTTTTTCATGGCATTTTTAAAGGACCTTTTATATGAAAAAGAAGAAAAAGTGTCAAAAAAACTGAAATTTTCTATTTTGAGTGTGTACGATCTTACAATATGATCGTATGTTCATACGTACGAATAGTTTAAAAGCTGTTGTATACGAACCTATTGTGAATCTATATAAAATGATTTCGTACATGATGATCATCTAGTATGAACCAAATTCGTATTGTATGATTAGTTAGAAAAAATTTCATCTTCATTGGGACGAAGAGGGACCTCACATTTTCATACTTTGAATGGCGTACGTACAATGACTACATCGTACAGTACAATCAGTTCAAAAAATTTTCAAGTTCATCGAGATGAAAAGGGACCCATCCAACTCGTACACCAGACGACCTTACGTAAGATGATGAAATCGTATAATATGAACCATTCAAAAAAAATTTCACATTCATTGGGATGAAATGGGACCCATCCAACTGGTACACTAGATGACGTATGTATGATGACGATAAAATACATTATAAACCGTTCAAAAAATTTTCAAGTTCATTAGGATGAAAAGGGACCCATCTAACTCGTATACTGAACGACATACGTACGATGATGACATCGTACAGTATGAATCATTCAAAAAATTTTCAAGTTTATTGAGAAGAAAAGGGACCCGTCTAACTCATACATTGGATGGCATAAGTATGATGACAACATCATATAGTACGAACCGTTTAGAAATTTTTTAAGTTTGTCAGGACAAAAAGGGACCTATCCAACTCGTACACTAGATGGCATATGTACGAATGAGATATCATACAATACGATCCATACTTAGAAAAATTTTTTGCATTCTATTCGTTTGACTGCTCAAAGGGGAAAATAACTGAATTAATCGTCCCGTACAAAATTACTTTGTATAGTATGATTATTTTATAAATTATAGATTTTAAACTCTCCCCCGATGTGTGTGTGTGTATAATTACTCAATTACAATCACATTCTCCCAGACGCAATAAAATGAAAAATATAGAATTCATTTACAATAAACCCTAAACTGATCTAATTTGAAGTCTTCATCAATCCGGAGTATAATTTCACTGAAATTTTAGTGCATACGAACAACAAAAATAATGCATCAAAAATATGTTAGTAGAAATTGTAATCAAAGTAATAATATTTAGAATCATCAAAAACATATATGTTGCAAGAATATTAATAATCAAAAACTAAGTTGTAACTATCTCAACAATCTCCCCCTTTCTGATGATGGCAAAATAATTTATTATTTGAGTGAACTTGTATACCCTAAATTTCTCCTTAGCTCCCCCTAAAAGAATAAACATGTGAATATAGGAAAATTCCATGAAGAACATAAAAACCTTTAAAAAAAACATATCAAACACAAATAATAAAAAAATAACCAAACAATACAAACATACTACCACAACACAAAAACAATATTACTCCCCCTTTTGACAACAACAAAAAGGAAATAAGAAGGTTGAAATGAAAGATGTCATATGAGAAACCATAATAATTGATCTTGAAAAAAATTAAAATAGAGTTGCAATAACAAAGTTAATTATCATTAGATTAAAGAACAACTTAGATAAGAAAAATTTATCAAGTTTATTAAGCATTCTAGATAATTAGATAAGGAGGATTATTGCAAAAGTAACGAAATAAATATTAGTTAATTTTAATTTTCAAAATAAAATATAATTAAAAATTAGATTGATTTGAAATGAAGATTAAATGATAGAGGAAAAAAACATATTTAATTGGCAATATTGCGTATCTTTTCAAATATTCGAGGCATAATTTATGCATCTTTTTATATTTTGGCTAATTTTGTGCATGTTTTTAATTTGCAAACCATTATGCATTCTTTAAATTTTATACACATTATATAATTATTTTTAATATATATATATATATATATATAATTTTTTAAATTGGTCTTTTCAAAAGAAATAATCCAAAAAATCAAATTTCTCTAATTACAAAAATATTTATATTGAAAAGAGAAATAAAAAATAAAAAATAATAAGACATAAAAATTGCAATAATAACATTCAAATTATTTTTGCCTAAAAAGAGCGCGAAATTGATATCCTTAGCTTGATCGAGTTATAAGTTAACTAAAATTTTTTGAAAAATTAGATTTCATAATGAAATTAATTTTCTAATGCAAGTTAATTTATAACACTTTTAGATTAATTAAAATAGGATTTTCATATAGGCAAACGCATATTTTAAATAAGGAATAAAAGCAATTAATCA
The DNA here is from genome assembly GCA_022539455.1 of Dendrobium nobile. NCBI lineage: Eukaryota > Viridiplantae > Streptophyta > Magnoliopsida > Asparagales > Orchidaceae > Dendrobium > Dendrobium nobile. Next base: position 14,094,108 of record CM039724.1, read on the forward strand.
AAATAAGATTTTTTTTTTATATCAAATAAAGATTGCATACATTAAAGCCCTTGATATCAATCATCATAACTTCTGAAAAACATAACAACAACACAAACTAAAATAAGAACATGTATAACAGAAAGAAACAAACACTATCATCATCACATCATCATCATATCAGGAAAGGACTGGTAAAGGCAACTATAAAGAAGTACATCTAAAATTTAACAGACCCTGATCTGGAGGAGGAGGCTGGTTGAAGATAAAGAAATAGTTATTTATCATAGCTATATTAGTATTCACTGAGTCAAACTCACCGCAGATCTACCCCATGTCTTACTTGTACTGTGCATTCTGTTGTTTTAAATGAGTCTGAATTTGATAAAAACATTGATCAAAATGACTCTCTAACCGATCAAAGCATTGGACCATCTCTTGAAAGTCAAGTCTTTGATCAGGTGCAAGTGCTCCCCCTTCTCCCTCAGTTTCCTCACTTGTACTCTCATTCCTCCCAAAAAGAGATAAAAAAGAGGCATCGGTGAAGTATATTGGCATTTCAAAGAGAGGATCAGGATGAATTATATAGTACTTCTTTTCCAAAACATAAGTCACTAAATGGCCTAGAGAAATATTTTTCTTCCTCTTATGTGAAACAAACCTAATTTTAGAAAGGTTGTGAATGTAATCCAGAATGAGTTGGACCTCATCAATTAGTTGTCCAGTCATGATCAAATAGGTAATAGTAGATAGAAGAGGAGTAATGTTTATGTGATCACCAGCCTTAGGAATGATTGAAGTTCTAAGGACATGTTGGATGACCCTTGCATTCTGATTCAAAGTATATACTCTAGTTAAGTGAGAAATTTGTGTGACACTTCTAAGAGTCTTATTTATTTCAGACCAATCATATTTAGATTTGGAGGTTAAAGTGTGTGCTCTTGTCCCATGAGTCCTTAAATGGAGAAAGGTTCCTAAGTCTTCCTTGGTTATTTCTACCCGTTATTTCTTGACAAATGACATTAACTTACTCTCTTTTTTGCTAAACCTCATATTTGCAAGAAAGTGGAGAAATGACTCCCTATGATAAGTATAGATCAAGGTTAGAATGAATGAGAACTGGGTTGAAGCAATGAGAGGCATGATAGAAAAGTGAATATCATCTTGAATAAGCAATCTTGAAGGGGTGATTTTTTGCAGATTAAACTGATAGAAGGAATCCTCATTTTCTTTAGACAAAAAATTTTCATCCCCACCGCTGGATGACGACCCCTTAGAAGCTCTACCATGCTTGCAAGAACTTTCCATTCCTAAGATGAGAAGGATTCAAGGAGGCTATTAAAGAGAATGAAAATGAAATATAAAATTCCTCCTATTTAAAGAAAAAATGACCTATCGTATCGTACGAAAATGAATTCATATGTACGATCATGAGATCGTACGGGATGAAATAATTTTCATATGTACGAACAATAACGTCCAAAATGAAACAACTTTTTGTAAACACATAATTTATGAGGCATCCTTTCATACAGATGTTTTGATCATACGATCATACAAACAAATAGGTGTTCATCTAAGATGATCAGTTATTTAAGATCATTTTAATAATAATTAGGTTTGTACTCCACAGATAATGACACATGGATCATACAGGCAAAGTTTTAGTTGGTACGTACGATCAGTTATAATAATTATTTCTACTCATATAACCGTCTATATGCGTATAGATGAATGTATACAAATCGTATGGGATGATGAAAATATCGTACAAAATGATCTACGTAAAAAAAATCAAAATTTACATATTCACTCCAAAATAACGATGGATATGCTACAAAATTTGTACAGTATGAAAATAAATTCGTACAATATGATTTAAACACTTAGAAAAATCAGCATGAAAACTAGAAATATTTTCTCAAATTCAATCAACCTATATGAGTGTTAAATGTCAAAATTTTAAAAACACTCAAAAAGTCAAACTAAAAACACAACAAAAAAAAAACAACACAAAAACAAAAATAAAACACATAAAAATATATCAAGTTTGTAGAATATTATTTCTTAAGCATTAAGATAAATCCCACCTAAACTTATTCTTAATATGTTAAACGTATCAAAGGCTAGTGGTTTTGTAAAAATATCTAAAAGTTGATTTTCTGTTGAAATATGCTTCAATTTAATTTCTCCTTTCGATACAAGATCCCTAATGAAATGATGCCTTATGACTATATGTTTGGTTCTAGAACGTTTAATAGGATTTTTGAAATATAAATGGCACTAGTGTTATCATAATAAATTAGAATTATGCCTATTGTAAATCCTAAATCAACGAACTATTATTTCAACCAAAAAACTTATGCCACATAACTTCTTAAGGCAATGTATTCAGCTTCAGCAGTAGATAGGGGTATGGAATTATGTTTTCTGCTAGACCAAGAAATTAAAGAATTTCTTATAAATTGATAAGTTTTAGATGTACTCTTTCGATTAACCCAACAACCTGCAACATCTGAATCTGAATATCTAATAATTTCAAAAGAAGAGCTCTACTTAGGATACTAAATCCTTAAGTTCTTAGTTCCCAAAAAATATCTCAAAATTTTTTTATTACTATCAAATGTGATTCTTTTTTATCTAAATGAAATCTAGTATACAAATAAATACTAAACCTAATATCTGGGCTGCTAGCTATCAAATAAAGCAAAGATCCAATAATTCCTCTAAATTTCTTTTGATCAACAAATTTTCCCTTTGGGTCCTTATCCAATCAAACTGAGGAACTCATAGGTGTACTAACTAGTTTAGCATTTTCCATTTCATACTTCTTGAGGATGTCCTTAATATACTTTGATTAACTAAGAAATATTCCCTCATTAATTTTCTTAATTCTAAAATTAAGAAAATAACTAAGATCTCCCATTAAGCTCATCTCAAATTCACTACTCTTTATTTTAGAAAAATTATCACCAAGATTTTTATTTGTAGATCCAAAAATGATATCATCAATATAAATCTGAATACAATTTAAATCCTCTAAAATAAGTAAAGACTAACAAAACCCTAATTGCTTCAAGTCTTGCTACAGGGGAAAAAGTCTCCTCAAAATCAATCCTTTCAATTTAATTATACCCTTTAGCCACCAATCTTGCCTTATTTCTGACAACAACTCCTAAGTCATTCATTTTATTTTTAAATATCCACTTATTTCTAACTACACTTTATTCTTTTAGCCTTGTAATCAATTCCTAAACATCATTCCTTACAAACTGATTTAATTCTTCTTGCATTGTCAAAATCTAAAATTCATTTGAAAATGCATGATTTATATTTATGGGTTAAATCATTGAAATAAAGGAAGAATGATTGACTTATTTGCTAAGTCCACGCCTAGTCCTAACACCCTCACTAGGTTCACCTAAAATTAATTTTGTAGGATGCTTTTTAGAAAATTTTAAATCTCTAGGCAAAGGGTTTTCTATATCCAAATTTTCTTCCAAATTAATCTTCTCAATCATTTTGAAGTTATTTTCTAAATCATCCTCTTCCAAACTTGGCTCTTCCAAAATGCTAGATTCATCAAATACAACATGTGTAGTCTTCTCAACTATCAATGTTTTTTATTTAAATACTCTATATGATTTTCGAATATTATAGTATCTAAGAAAAATTCTTTCATTTGATTTTGGATCAAATTTTTCTAAAAAATGATTTTCCATTATTATATATGAACACCTTAAATCCAACAATATGCAAATGTGACAAATTAAGTGTTCTCCTCTTAAGAAGCTCATAAGGTATTTTATTCAATTTTGATCTAATATTCAGCCTATTTAGAATGTAACATGCAGTATTAATCGCTTAAGCTCAAAACTATTTAGGAAGTGAATATTCAGCCAATATGGCTCTAACGACTTCAATTAATATTCTATTCTTTCTTTTAACTACCCTATTCTGTTGAGGGGTCCTAGGTGCAAAAAAGTTATGATCAATTTCAAGTTCTTTATAAAAATTCTCAAATTTGTTTATTTTCAAATTTACCTCCATGATCACTTCAAATTATTAAAATTTAACACCCTAATTTCCTCTGAATCCAAGTTGAAAAATCTCTAAATTTCTTAAATGATTCACTCTTATAAAATAAGAATTTAACCCACATGAATCTTAAGAAATCATCAACTATCACAAATCTGTATACCTTCTCTCCTAGACTTACAGTGCTAACTGATCTAAAAAGATCCATATGAATAATCTATAATGGTTTACTAGTTCTAAGATCATTATTGGAATAAAATGAGGACTTCACCTATTTTCCTAATTAACATGCATCATAAAGGTGATCCTTAGTAAGTCTAGTTTTGGTATACCTCTAACCAATTTTTTTTGGATAATTTTCCTAAGGTTTTTCATGCTAGTGTGATAAAGTCTCCTATGCCATAACCAAGATTCATCAAAAAATATTTTTAAACAAAAAACATTAGGAGTTTTAATATAATTCAAATCTAGCATATAAATGTTGTTTACCCTAATTCCATACAATACATCGTTTTCATTTAGGCTAATATGCAGCTAGTGGGAAACAATTTAACACTATATCCTTTATCACATAGCTGGAAAATACTTAACACATTATGTTTTAAGCCTTCAACAAGTAATACATTTTTTATGAAAAAATTTAGTAAGTTTTTGATCATACATGTGCCAACCACTTTTCTAGTGGTATTATCTCCCAGTGTAACCTTGCCTCCATTCTTAGCTTCCAATGATATGAATTGTTTAGTATCTCCAGAAATATGCTTTGAGCAACCACTGTCCAGGCACCAAATGCTCTCACGAGGTCTTGTATGAGAGCGTTCCTACAAGACAATCAAACATTAGTGTTGGGAACCCAAATAGGCTTGGGTTCTCCTTTTCACAATAAAAGCCTAGATGTACATATGATATGACTTATTTTATACATCTTAGTTCTTCACACTAAATAGGTTTTCTATCTAAAGTATATGTGTGTGAAATATATCCAATCATCCCACATGTAAAACATTTAATTCTAGGAAAAGGGTTTTTTGATCTCTGATATGAACTTTGTCTCTTCCTAGGTTTTAAAAATTTTGACCTCAAAATAGGATTAGTAAAATCTTCAAGTGTAGGAGTTTTCTATTTTTTCTTGAGAGCTTTTACTTTCAACTTAAGAAATGTGTTTGCATCTTCTAACACATTAATATCATATTTCAGATAGTGCTCTCTATTCTCAGATTCACCTAAAATCCTTAAATTCTTTTTCTAATTTAGTATAGGATGATTTTAAAAGATCATTCTATTTATTCAAATCATTGAATTCATCAAGTAAGCTCATATGGTTGTTATCTATCAGTGTGTGATCTTTTCTAAGGATTTCATGCTCTTTTTGTAATGTTTGCAATTCTAGGTTCAATCTAGCATGCATTTTCTTAAGTTTTCTATATATTGTATGTATTCTTTCAAAAACTTCAAGTAATTCAGCATAGGTTAAGTCAGATACCTCTTCTTGATCTGACTGATCAAGATTATTGGCCATTAAACACAGGTTGGTGACTTCCTCCTCCTTTTATATTTATAATGAATCCAAAGTTGAGTCCACCCAAAAATATCTTTAAAACCTTTTCTTTCCCTTTCTCACATTCACTTTCTCCTCCACGTTCTCTTTGCTAGGAGTGGCTTTGAGATTGGGGCACTCCGAATTTATATGTTCAGGTTTCCTACATTCGTAGCAAATAACATCATTAGAAACCTTAATATTTTTGTGGAACTTATCTCTATTCAATAGTTGGCATCTCCTCTGCTTCCTTTTTAGAAAACTCCTGAATTGTCTTATCATCAAGGCAATATCGTCCTCATCCTTAGCTTGTGACTGATCACTCTCCGAGTCATTCACTTTCAGTGCTATGTTCTTCTCCTTTCGCTATTCTCCTGCATCAATCTTTCTTTGATTCACTCCTTGGTCATAAGTAATTAGTGATTCAAGAAGATTATCAATATAGTAAATATTTAAATTCTTAGACTCTATAATAGCAGTTATTTTATTATCATAAGCGATAGGCAAATGATAAATAATTTTATTAACCATTTTAACATTCGTTAGCTCCCTATCTAATGCATGTAAATAAGTGACTATTTGAGTAAATCTTGTACATATGTTAGAAATAGATTTATTGGGTTTCATCCGAAATAATTCATAGTCATGTAATAAGATATTTAATCTATATTATTTACTTCATTAGTCCCTTCATAAGTAATACAAAGTCTATCCCAAATATCCTTTCCACTTTTGCAAGTGAAAACGCATATGTAATCTTCTAACTTATGTGAATAAAAGAAACTATTTAAGCATTTAGCATTTAACTATGCTAAGTCATGTTCTTCTACAATCCAGTCAGCAAAAAGTTTTTTAACTCTAATGCCATCTACAAGTCTAGTTAGCCTAGTATATCATTACTGAACTAAAATCCACATGTGATAATCAAGTGATTGAAGAAAAGTTAACATGCGTGTTTTCCAAAAATTGAAAGGAATATTATTAAATAACTAAGGTCTAGTGATTGAATACACTTCAGGTGTATTTCGATTTCTAAAAGTAGCCATTATTATTTTCAAAAAGTAGTCTAAACTTATTATTTTAAAATAAAGCTCTTATATCACTTATTGATTCTATATAGGTTGTTAAACCTAAGCTATTGTTCCAAGGCTAACCAAGAGGAGGGGTGAATTGGTAATTTAAAAAATTCTCTTGGATTTTGGATATAAACCCATTTTAATGAATTTTTCAAAAATAATTATCTTTTTGAAAAGCTTTTCAACAACAATAATATAATTACATAAAATAAATACGGAAAGTAAAAAACATAAAGATTTATAGTGGTTTGGTCAAACATGACCTACATCCACTCCCTGAAGGCTCTCTTGTCAAGTATTGCACTATTATCAAAGTGACTCTAATTTTTCCCCCACAATAAGGCAGAGAAGTCTTTACACAAACTCTCTTCTTATAGAGTAGGAGTTGGAGGTATTATCAGAGATTGCAAAGGGAGATTCTTATTGGCTTTTGGGAATTCATGTATCCATTGGGACATATACCAATTAGAATTTCTGGCTATCAAAACTTTGAAGAATATTATAAAAGATTGGATGTTCAAGTTCAAGGGAGCTATTATTGAGAGCGACAACTACAATGTCATAAAGGTGATTCAAAGTGCTAAGGATCACAGCTTCAAGAATTCAGATGAGTTAGACTTTTTTAATGATTTTAATTTTGTTATTTTTAAATGTATTGATAGAGGGGGAAATAAGCTAGCCAACTTGTGTACTAGTTATGGACTCCTTAGTAATTTTATTTGGGAAGACATTACTTTGGATAAGAATCCTCCTTCATTTGTTCAAATGGTGAAGGAGGAATCATCTTTGTAGTTCTTTTTGCTTTTTTTCTTTCCTAGCTATTAATGCATTCATGTTTCTTTCAAAAAAAAAAACTCTCTTCTACCAATCTCTAGTGCGGTAGAGAACTGTCGTATGTTCAAACTCTCTATGTATTGGTAGAGTACAGTCACCCTTTCACACCCTCCAAGTGTCAGCAAAGTACCGTCATCCTTTCACACCCTCCAAGTGTTGATAGAATACCATCATTCTCTCACACCCTCCAAGTGTTAGCAGAGTACCATCATCCTTTTACACCCTCCAAGTATCGGTAGAGTACCATCATTCTTTCACACCCTCCAAATGTCGACAGAGTACTGTCATCCTTTCACACCATCCAAGTGTCAGCAGAGTACCATCATCTATTCACACCATCCAGGTGTCAATAGAGTACTGTCACCTTACTTCAAAGATCTTCCCTCGAGTAACTGGAAAGAAGAAAGAAAGAGTAAAACCAAAAGCAAAAAGAGATTATTACCTTTGAGTAACCTTGTGAACCCTTCACACTTCTCTTGTAAGAAATTTCTCTCAAACACTCTCCCAAATGCACTCTTTCACTTGCTTTTGAAAAATTATGAAGGAATCTTTTTTCATGTCAGTTTTAAAGGACCTTTTATATGAAAGACATGAAAAACCATCCAAAAAATTGAAATTTTCCTTTTTGAGTGTGTACTATCGTACAGTACGATCTTATGTTCATACATATGAATAGTACATAAACTATTGCATACGAACCTATTATTAATCTATATGAAATGATTTCATACATGATGATCATCCAGTACAAACAAGGTCGTACTGTATGAATAGTTAGAAAATTTTTCATCTTCATCGGGATAAAGAGGGACTCCATATTTTTGTACTCTGAATGTCGTACGTACGATGATGAAATCATATGGTAATATCAATTCAAAAAAATTTTAAGTTCGTTGAGATGAAAAGGGACCCATCCAACTCATATATTAGACAACATACGTATGATGATGACATCGTATAGTACGAACTGTTCAAAAAATTTTCACATTCATTGGGATGAAAAGGGACCCAACTAACTTGTACACTAGATGGCGTACGTATGATGGTGACATCATATAGTACAAACTGTTCAAAAATTTTTCAAGTTCGTTAGAACAAAAAAGGGACCCATCCAACTCATACACTTGATGGCGTGCGTATGATTACGACATCGTACTGTACGAACTATTCAAAAATGTTCATGTTCATCTGAATGAAAAGGGACCCATCCAACTCATACACTAGATGGTGTATATACAATGATGACATAATACAATATGAACCGTTTTGAAATTTTTTAAGTTCATCGGGATGAAAAGGGACCCATCTAACTCGTGCACTAGATGGCGTACATATAAATGGGATAGCATATAGTACAATCCATACTTAGAAAAAGTTTTTGCCTTCTGTTCGTTTGACAACTCAAAGGGGAAAATAATTGAAAAAATCATCCCATACAAAATTACTTCGTACAATATGATTAATTTAAAAATTACAATCTTCGTACAATACGATTAGTTTAAAAATTACAAATTTTAAACTCTCCCCTGGTGTGTGTGTACATAGTTACTCAATTATAATCACACTTTCTCATACTTAATAAAATGAAAAATATAGACTTCATTTATAATAAACCTTAAATTGATCTGATTTGAAGTCTTCATTAATTCAGAGTATGATTTCCCTGAAATGTTAGTACACACAAATAACAAAAATAATGCATCCAAAATATATTAGGAGATTGTAATCAAAGCAATAATATTTAGAATCATCAAAAACATACATGTTACAAGAATATCAATAATTATAACTAAGTTACAACTATCTCAATAATAGTGAGTGAATTACTGGCTCAGATGTGTAGTATTTGAAAAGTCGTGACTATGATTATCCATATATTAGTCGAATTGAATCCAATGCCAACCTAAGAAAAGAGGAAATAAAATAAAATGGCAGACGAAAGGCATAACACCCTAATCTAAAAAAGTGCATTTTTCCAAAAATATAACATCCCATCAAGAAAGGTTGCAATAGATAGGAAATGGTGAAAATAGGCTAATAGTAGGATGAAATATAGATAAAATATTCTACATTAACTTCTAAACTCCTATCAACTAACCATCACTGATTAAAACCTTCCTGAAACATAACTCTTAACTAAACAACATAACCACTGTTGAAGAGAGGTCCGTCCAAGGAAGAGAGAGAAGCTCCACAAATTAAGGAAGGAATTGGAAGATCAACTTGAAGATTTCGGGTGCTTGAATTGGAGATGGTTGAAGGTGACCGATCATCCAAGGATGATCGGAACACCAAAGCCGTTTTATCTACAGCAAGTCCAATAATGTTGGATTCAAAAGGTAGATTCTCCTTCAAATGCATCTCCCCTCGCAATTTTTGGATTTTAGAATCTCCTCTTGTGATCAAAGAAGGAGGTTTGTTGACAAAACACAAGCCATTGCCGGATTTTAGTAAAGGAAAAGAGGTAATTTCTTATAATTTACCTTCATCTCCTTTACCAAATTCTTGTTTGTTGCTAATGACAAAGAAGCCTCTTCTTCAAAGAGTACATTTGTTGATATTTTGAAGAACAACAAAGATATTGACCTCAACATCAAGATTCCTAATTTTTCTTCAAATTCGGATAATTCTAATGTGTGGATTAAAAAACCACACAATAAAATCACTTGGAATAAAAATCTTGATAAGTTTGAAGATTCTAATGTGGTACAACTGGATATTGAGAAGGAAAAATCCAATATGCAAGTTTTGAACAAATCTTTGGTGGTTAAAATCCTTGCAAAAAATGTTCCTTTCTCTAAATGTTCTATTGAACTGAGAAAACAATGGAAGAATTATGGAGGATTTCATATTACCATACTTGGTCTAGATTGGCTATTATGTTCATTTCAATCTCATGAAGCCATGGAAGAAGTCCTCAATGGAGGACCTTGGTTTGTAGGAGGTTTTGGCTAGACTAGTAGACAATAAACATATGAAAAGGATCCCAAACTAATTGTAGAACTCACAAATAAAAGGACCAAAAAGTGCAACCTAAAAAGCCCCATACAACCAGAACCAAAATGATACAACCAATTAAGACTAAACAGAATAGATACATAAACCACACACCAAAACTCTAGAACCAAAATTATGCAACCAATCTGGCTAATAATAAAAATTGATATACTCGTATAGAATAATAACATCCAATTAAAAGAATAAGACAACCAAACACCAAAAAAACCAATCAAAAGTAAGCATAACCATAATAAAAAAAGAGACAAAAAAGAACCATTAGGTGACTCAAACATAAGGCAACCTAGTATGGTCCAGCCTAACCAATCACTTCAATTTGTCTGGAAGAGAACTCCCAACATATTCTCTAAAATCAATTAACGGGCAACCTAACTTAGCCAAATAATCAGTAACAACATTCCCTTCACAATTTTTTTTTTATTTTTTTATTTTAGGAATAGAATAGGAAATAAAAGAAATCAATTTCTATATATCTCTTAACATATAGAAATTAGTTGGGTTGGACAACATGTTACCCTTAATATAATAAATAAGAAGGATAACATTGACTTCAATCCAAATTTTAGTGATACCTAAAGAGATACAAAATTGCAAATCATATTGAAGAGCAACCTGAGACTCTTAGGAAGACTTTAAATTAAAAGAATAAAACCCATGCTTTTAGAATTTTGTGGTATTTATATGCTATTGCTGAAATGTGTAAAGCTCTAATTCAGGAAGCTACAACCACCTAAGGCTCCCAATTTAGTTGGGGATGGTCCAATGGGGTCCAAGTATGTCTTCTCGAATATATGAGTGCACATGGTCAGTTATCGAGGTGTTAGGAGTAAACCAATTCAAATGGTGGGTTACTTCTTAATTTTTGTTGGCCACTTTAGGCCACCACCTTGCTTGGGTTCACTAGGTTAGGTGACTGGAAGGCTCTAGAATGAAATGCATAAGTTTAATTATTATGGTTTGGTGTATATTTAAAACTGGTCCATGGACATGTGATTTAAGAGACTTTGGGTAAGCCCAAATGGCTTACCCAGGTTATCCATGGCATGGGTTGGCCATGATTGATGCATTGGTTCTATGGGCTCCTAATACAAGTGTTGGATTTATTTAATTTTACTTGAGATTAAAGTTGGCTCAAGAGAAACCTTATTTGGTAACCTGGGTCAATCCATATAGCCAGCGCAAGTAATTTTTAAACTTCAGTCCACTATTATTGCGCTCTGCTCCTCCTTGGTGATTCCTGGGCGATTTAGGGTTTGCTTTTGAGAGCTCTGGTTTTGATCTCCTAGCATTATTGTTTAGATTTCATTTTTTTATTTTTTCTTTGTTCATCTTCATCAATTTCATGTCTTTTGTTTGAGGTTTTTTTATCCATTTTTGGCTTCAAAAGATGACAACTCTGTCGTCTTCTAACCCCCCAATCTCTTTGATCCCTGATGATCGTTCTCAGTCCTTCAAGGATGTTGTATCTGGTTCTTCTTCTTCTGTGCCTATGCTCAATTTTGTGCATACCTCCTTTAAGGGATGCCCGGCTTTAATATTTGATGAGGCGGTGGTTTCTCAAATTTTTAAAACACCAATTCATCCCCCACCCTCTCTTGGTTAGCCTCGGGCTAGTTCATAAGGGCTTAACATCCCTAACAAACTTTCCCTAAAGCTAGTGTCTCTCTTTTTTCCCCCATAATATGGTGGAGAAGCCCTTACAAAATCTCTTCTACCAACCTTGTATGGTACAGAACCTGGAATCATTTTTTACCCTCCTTGTAGAGATAGAGAACTTGAAATCTTTTTTTACCCTTCTAGTGAAGGTAGAAAACCTAGAATCCTTCTCACCCACTTGGTGATGGATAATAACCAAAAATCCTTTTCCTCCCACTTATAAAAGACAAAGAATCTTGACCTAGTATTATAGAATGTCTCGTCTGAGCCACCAAAGAATCAAGACATAAACCTGAAGAAGAAAGGCAAGAACCTTGCTTGAAGTAACCATCATAACTAACTCATAATGAATCATGTTCATTGACCAAAACTCTCATAAACTCCTCTTTGCTCCCTCTCAAAACATTCAGCAGCTAAAAAATCTTTTAAAAACAAGTTCAGAGAGATTTTAAATAGAAGGCCTCTCTAGAAGCCCTAATTTTAATTTTAGCGGCACTAATCATCCAGTATAATTAAGGATCGTATAATATGATTAGTTCAAAGTACTCATATTAGTAATATACAAAGACCTAGATGTCGTTCAATCATTTCAAAGAAATGAACAAATTGTTCAGGACAAGTTAGAGCATTTTAACAAGGATAATCATGAAGTATGGTAGTCGATGATAAATTAGCATCCCATGTAAGAATCAATTTGTATAGGATAATTGTCACCAACCTTCCTATACGATCTAATCAGACAAATTAATCAGAATTATTTTCCTAATCATAGGATAATTTTAGGCATGATTGTCATATAGCATATAGTATGATGCATATCATACGGTATGATTAGAATAAATTTTGAATTTTAAAATATTTCCTAAATTATAATTTGTAGTTATTTTGATAATTTTAATTAATCTTACTGCATAATATGGATTGTATAGTATGATTAGTTTAATCAATCTTAGGCTTCGTTTGGGACGGCTTTTTTATTGCTTTCTAAAATTGAGTTTTAGTACAAAATTAAAAAATTTTGTAGAAAAACTCCGTTTTAGAAAGCAGTAAAAAAGCCGTCCCAAACGAAGCCTTAATTATCATAGGTACCCTAATTAAGGATTTTCTAGTTAACTAGTCATCTAGTATGATAGAAAATATACAATACGATTAGTTCATAAAACATAACTTTTTCCTAACTCACTAACGCACCCCTTGAGTATGCATGTGCAAGGTGCTTAGCATTAGGATCCACCAAGATACATAATTGACTCAAGAAAGATAAAAAGTATATAAAGACTAAAAATACAAGCTTTAATCCTAGTATACCAAATCTTGAGATAATCAAGGTTGCAAGTAAACAATGGACCTGAAATATTAGTGATTAGGGTAAAAATAGATATGCAATAAATTCAATTAGCATAGTGAGAAATCCAATAATAATTTTTTCCATCAAAATCATAATACTTAGGTCCAAATTTACAACAATCTTCCTCTTTTTTATGATAGAAAACATTATTGGTTTATGATTAAAGATTATTTTGCTATTCCCTAAGCTCCCCCTAACTAAGTAATTTTTTTTAAAAAAATAAGAGAGGTGTCAATTTTTTTTAATTTTAAAATGAAAATAATATTTAACAACAAAACATATAATAATAAGAGACAAACATGGAATTAAGCATTTCAGAACAAACTGCAAGCTATCAATAACATACCACTCCCCCTTTTGACATCACAAAAGAGGAGGAAATAATAATAAAAGAATGGAAAACTAAAAAAAAATAATGAAAGGTACAACCATCACAAATTTGAAGATATTAAAATAAGGTGTCCTGAATAGGTGGAGGATGTTGGACGTACTAGTGGAGTGAGGAAAACTAGTTTCTAATCCAAACAATGTCCTGATCAAGCTACTACTACTACTAGACTACATATTAATTAAAGCGAGATAAATCATTTTAATGTTATTATTATTACTCTGGTATGTAGCAGTCGAAGCAGATTTCCCACTGATTAAATATCTACACCTACTGTGGACCTCCAAAAGAGATCCACTATATGGGGGACAAAGTGCATAGGGTATACAAATGCACCATCCCAAATGACGAGATGATTGTAGGCCTCCGTGCTCTTCGCAAGCAGGCCAATGAAAGGGTAAATTAGATCACATATATGATTAATTATTGAGGATAGAGGCTCTCACCTATGCACCCTGATGGGTAATAATATGCATGACCTAATCGAAATAACGAGTTCCCCCAATCGATATATTAGCTCAAGTGGGGTTTATTTCATGGTGGAATTCCATTTCCCATAGGTGAAAGCTCCCGTGGTTAATTACATCTCATGCTAGAGCCTGAGAATACTCTTGATTAAGGATCTAACATTATGCTTTCCAAAGGGGATTGGCATAGAGGGTGGAGACTAGGAAGTTCCTACTCAAAGGGAAGAAAGGGTTCAAGTGGGCTTAGTTAATATGCACAATTCACATCAACATTCAGAGGGACTAAGGCACTAGAAAAAAAAGAAATAATGCATCCAAAGCATATAGAAGAGAATGATGGAGGTGGCATCATCCATGTGATGTAGATAATCAAGATTTATTGTCCCTGAAGAATAGGGAACTTACCCACCGATGAGGTGTACTATGAGACACTAAATATAGTAGCCTTAAACCCTAAATCTAAGGTAGCTTTAGTGTTCTACACATAACACTAATACCTATGTCCTTACTAATACATCTTGAACTTATATCCTACCTAAAAAAGGAATGCCAGTTAACCACCTAAGCCTGTAAAATCTATGCTATCCAATTTTTATGAAAGATGGGTGGGTAGATCAATTTTTGGAAGTGAGTTGGATATCTAGAGAGTTTTCTAAATAGCCTTGGACTTATATAGTGTGAATGCTCCTAGAGCTAGTGCAATTAAAATTTAAATTTAATTAGTTTCTAATATAATGCATGCTAGTTAAAAGGTCTCCAAATCAGAAATGCATGAACTTTAAAAAGGCTTATAAAATAATTTTTTTAGAAAAATAGGCTTCCCCAAGTTTGTCATCTCATCCTCATAGGCCATATTATCTAGACTCCACCCGTGGGTGGGAAAGTGTCTTAAAGCAAGGGAGAAAAGAAATGCAATAATATGCATATAACCGTGGATGATTCTGTCTATTCTCTAGGTTATTAGATTTATAAATATAACTTAGGGTCTGTAGAAAAGTAATGATAGCTAGGCACCACTAGGGGTACAAATAAATCAAGCTGACTCGCGAGCCGACTCGAGCTTGACTCAGTAATAGGCTTGATGAGCCAAGCTAATCGAGCTTGCGAGTCGAGCTCGAACATGATTTCGAGCTTGACAGCTTATCGAGCTCGAGCTCGAATAGGATGCCGCTCGACTCGTTAGCTCGTCAAGCAGCTCGACGGTGTAACTTGCAGGAGGAAAATACAAACCCACGAAGCGGGGAATCAAATTCCCGAGATGAAAACCAAAGTTGCGAGCAAGAAAAAAAAGATGAATCTCAATGACGTGATGATGACAATGGGGTGAGCTCGAAGACGATCTCGATAGCGGAAAATTTTGAGCTTGACGATGATCTCGAGGGCAGACGGTGGGACGAGCTCGATGACGATCTCAAAGCAGAAAATTTTGATCTTGATGAAGATCTCGATGGCAGACGGTGGGACAAGCTCGAAAATGCTCTCAAAAGCAAAAAATTTTGAGCTTGACAATGATCTCGATGGCAGACGACGATCTCAATAGAGGAAAATTCTTAGCTCGACGGAGATCTTGACGGCAGACAATAGAACGAGCTCGACGACGATCTCGACAGTCAGAATTTTTGAGCTCGACGACAACCTTGAGGTAGATGCGATGGGACGAGCTCAGGATGATCTTCAATCCTTTGCGCAGTAAAGGATTTATTAAATACTCTGCAGAAATCCTTCACAAGGCCGTCGTCAATAAGCCTTTTCAAGCCTAAAACTCAAGTAATTAAAGTTGCTAACACATTGTTTCCAACTTCATCATAAGCTTTGCTATTGCCAAACCCCGCAAGACCATATGTATGGATGACTAGAGAGTTTAATTACTACATGAATGACTGGAGAATTTCATCATTGGGGGTTGTTGGGTCACCTTATCGGGTTCAAATGACTCATTGGTAGATGCAACGACGTTTCATTCACGATTATCTCGACATACAGAGCTCGGGATGTTCACGATTATGCTCAGACCACTCAGTTCAAAATCTTCGACGGTAGATGTGACAACGACGATGAGCCTCGGGAGGACGAACGCTACTACTAGCGATGGATCTCGATCTCGACTGCGGAGCTTGACAGAAAAGCTCGACGAGCAGCTTGACCAGAAGACGAGTAGAGCTCAAGCTCAGATTTTGAGCTCGAGCTCGAGTTTGGTCTTTGAAAGTCAAGCTCGACTCGAACACCCCTTGACTCGAGCTTGACTCGACTCGACTCGTTTGCACCCCTAGGCACCACTGATAACAACCTGGATTTTAATCCTATAAAATGACGCGAGTCTTAAAAGTAAGGCATTTCATCTTCAAGTCTCCATCTTTAACTGGATCATCTTCCTACAGATCGTCTTCCTTCAGCTCATCTTCGTAAGATTCTTCCTTCAGAAGGGTACCCAAATGAGAAAGAAACTCCCTGTGAGTATCCTTTCTTTGTCCCTTTGGATACCTAGTGTTTAAAATGCCTTATTTTTTATGACTTTCACAAATCGATACTTATATTAAGTATCAAATTACATCATTAAAAGTGAAAATTTTAGACTCTCCTGCATGGTTATCCTAAGCAATTAAAAATAGAAAAATCTCAAGCAACTTATATATGAAAATAAAATACATATTGCTAATCATACTTAGCCGTGCTCTTTTAATTTAAAGAAGGGACTTATCAATTTCTGAAGCATTTATAGAAAATATCATTAATTTTAAAGCTTTATATTTTCCCCAGTGATGCATGAGCATGGCCACCACCATAAGATTGAATTAGTATTAAAAGTGCCCTAACCCATGGGTAATTTATTGCATAAATCACATTATAAAAGAAATATAGAAAGCCTAGTAATGAAATAAACATCACACCAATCACAGCAAATCAAATCAATCAACACACGTGTCACATGCAAGCATATCACGTCAAACAAAAAAAAAAGTAAAACACTGACCTAACCTAGAGCTAGAAGTGGTATCCTAGCAAATAATTCTATGTGTGTGTATTATTCTTGTGTGGCCTTGGATAGGTCCTATGTCGAGTAGTTAGTTCAAGTTATTTCGTGTTCAAGTTTGTTGAAAGCCAAAAGGGAAAATTTGATTAAGATTTAAGTATTAATTAATTGGGATCAATTTTAGTTAATTAAGTTTGTTGATTTATTTTAATCTTAGGGTGATGTTCTTTGATGTTTAAGTTGAATTAATAGGTTTTAGAAAGTCCGGGGCTAGCCTTCCCGCTAGGTGAAGGGGGTCCAAAATGTCATTTTTAGAAATAAGTTAAGTTTTAGGGTTCCAGTATTTTTAATTAAATATTAGGGCTTAGTAGTTAGACTTTGAGTTTGCTAGATTTGGAGTTTTCTAGGCAAAGTTATGGATTTTAGAAGTTTTGGGCACTAGTTAATAAACTACAGTTAAGTAAAGAGTTGACATTTCAATTTAGGTTAGTTTCTTAAAACATAATAGTTATAATAAATATTATATTATAATTTGTTGCAACTCATGACCCCGAGACCTCGAGTTTGAGATTTTGATGATGAAAAATAATGTCGTTTGAATTATCTTGAGATTCATTGAATATTATTTGCTATTGTCCGTGAGTACTAACATTTCAGGAAAGATTAAAAGCAACTCAGGACGACAGGAAGACTCAAGAATGGGTAGATTAGGAGTATGAGTCTGCAATGTATTTTATTATTTATTTTATTTTTATTTTTCTTGAGTCTGGCCACAAAATGCATAAAAGTCTGAGCAACCATGCACACACACAGGGGAGAGTGTTTTTAAATGAAAAATTTAGAGTTTTTCTTTCTCTGTAGATCGTACTGTACGATATTATTTTGTACCGTAAAATCAGAGCTTTGTAGGATGATTCTGTGAATAGATCATACCATACGAATATAATCGTACTGTACGATATGTTCAAATCCAAAACCCTAGCCGTTGTTTTAACTTAAGTAAGTTATTTTGCGCCGCTCGTACTGTACGAACAAGTTCGTACTGTATGATTTATTTTAAATACTTACTTAATTTAACCCGTGATTAGTGCAATAAATTCGAGCTTAATTATAATTTGAACATCGTACTGTACGAACTAGTTCATACCATACGATGAACAAAAACGAATTATAATCTTCCCAAAGATCATCCTGGACGATCTCTTAGATTTTGTCTCATCATACTGTATGAAGTACATCGTACCATACGATGAATAGAGATGATGTTTGATCGTCTAGACTATCGTCCTGTATGAACAGAATTGTTGTGGATCATACCGTACGATTTAATAGCATACCGTATGAATGTTTTAGAACTGTTCGTACTACTTCGTACCACGATGAAGTCTGTTTATACATATTGTACTGTACGATTAGAAACTGTTCTGTACGATAGTAACAGCTACTTTTGAAATCTCAGGGATTTTGGAGCCCGTTTTATGGGTAAAACTTGTCATATTTTGATGTGTGAATCAGAAGAGGAGAACGTGGTTAGAGAGGGATTCCGAGGCAGAGAGCTCTTGAGAAGTTCTTTAGGGTTTGAGAGAGGAAGGAGAAGGTGAGCGTTGTGAGGGAGAAGAGGTGTGAGGGAGATCACACGGTTGCTCCGAACTTGCTGCATCTTGCTCCTCCTGTGGCCCTAGAAGAATTTGTGGGAGGATCTCCAAGGGGAAAGGCTCTTCAACATCCGTGACCTCGAGGTACTCTGCCTTCTCCAGGAGGGAGAAAAATGAGAAGGTTCTCTGCCATCGGCAGGAGGGTGAAAACAAAGTTTGGCACTCCACCACGCCGGGTTGGTAGAAGGGAGTATTGTAAGGGCTTCTCCGCCTTGCCAAGGGGGGCAAAAGGAGAGCTATTGCTTGTAGTGAAATACCCGGAGCGGAGGACTCCGGGGAGTGGATGTAGGTCATGGTTTGACCGAACCACTATAAAAATCTCGGTGTGATTTTTCTTATTGTCTTTCATTACTGCGTATATTTTATTATTCAATATTTGCTTGAGAAAATTTTGAAAAAAATTGTTAAAATTTTCATGTTAGAATTTTAAAACATCAAAAAATATTAGAACTCCTGCTTAGGTTTTAACTATTGTCAAAAAGTTTTCACAATTCACCCCCCCCCCCCCCCTTGTCCATCTAGTAATTTCAATTGGTATCAGAGCTAATTTTCAAAAATAGTGTTTTAGAAAACCTTGAAAAAAATGATCATGTCACATTTTGGTAATCGCAATACTGCGGAGGGTTATTCAATAACCCGTCCACCACTTTTTGATAACATTCCATTTGATTTCTGGAAAATTAGAATGTCTACTTTTTTACAAACTATTGATTACCGCATGTGGATGTTAGTGAACGATGGATATGTTGCACCGTTTAAAACTGTTAATGGATTGAAAACTCCTGTACCTTTTAATGAATGGAGCAATGAGGACACAATTCAGCACTCTCAAACAAAACACATAGACATTAGACACCATTTCATTAGAGATCACATTGCTAAGGGAGATATAGAATTACATCACATCGCTACAGGAGATCAATTAGCTGACATATTCACGAAACCTCTAGCTTTCGACACCTTTAGCACCTTGAGGACTAGATTAGGTGTCATAGATATAACTGCTTAAAATATAAAATATATATATATATATATATATATATATATTATATATATATATATATAATTATATATAACACAAAAAAGGCTGCTCCTGATCATCACACACTCACTACACAAAAAGTACTAAACCTTGACTCTGTATATCGTACTGTACGATACACATATCGTACTGTACGGTATATTATAATCTACACAGAACACACCTAAATGATAAATTTCATCTCTGTTGATCGTACTGTACGACTAATATCGTATTGTACGATACATTATTGGTCCTTGTACTGTACGATATCTCCTCTTCGTACTGTACGTGCCACATCAGCGAATGGATTGGGACGAATTAAAGCATGCTGGTACGTTATTATTGCCGGTCGTGCTGTATGATCCACCTCAGCCAATGGATAAGAACGAAATAAAGGAGTTCGGTACGATATTAATGCAATTTGAACTATACGATACACATGTTCGTACAGTACGATATGTTTGGTCAAAAGTCGTACTGTATTCCTCGGGACGATCGATATTCCTCTGATCGTACTGTACGATATTTATCGTACTGTACATTTTGACCTCCTTTTCCCGGTACGAACCGTCAGAACAATTAATGCCATATCGTACTGTACGATAAACTATCGTACTGTACGATGTTGGAAAAATTCTATAAATTGCCCGGCTAGGCTGCTGTTTTCACTCACAGTTTCCTCACTTCACTCACACCTTATCCTTCTCACATTTCACACCTTCCTCACTTCACTCTACACGATGTCTAGCTCTAGTAAGAGAGGTCGTTTGGCAACTGGAAGTTCATCTTCTTCTAGCCGTCACAGCGCTCGGTTCCTAAGTGCTGAAAATGAGGAAGCCTACCATAAGTATAAGGCCTACAAAATTACTCCTTCCAAAATGCTCAATCAGGCTGCACTGAATTTTGAGGTACTGAACCTCTTTGCTTCCACCACCTTTCAGTTCCTCCTCACCCTGGCCTTTCCCTACAACTCCAAACTTTTATTAGAATTTCTAGCAAATCTCACCTATACTGTTGACAACACAGCTTTCCACTCCTTTGTTTGTCGTCAAAACATAGAAATCACCAGAGCCGACATCGCCCAATATATTGGGCTATCCACTGAAGGTCTAAGGGTTCGTTCCTTCCTTACAAATGAATTTTATTGGAGCGATGTTAATCGAGTCCTTAGGAACACCGCTTTCTATCAACACCAGCCCCTCGTCCAATCACTAAATCAGAATGCCAGAATTATTCAACATGTCCTTAGAACCTCTATAATACCCAAAGCTGGCGACCGGATCAACATGACCCCTATTTTATCTGTCGCTACCTATCTCATCATGTCCAACACCAAATTCGATGAGGTCGATTTAATTATTGACTACATTCGTCACATGACCTTCGTTTGTCTCCCTACCACTCGCCGAAAACAAAATATAGCTCTTGGTCACCTTATAGGATATATTCTCCAAAATAAATATCAATTGACCTATCCTGGTGACCCCAAAAATATTCCTATTTTTATACGGATGCCTCTTTCCGTATTTTTTTCCATCGGGGACACGAGCCAGAAGAACCTGTTTTTGACAAAGAAGAAGGAGAAGATGCCCCAGTCGCAGCTCCATCACGTCCAGGACGACATGCACCACCTCGAGCACCTGCACCAGCACACGATGATTTGGTCGAACGCTTTGACCAACTTCAGACTCATCTTGATACTCACATTCAAGAACAACATCAACAACATGAGACAGATATGCAATGGTTTGGAGAACGCTTTACTGCTATTAATCAGCGCTTTCACACTCTCTTTTAGTACTTCCAACCAAACCCACCTACACCACCGTCTGATCAGGATCTTCTACTTTAGATTGTCTTTGAATTGTAGCTTCTTTTTATTTTAGTGTTTGCTCCTCTTTTTGGTGCTGTCAAAAGGGGGAGAAAGTTGTTGTATTTCGTTTCTATGGTTAAATGCATGTTTTTTTTTATTTCATACTGCATTTTCTTTTATTTCATTTTTTCTTGTTCTTATGTTTAAATTAAATTTAAAAAAAAATGCCTTTAACACTTGCTTACAACAAACATTATTTGACATCATCAAAAAGGGGGAGATTATTGCAACTCATGACCCCGAGACCTCGAGTTTGAGATTTTGATAATGACAAATAATGTCGTTTAAATTATCTTGAGATTCATTGAATATTATTTGCTATTGTCCGTGAGTACTAACATTTCAGGAAAGATCAAAAGCAACTCAGGACAACAGGAAGACTCAAGAATGGGTAGATTAGGAGTATGAGTCTACAATGTATTTTATAATTTATTTTATTTTTATTTTTCTTGAGTCTGGCCACAAAATGCATAAAAGTCTAAGCAACCATGCACACACATAGGGGGAGAGTGTTTTTAAATGAAAAATTTAGAGTTTTTCTTTCTCTGTAGATCGTACTGTACGATATTATTTCTCTAGGAGGGAGAAAAACGAGAAGGTTCTCTGCCGTCGCCAGGAGGGTGAAAACAGAGTTTGGCACTCCGCCACGCTGGATTGGTGAAAGAGAGTATTGTAAAGGCTTCTCCGCCTTGCCAAGGGGAGCAAAAGGAGAGCTATTGCTTGTAGTGAAATACCCGGAGCGGAGGACTCCGGGGAGTGGACGTAGGTCATGGTTTGACTGAACCACTATAAAAATCTCTGTGTGATTTTTCTTATTGTTTTTCATTACTGCGTTTATTTTATTTTTCAATATTTGCTTGAAAAAATTTTGAAAAAAATTGTTAAAATTTTCATGTTAGAATTTTAAAACATCAAAAAATATTAGAACTCCTGCTTAGGTTTTAACTATTGTCAAAAAGTTTTCACAATTCACCCCCCCCCCCCCCTCTTGTCCATCTAGTAATTTCATAATTATAATTTAATTCCTTTTATTTTGTCCAATTTAGAATTATCTAGAATTAGTTATGAATTTTCAAAGTTTGGGCAATTAATGAATTATTAAAAATTGTTTAATAAAAGGTATTTTAGGGTTTTTGATTTTAATTAGCTTCAAACTACTTGGAACTACCCCATAAGGTCATAAATGACTTAAAGAGATGTTCCCAAGTGTTTGGGGAAAATTTGAAATTTTTAATAATGTTTAATTATTTAATTAATGAAAAAGGTGATTTTTGGTAAAAATTAAATTAAGGCTTATATTCAAGTCTAATTTAAAGGATTTTAATTTTTTGAGATTAAGGGTTAAATTTTGAAGAGTTTTATATATTATGGTTAACATTTAAATTTAATTTTGATTTATTAGAATTGTTCAAAGTTATCGGGGCTTAATTAAGGGGTTAAATAAGGTTTGTTAATTAAGGGGATTAAAGGCTCTTAAAAATTCCTAGAAAATTTTGAGAGATTTAGGATGTCACTACGTTCAAGTATTTAAAGTTTCATGTCAATCAAGGATTTAGCCTAGCTCTAAGAATTTTTCTAAGTTCCTTAGATGGTTCATTAATTGTTATCTTTAGGGTGTCTCTTTGTTAAGTAGGTTTAAATTATGTTCTAGGACTAACCCTTATGGTAACATAAAAGGGAATGCATAAAACATAAGCACACCATGTCCTTAGAACTAGGAGGGCCTAAGCTAAGTGCTCGTGTGCCCTATACATGCAAAAGATGATAAACAAGTAATTAAACATGCTTAATGATACGATTAGTGAATGATTGGAGCTCAATCACCCACTAATTCATTTTTCCATGAATTATATTCAAATGCATAGCCTATGTTTGAAATTTTATGGAGTGGATCTCTCAAAAATAATAGATTTAATAATATAAATAATTTTAAAATAATTTAAAATATATATATATATATATATATATATATAATATATATTTTTAAAAATAAAGTAATTAAAAATAGTTCAATGTAAATAAATACATAAATAGATGGGAGGTCCATTGGTCACCCAAGGAAAGGTTTCAAAAATAATTTTTAATTTGAAAATATTTAATATAATATTTATTTAAATAATAGTCAAGTTATTAGAATAATTAAATAATAAATAAATAACCACAGAAAAATAGGTTTTGGTATATAAAAATATTTACAAATTGAAATTTATAATTTTTTAAAAAATAATTAAGGTATTATACATAATTTTGTTTCATTTAAAATTAATTTATTATGAATTTTTTAAGCTTAAAGTAATTAAAAGGGTTTTAAAATAATTTTAAAAAATTAATGTTTAAAAATAATTATTGAATTAAATTAACTTAAATATTGAAGTTTTTTAATATTTTAAAATAAATTAAAATAATAATTACAAAATTATTAGAAATATTTTTAATTTTTTTAATTAACTATTAATTAAGTATATGAGTATCTAATTATTTATATAATAAATAATAACTTAAAATATTAATAAGAAATATAATTCTTTAAATTTTAATAATAAAAAAATTTTGATTTTGAAAATAAAATAAAATAAAAGTATTTATTATTATTATTTTTAAAAAAATTAATAATTATTAACACTAATTTAATATTTAAAAGGTTAAATACTTTAAAATTATTTAAGTAAAACTAAATTTATCATAAATAAATTTATTTTTAAATTAAAACATTTTAAGATACTTATTTAATTATTTAAAACATACTGATATGAAATTTTTTAATTTTTTTACAAAATATTTAATGTAATATTAATTTAAATATTTAAAATAGGTTTATTTAAATAATTTAAAATATGTAATATATTTAAATATAATTTTAATTTTAAATGAAGAGGACATTTTTCTAAAAAATTTGATATTTTATATTAATTTTTTGGATTTCAACATATTTTTAAAATAATTAATAAATAAATCAAATTTAAAAAATAATTAAAATAATTTGAAAAATAAATTATAAATGGCGGCAGTAGTGGCGGTCCACACTACAGCATCAGGATGGTTTCGTAGTTTTTGGTAATCAATACTAATGATTGTGCCACCGCATAATCATTGGTAATGATTGTCGTAGCTCTAAAATTAGTACCGCAGTTTTAAATCATGTCGGATGTGGCCTAGATCCATCCGATCACCTGTGGTTTGAAACCAAAGGCTCTGATCGAGCCAAACAAATAATGTAACTATGGGATCGAGTTCCATGATCGATCCAAACAGTGGAACATTGAAATCACAACCATTGATCAAAAGATCAACGGCCTGAATTTCTTCCCAGTGGATGGAATACATAACCTGAAGCCAAAATTCAATTTTTGCCTCATTCTCACAAATGGCTCGATGGATTTTGATGAAATTTTAAACTTAGGTACCATTTGTGGGGGCCTTTTTTGCGGTTTTAAACATAATATATGAAAAGCTATATTGATCTAAGTGTTCTAGTCTAGGATTAGCATTATACCTCAATTTGATTGATGGTTTGAACTATGAAGGGATGGTTTAGCTTGTAGACTATTCACAAATATATTCCTATAATATATCATGCCTTAAAATGTCTTCGATCAATAGGAAATAGACTTGGAATGTTTGGAGCCTCGGGTGGCTGGAGATCTAGCTGTTAGCGAGGGTTTGATAGTGGATTTGGGTGGAGGAAGGTGGATAGAGGTTTAAGGAGCTCAAACATAAAAAGTTTTGGGCTTGGAGGCTCTTGGGAGAAAATAAAATGCAAGATCTCTCTAACTAACCTTAATGGCCCTATTTATACCTCTAACCCTATGATGGATGATTTTGATTGATCCTAGGGTTAATTAGGAGGGAGAGGAAGAGATTTGGATGTGGTTTGCATAAAGGCAGGATTAAGAAATCACTTAAATGCATTAAATGGCACAATTTGACCAAAATAGGTCAATTTTGACCAAGGAAGACTTGGGTTGACCAAGTTAAAGCTTGACTTGGTCAACTTAGTCAATTTGACCCATGGGATGAGTGTATTGAGCCTAGGATAGGTTTGAATTGATTAAAAATTAATTTATGCTTCATTAGGCTAAATGGGTCAACCTGGGTTGACCTAATCAACCAAGTTGACCTAGGGCATGGATATGGGCCTAATAGGATGGGTTTGACCCACTAAGTCCAAGGAAAGTATGAATTGAGCCAAGAAAGGTTGGAATGGATTTGAAATGAAATGGTGAGCCTTTGGGTCAATTTGGGTTAACCTAGGTTAATTTGGTCAACCAGGTTGACTAAGGGCCTAGATATGGGCTCAGTAGACTTGGTTTGACCCATTGAATTCAAGGGAGGTGGTCTTAAGGGCTTGGCTTGGTTTATTTGACCAGGAAAACACCCTTTGACTAAAGGTTTGATGAAAAACAATCTTCAATATCCTGGAAATCAAATACAATTTTCAATACCCTACCCCACCAATTTATCAGCCTGTCTACTACACCAATATCTCCTTCCATATTCTTCTAAGCACTTATCTCCATCCGGGGCATGAGTAGGCTGAGGGAGCTAAGGAGGAAGCTACTCCTACACATGTTCTGATCCATCAATAGTCACAGGCTGATCAACTAGTGGAGAGGTTCGACCATTTGGAGGATAGGTTTGACTCTTACGCTACCGTATAGGAGCAGTAGCATGAGGCGGATGTTGCTAGATTTGATGCATATGTGGCACACCAATATCAGCAGCATAACTAGGATATTGCCTTATTTTGAGAATAGTTTGCTTCCATCCATAGTCTTTTTCAGTCACCACCACCTCCACCTTCGCCTGATCAGGGTTCCTCATACTTGTAATTTATTTTGATATTTTTTTTATTTTTTTATCTTGTACTATTATTAGTTTCTAGATTGTATTTTCTACTATGTATTTTATCTCTATTTCCTCCATTTTGTGATGCCAAAAGAGGGGGTAGTGTTAGTGTTAGTTCGTTGTATTGTTATTTTTGTACTAGTGCTGTTTAGTGTTTGTACCACATATTTGTTTTAATAAAATTTGCATTGCCTAGTTCATACTATTCTCCTTTACTTTATGTTTTGTTAATCTTCTTGAGTTAAATTTTTTAACAAATATTTGCCATAATCAAAAAGTGGGAGAAGGTTTTAAACCTGGATTCAAGAATTATAATTTTGATGATAACAAACATTTCTTACATTTTTTATACTCTACTATTTCCCTGCCTACTAACTTTTTAGGTCCACATGGTTAATTACAAATCAAACCAACTCAAGATTGGGTAGATTAGGACTGAGTCAAACTATAAGTGTAATTCCAGTGATTTTTCCTTTTCTTGAGTAAGATGTAATAAGATGGATCCTGATGTTAAGTAACCTTACACACACACACACACACTCAGGGGGAGAAATTTTATAAGTTTGAGAGTTTTTTATTTTTAATCACATCGTACAAGATGATCCCAAATCATCATGGATGATTAATTAAAAATAAACCCCTAATTAGGACTCATGTGTTAAGACAATCAAATTAAGAAAATCATTCTGGATGATATTTACATTATCTTGGATGATAGGCTCAAATAAGAAAGAATCAGCCGCCAAACTCTTTTATGTATAATATTATTTTAAGAAATCATATAGGATGATCCCATATCAGCATGTACGATTCATTACAATCATGATTAAATTAGTCAGGTGATTAAGAAAATTAATTAAGGTTTGATTGATCAATAATATCATCCTAGACAATCATACGATCATCCTAGATGATCAGTTAGAAAAACCTTAATCTTCTCCTTAATCACCTGGACGACCAGAACGATATGCTGGATGATCAATTAAAATTTTCCTTCATCCAATATGTATCTTTTAGACGACCAAAATGATGTGTTAAATAATATGTCTGGTTTTGAACTAATAATACTTGACAATATCCACATCATCCTAGAAGATTAGAATAAATAAGACTTCTAATCATCCAACCCTCCAAGATTGTCCTGGATGATCTTTGACAGCATGTTGGAAATTAGGAAAAATTTTAAGCCCTTCTTTACAATATCTCTTATTTATTCAAGAGGAGATCTTTGCTGTTATCCTGGCCTGAGAGATCCAATAGAAGGAGAGGGAGAGCTTGAGAGAGACAGAGAGAGAGGATCTTGTGAGGGGAAGTTTATAAGGGGTTCACAAAGGTTGCTCCAAGCAAGGATCTAAGTCATCTTCTCCAGTAATCATCTCTGGTTCCTTGGAGGATCTAGCGAGGTTTTCTTTAATAATAAATTAAGGTTCTATGGCTGCTTCAGGAAGAAGCAAAAGGAGGTCGGGTTCTCTACCTCACTGGGGTCGGTGGAAAGGAGTTTGTAAAGGATTATCTGTCTTGCTATGGGAGCAAAAGGAGAGTCACTATATTTTAGTGTAATAGTTGGAGGAGAGGCTCCTGGGATTGGACATAGGTCAAGCTAATTGAGCCACTATAAAATCTGGTGTGCACTTTCTTATTACATTTCAACATTTTAATTTATGCACTTTATTTTTATGTGGATGATTGTATGGTTTGATGTTTTAAAATATTTCAAAAATATCATGCTTTTTGTTTAAGATTTTTTAAAGCTAAAAATTCACCCCCCCTCTTGGTTAGCCTTAGGCTAGTTTATAAGGGCTTAACAACCCTAATGAACTTTTAAGTGTTATCAGAGCGGGATTCATAAAATCAAGTTTTAGACAACTTTTGAATTTTGATCCATAGCTAACTTTGGTAATAGAAACACCATGCAAGGTTATTCAATTATAACACTACCTCTTTTTGATAATATACCTTTTAATTTTTAGATAACTTGCATGTCCACTTTCTTATAATCTATAGATTATCGCATGTGGATGCTCGTTAAAGAAGATTATTCTACACCATCACGTAAAGTTAATGGCATCAAAACTAAACTTCTATTTACTGAATGTACACTTGAAGATAGGGATCTAACACAACTTAATGCAAACTATTTAAATTGTTTTTTCTATGCACTGAAATCTGAAGATTACATATATATTTCAACTTGTACAACTGGCAATGAAATCTGGGATAAATTATGTATCACTTATGAAGGTACAAGTGAAGTTAACAATCAACATTAAATATTTTACTTCATAACTATGAACTCTTTCGCATGAAACCTAGTGAGTTAATATCTAAAATGTATACTAGGTTTATACAAATTATTACATCCCTACATGCCTTAGGAAGAGAACTCACTAACTATGAGAAAGTTAACAAAATTTTGAGATGGTTACCCTCTTCCTATGATGCTAAGATAATTGTTATCACTAAATCCAAGGATTTCAATACTTATTCTATTGATAACTTACTTGGATCACTCATTGCTTACGAGTAAAGAGTGAACCAAAGACAACTTGATCTAGGTGAGAAAAAGAAGGAGAAACTATGACACTAAAGGCTAATGATATGGATACTGATTCTTCTAGATCTGAAAGTGATGATGTTGCCTTAATTACTAGGCAACTCAAAAGCTTTCTAAGAAAGAAACAAAATCACTATAAAAAATGAAATAAAGGTAAGAGTAGTAATAATTCTAAAGGTTCATTTGATGTTATTTGTTTTGAATAGAGGAAGCCAGGAAATGTAAAAGCTGATTGCCCTACATTTAAGGCTCACCCAAGAAAGAAAAGGATGAGGAGAAACCCAAGTTCAGGAAGGACAAGAAACATATTCAAAAGGCTTTCTGAGCAGATTCTGTATCTAACTTCTCTGAGACTGAAGCTGAAGAGGAGATTACAAACTTGTGATTGATGGCGAATGAACATATTTGTCATTTTGACCAAGAAGAGGTATGTGAACAAACCTCTGATAAATTACTTAAAGTTTTTAAGAAAATACATTTATCATATAGGTAACTTAAGAAATCTCATACTAGCCTAAAATTAAAATATTTAAACTTGCAAAAAGAACATGAAGATTTACTTAAAGATTACTCTACACTTGATAGTAATCACATGAAACTATTAGATGAGTTTGATGAATTGAACAAGTAGTATGAATTATTGAAATCATTCCACACTGAACTTGAAAATAATTTTAAAATATTTATGGATGATTCTGAGAATAGGGAGCATTATTTGAAAGTTGATAATGCTATTTTAGAAAGTGTTAACTCATTTTTTAAAGCTGAATTTAAAGCACTTAAGAAAAATAGGATTCTACCCATACCTAAATAATTTTTTAATCCATATCTGAAGTCAAAAGTTTTGAAACCTAGGAAGATGCATTATAACCCAAATAGATTAATAAACCCTTTTTCTACTATTAAAATTTTTTCATGTGGCATGTTATGACACATCTCCTATACTTGTACTGTGCACCGTAGTATACATTAGGTGTGGAGACCCAAATTGCATGATTCATAGCATAACACACATGCATTGCATTCTTCTTTCTATAAGAAGGGACCCAAACTTGTTTGGGTTCCTAAATCTAACATTTAATAATTTTGTAGGTGTGCTCTCACATAAGTCCTCATGAGAATATATGATACCTGGATAGCAGATGCTCACACCACATGACTGGAGATGCCAATTAATTTATTTCACTGGAGGCCAGGGATGGAGGCATGATCACTCTTGGAAACAACACCGCCATGAAAGTGGTGGGTGCAGATATAATTGAAAACTCTAAGAACCTTTTGATTGAAAATATTTTACTTGTTGATGGCTTGAAACACAACATGCTCAGTATTAGTCAGCTTTATGATAAGAGCTTTATAATAAAATTCTTGTCAAAAACATGCATCCTTAGCTTGAATAATAATACTATTTTGCATGGAAAAAGGATCAACAATATTTACATGCTTGATTTAAATAACATTAAATATGCTATTTTATTTTGCTTAAAAATTATTGCTACTAAGTATTGGTTATGGCATAGGAGATTATATCATGCCAGCAAGAAAACCCTTAGGAGAGTAATACAAAAGGACTTAGTTAGAGGTGTTCCCAAGCTTAAATTCACTAAGGACCCCCTGTGTGATACCTGTCAATTAGGGAAATAAGTCTAATCCTCTTTTTATTCTATTAAGGATATTAACACCTCTTGGCCTTTAGAATTCCTTCACATGGATTTATTTGGACCCATTAGCACTGCCAGCTTAGGAGAAAAAGTGTATGGATTTGTGATTGTTGATGACTACTCGAGGTTTACATAGATTAGATTTTTGTCACATGAGTTTTCTGATGAATTTAAATCCTTCTCCACTTGGATTTAGAAAAACTAGATTATAAGATCTTGACCATATATAGTGACCATGGTGGAGAGTTTGAAAATGTGAGGTTTGGAACTTTCTATGATGTGATAGGGATTAGTCACTATTTTTTAGCTCTTAGGACCCCTCAGTAGAACAGGATAGTTGAAAGGAAGAACAAGACCTTAGTGGAAGTGTTAGAGCCATGCTTGCTAAGTTCACTTCCAAAATACTTTTGGGTAGAAGTGATGAACACAGCATGTTATGTGTTGAGTATAATGAATATTAGATCCAAATTAAATAAAACACCCTACGAGATCATTAAGGGTAGGACACCCAACCTTTCTCACCTAGATGTCTTTGGCGGTAAGGTTTTCATTCTTAATAATGGGAAATCACTCTTAAAAAAATTTGACCCAAAATTTGATGGAGTGTTCTTGGGATATTCAAGTATGGGGAAATCCTATAGAGTATTTAATAAGAATATAATGGTGGTGAAGCAGACTACTCATATAGTGTTTGTTGAATCTGATCTTAAAAAGATTGGAGTTAAGGAAGAAGATGAAGTAGGAGAGATTACCCAAGGAGTAGAAACTACAAATCAGGAGAAAAGGGTAGAGAATCAAAACACTTATGGAGTAGGTGAGATTACCCAAGGAATAGAAACTATAAATCTGGAGGAAAGGGTAGAACCTCAAAACACTTTGCCTAGAGATTGAAGATATTCTTCAAGTCATCCTAAAGAACTCATCTTAGGTGACCCTTCATAAGGTGTTAGAACTAGGCATATACTTAGGAAGGAAGTAAACTTATCTGGATTTATCTCAATAATTGAACCCACCAATAATAATCAAGCCCTTTCTGATGAATTTTGGATCTTAGTTATACAAGAAGAGCTTAATTAATTTATGAGGAATGATGACTGGGAGTTAGTAAAAAGACCTAAGAATCAAAGTGTAATAGAAATCAAATGAGTCTTTAAGAATAAAATGAGTGATTATAGTGTGGTGGTTAGGAATAAGATAAGATTGGTGGCTAAGGGATACAACTAAATAGAAGGAATTAATTTTGAGGAGACATTTTCTCTTGTAGCTAGATTGGAAGTCATTAAAGTGCTACTAGCATTTGCCTATTATAAAGGATTTAAGCTTTTCCAAATGAATGTGAAGAGTGCCTTTTAAATGAGGTAATAAAATAAGATGTGTTTGTAGAGCAACCCACAGGTTTTAAAAGTTCCCAATTTCCAAATCATTTTTACAAATTAAAAAAGATCTTATATGGATTAAAATAGGCACCCATAGCTTAGTATGAGAGGATTAGCATATTCCTACTAGAGAGAGTTTATTAAGGGGAGCATAGACACCGCACTTTTTCTAAGAATAGTAGGAAATGAGTTACACATTATTTAGATCTATATTGATGATATACTTTTTGTATTTTTTGATAAAAAGTTATGTGATAATTTTTCTAAAATAATGAGTAAGGAATTTGAGATGGTATGATGGAAGAATCATCCTAATTTTTGGGGTTTAGCATAAGACAAAAGAAGTAGAGAGGAATAAATGGATCACTGCTTTACTTAACTGCTAGTTGACCTGATATAATATTTAGTGTTTGTCTTTGTGCTAGATTTTAATCTGATCCTAAAGAATCTCACCTAACTATAGTTAAGAGAATCCTTTGAAATATCTTAGGAACACAAAACTTAAGAATATGTTATCCTAAGCACATCACTTCTTTTGAAATTATTGGATATTTTAATTGAGTCGCAGACGGCTAGTCTGACTCAATTATCTGAGATCATATGCGATGATCCACATCATATACGATTAACCACATCATCTACGATGATCCACATCATATGCGACGATCTGATCAAACTCTACTCAATTATTTGTAATCATCCAGGATGATACACCAATTCGTTAAGAATGATCCATTATTGACGATCATTCTAGATGATCCATCTAATCATCCTAGATGATCCATTTCACCAATGGTCATCCAGTATGACTCCTTAGGATAATCTCCTGAGCCTAATCATACTGGATGATGTCTGATCATCCTGAAAGATAGGACCGCCTTTTTAACCAATCATCTTGGATGTCATAAATTTGCTTCATTATCCTGGACAGTCTAACGATCATCCTGGATTATATGGCTGATTCTTTATAAATAGCCAAATTTAACCATTGTTTCTCACCCTCAAACCCTCCAATTTATTTCCTTCTCACTTATACTCTTAATCCTTGTTAATGGCTAGTGGGAAAAGATCCAGGATGGCGACTGGAAATTCCTTGAGGGCATATGTCAACCTTTATTTTTCTGAGGTGGCTGACCAAGCCACCTATCTTCGATACAAAACTATTGGGATTACACCTACAAGGATCATCAATCCTTGAGCAATCACTTACTCGGTATTGAATCTGTTTGCTCGCACCTCCCTAACATTCATTCTAACACTAGCTTTCCCATTCAACTCTGAACTCAATGAGTTCTTCGCTA
Organism: Dendrobium nobile; assembly: GCA_022539455.1. Classification (NCBI taxonomy): domain Eukaryota; kingdom Viridiplantae; phylum Streptophyta; class Magnoliopsida; order Asparagales; family Orchidaceae; genus Dendrobium; species Dendrobium nobile. Next base: position 14,127,709 of record CM039724.1, read on the forward strand.
GTCTTAGGATCAACTCCAGCTACACCGCCCTACAGTCCTATGTGCTTAGATGCCCAGTAGAGATTACCTATGAAGATTATCATGAACTCCTCCAACTTTCTACTACTCGAGATAAGATTCACATCTTATCTTTAGATCCTGATTATGACTGGGGTCCTGCCAACCAACTACTAAGGAATAAAAATGTCTCCTACAATGATGGTGCGTTAAGCACCTTAATCAAATATGCTAGGAAAAACTAACATGTTCTTAGAACCTTAGTAATCCCAAAGGCTGGTGATCATGTCCACATCACTCCCCTACTCTAATTCAACACCTTTTTCATAATGGCCCATACAGAGTTCAATGCCACTAATCTTCTTTTTTGATATAATAAGCACATGAATAATATTAGGGATCCAGGGCACAAAAGAAAAACCAACCTTGCCTTAAGACACATCATAGCTTTTATCCTAGAAATCAAATACAATCATCAATATCCTGCCTCACCAAATTATCAGTCTGCCTACTACACTAATATCTCCTTCTATGTTCTTCAAAGCACTCATCTCCATCCGGGACACGGGGAGACTGAGGGAGCTGAGGGGGAAGCTGCTCCTATACATATTCCTGCACTTGTTCTGATCTACCAGCAGTCACAACATGATCAGCTGGTGGAGAGGTTCAACTAGTGAGAGTCTAGGTTTGACTCTTATGTTGCTGTACAGGAGCAGCAACATGAGGCAAATGTTGATAGATTTGATGCATATGTGGCACACCAACAGCAACAGTATGACTAGGATATTGCCTAGTTTCAGGAGCAGTTTGCTTCCATCTACAGTCTTTTTCAGCCACCACCTCCTCCTCCTTCGCCTGATAAAGGTCCTTCATACTTATAGTCTTTTTTTTTTTTTTGTCTTGTATTATTGTTAGTTTCTAGGTCACCTTTTCTGCTTTGTATTTTTTTCCTCCCCTTTTTGTGATGTCAAAAGGGGGAGTAATGTTAGTGTTAGTGTTAGTTCATTATATTATTATTTTTGTACTATTCTTATTTTTGTATTGCCCAGTTCATATTGTTCTCCTTTACTTTATATTTCATTAATCTGCTTGAGTTGAATTTCCTAACAAATGTTTTCCATCATCAAAAAGGGGAAGATTGTAGTAAACCTGGATTCAAGAATTATACTTTTTATGATAGCAAATATTTCTGGCATTTCTATTTCTCTACTATTTCCCTGACTATTAACTTTTTAGGTCCACAAAATTAATTATAAATCAATCCAACTCAAGATCGGGTAGATTATGTCTGTGTTAGTCTACAAGTGTAATTCTAATAATTTTTCCTTTTCTTGAGACAGATGTAATAAGGTGGATCATAATGCTAAGAACCTTGCACACATACACTTAGAGGAAGAAATTTCATAAGTTTAAGGGTTTTCTATTTTTTATCACATCGTACAAGATGATCCCAAATTGTCCTAGAAGATCAGTTAAAATTAGAAACCCTAATTAGGCCTCCTATGTTAAGACAGTTGAATTAAGCAAATCATCTTGGATGATATTTACATCTTCTTGGACGATAGGCTCAAATCAAAAAGAATCAGCCACCAAACTCTTTTAGGTATGATATTGTTTTTAGAAATCATATAGTATGATCCTATATCAGCCTAGACGATTCATTACAATCATGCCTAAATTAGTCAGGTGATTAAAGAAAGTAATTAAGGTTTGATTGATCGATCATATCATCCTGGACGATCACAGGATCGTCCAGAATAATTAGTTAGAAAAACCTTAGTCTTCTCCTTGATCACTTGGAAGACCAGAACGATATTTTAGATTTTTAGTTAAAATTCTCCATCATTTAATATGTATCTTTAAGATGACCATAACGATGTGCTGGTTGATATGTCTAGTTTTGAAATAATTGGAAAGGGTTATGTCCACATCATCCTAGATGATCAAAATAAATAAGGCTTCTAATCATCCAGCCCTCCTAGATCATCCTGGCTGAAAGGGCTAAAAATAAACTGATCTTAGATCATCCTTGATAATCTTTGATGATAAGTTACAAATTAGGGCAAATTTTAAGCCCTTCTTTATAAGATATCTTATTTATTCAAGAGGAGATCTTTTGTTACTGTTCTGACCTAAGTGAGCCAAGAGAAGGAGAGGGAGAGCTTGAGAGAGAGAGGATCTTATGAGGGGGAGTTTATGAGGGGTTCATAATGGTTTCTCTAAGTAAGGATTCGAGTCATCATCTCTAGTCATCATCCCTAGTTTCTTGGAGGCTCTTAGGAGGTCTTCTTCAGTAATCGATCAATGTTCTCTACTTCTTCTGGAGAAAGCAAAATGAGGTCTGGTTCTCTATCTCACCAGGGTCAGTGAAAAAGAGTTTATAAAGGCTTCTCTACCTTGGTGTGTAAGCAAAAGGAGAGTCACTGTGTTTTAGTGCAATACTTGGAGGAGAGGCTTCAGGGAGTGGACGTAAGTCAAGTTGACTGAACAACTATAAATTCTGGTGTGCCCTTTCTTATTACGTTTCTATTTTTTAATTTCTACACTTTATTTTTATGTGGATGATCGTATGGTTTGATGTTTTAAAATATTTCAAAAAGATTGTGCTTTTTGTTAAAGAATTTTTAAAACTACCAATTCACCCCCACCCCTTCTTTGTTAGCCTCGAGCTAGTTCATAAGGGCTTAACAACCCTAACAAACTTTCAGGGAAGAACAAATCCTCGCAAGGGGAGGAAAAATCAAGGGTCTTATGTGCTAGCACTAAGGAGTTTGGTGTGCATAAATATAAGCACAAACATCACTACAGCGTATCACCTTTAAGGATTTCATCTATATATATTGAATAAATTAATAGAAAGTCCTCAACCGAGGTAAATATTATTTTTGTAATAAATAATGAGATATTGGATTGGAGAATGTTGCAACTTGAGCTTACGAGTTTATGTTTTGGATGATAACAAATATTATGGCTCACATCCTTATATCTAATTATATTTGCAATATATATGTGTTTGTATGTGTACTAATATTTCAGGAATGTCATGCACCATCCAATGAAGATTTGAGGCTTAAGATTTGGTAGAATAGGTTATATTGTAAAGATTTTTATAATATTTATTAATGTATTTTTTATTTCTTGAGTCAAGTCCTATAAAGGTGTATGCTAGCTTAGTGACCATGCACACACACACTCAAGGGGAGTGATATTGAGTCAACCAAATGTTCAATTTTTTAACTAATTATACAATATGATTTATAATGTACTGTATGATTAGCTCATCTAACTAATCATACTAAATAATCTATATCATCCAGGAAAATCAATTTTGATCATAAAAAATATTTGTCAATCATAATTTAGGAAAGATTCTGAATTTCATATTTTGTTCTAATGATCTAGGACAATCTATATCATATTGAATGAGCTATAAAAATCATGCCTAAATTAATCATGTGGTTAGTCAATTGAATCTACTTTATTTTGATATTATGATTATATTGTACAATCTAGATCATATTGTATGATTAATAGGGATGAATTTTGGTCATCCCATGCTTCATCCTGGATGAACTGTACTTTGATTGAACTAATAATCCCAGACGATCTAACTATCATACTAGATGATATGTACAAATTTTAATTGAACATATTGGACTATCCAGAGATCGTCCAAGACAATCAAGTTAAATTCTGCACATCATACTAGATGATCATGCAATCGTACTGGATGATCTTTGTTGGTAAAATTAATTTTTTAGGGTTTTTGAAGCTCTCTATTTAAGCTTTGTCAAGGCACGTAGTAAATATCTTTGGCATCCATTATGTCTTCATTCTTTTGGAAAAAACTTGAAGAGAGGAAAGGATGGAGTTTGAGAGGGAGAAGATCCTTGAAGTGGGTTTCAAGGGAGTATGGAGGGGATTTCAAATGGTTTCTCTGGCAGGCTTGCACCTTTCTACCATCAGATTTAAGGTTCATCTTGAGGGAAGATTTGGGAAGAAGAATATCTCTTTAGTGACAAAAGGCCCAACTACTCCGCCGCATCGGGGAAGGTGGAAGTGATTTTGTAAGGAATTCTCCACCTAGTTGTGGGGGCAAAAGGAGAGATACTAAAAGATTTTAGTGCAATACCTGGAGGGTGACTCTAGGGAGTTGACGTAGGTTATGTTAGACCAAACTACTATAAATTTTGTGTGTTCTTTCCTTTTAATATTTTCATATTTATTTTTCTTGCAATTAACTACGTGGGTGAAAATGTTGATTTATCTTTCTATTGTGAATATAATTTGATTATGCATCAAGTATAAAAAAAATTTTCTTCATCGTTAAATAATTTTTTAAATATCAATTCACCCCCCCTCTTGATTAGCCTCAGGACTAGTTCTTTAGAATTTAACATATTAGAGCAGAGTTCATAAATTAATTTTTAAAAAACTTTTGAAAAAGATCAATGGCTAACTTTGGAAATCATAATATTATGAAAAGCTATTCAATTACATGATCACCTTTATTTGAAAATACTTCTTTTGATTTTTTAAAAATTTGCATGTTTGTCTTCTTGCAATCAATTGGTTAACGATATGGCAAATAATTCAAACTGATTATTCTGTACCGTCATGTATTATAGATGGAGTTAAAATTGATATTTCTTTTTCTGAATGGAGTAGAGTAGAATAAATCAATTCTCAATTGAATGTTAAATCTTTAAACTATTTTTCCTATATTTTGAATTTTGAAGATTGTATGTTATTATCCACATGTACTACTGGCAAGAAAATTTAGGATATATTATGCACTACATCGGAAGGTATCAATAAAGTTAAGTAGTCCATGTTGAATATTTTAATGCATGATTATGAACTATTTTTCATGAAATCTTATTAGACTATTCTAGATATATATACTAGGTTTACTCAAATTGTGACATCATTACATGCTTTAGATAAAAATCTTTCAAAGTTTAAAAAAGCCAGTAAAATTCTATGTTGTCTACCTAATTAATTTGATGCTAAAGTCATTGCTATTTATTAATCAAAAAATTTGAATGAATATTCTATTGATAATATGATTGCCTCATTTATTGCCAATGAGCAATTTTGAGTTAAAAGCTTTTGGATGTATGTGAAACTATAGTGCTAAAAGTTGAAAATATAAATGAAAGTGACTTAGCAGATGTTGAGAGTAAAAAGATACCATAAATTATAAGCAAACTTGAAAATCTACTAAAGCACAAGTATCAATATCAACAAAAGTGCAACAAAGGTAAAAATAAAGATAATGCTAAAATTTCTTTTAACAATATTTGCTTTGGGTGCAGAAAATTCTGACATATGAAAAATGAATGCCCTAATTTAAAAACTCATCCACAAAAAAATAATAAAATTAAGCAAATTACAATAATGGTAAAGGATAAAAAGTAAAAAATATATTGGGCAAATCTAATTTCTGAATCATCAAATTATGAGCAAGGTAATGAGATATAAAGTTTTGTTTGTGTATTTATGAGATATAGTTAATGCATATATATATATATATATATATATATATATATATATATATATATATATATATATATATATATATATATATATTCTATATTTTGTTTTATTCATTTTAAATATTTTTTCTGTTGTTTTTGATATTTTTGTTTGTAATCATTTTATTATATTTTTTATATATATTTTTGTGATTTATCTCTGATCAACACACACAAATAATATGTCACATTATATTTGCACAACATGATCAATTCACTTCTCTCAATTCTTTTTAAATAAAAAATTTCCCTCCTTTTTACCTAAATATTTTAAGTAAGTGATGATTGACTTTTTTAAATTATTAAAGGAAGAAAATTTAAGATTATGTTTCTCCATCTCATTTTCTTAATCAAGCTATTATACTTTTGAATCAAAAACTATATCAATTTAAGAATTGAACTTTTGAAATTAAATCTTTTTTATCATCCATAATTCTTCTATCTCATAGGAAGTATTTGCAAGCTAACAAATCCACATTAAAATTTTCTTAATCAGGTTGTTCATTTTTATCATTAGATCAGATTTGCTATGAATTTTTAAAGATTAAGAAAGTAACCTAAAATTATAAAAATAAAAAGAGGTACAAAATGAGCCTAAAATAAAAATATGCACAATGTACACAAAAATTAATAGATGTATAAAAGTGTATAAAAAATCAAAAATGCATAAAGTACGCTAAAAACTGATAAAGAGACACAAAATAAGCCCACAAAAAGTTAACTTACCTTCCTTGTATTTTTAAATCTTTGAGAACATGTGTATAATCATACTTTTGATATTTGAGTTTAAAAATTATAATTCCTCGCTCATCATTTTTATATTGATATTCTATTAGATATATTTGAAATTACGAGATGTGCCAAGAGAGAGGTGAATTAGATGATTAAAAACTTCTTTAATGAAAAGAAATATCTTTTTATAACTTTATGTGGAAGCGAATTAAATTCTCAATAAAAAGATAAATTATTAATTTCACCCATATAGTTAATCGTAATAAAAATGAATGAGGAAATAAAGTGCAAAAATAATAAAGAAAATTTATGGTGGTTCTGTCAAACCATGACCTATGTCCACTTCCCAGAGGCACCCTTTGAGTATTACACTAAATCTTTAGTGATTCTCCTTTAGCCCCCACAGCTAGGCGGAGAAGCTCTTACAAAATCACTTCCACTTTCCCCGATGCGGCGGAGGAGCCGGGTCCTTTAACATCAAAGAGATCTTTTTCTTCTCAAAACTTCTCTCAAGATGAACCTTGAAACTGATGGTACTGAAGTGCAAGCTCTCCAGAGCAACCGTGTGAAATCTCCTTCACACTTCCTTGAAACCCCCTCCAAGGATCTTTTCCCTCTCTCGAACTCCACCCTTTCCTCTCTCCCTTTCAAAATCTCTCTTTAAGTTTTCTTCAAAAAAATGAAGCTTCGATGGATGCCAAAAATTCTTATAAAGTTTTATGAGAGTGCTTAAATAAAGGGCTCCTAAAAAACTCAATTCAATCATCAAATATCGTACCGTACGATCGTAAGATCATCCAGTACGATGTGAAGAAATTGACATGTTAGTACTATACGATTTCCAGTTAATACTGTATGAAATTTCAATTGCCTATTCATACTGTACGATGTCTGGTACGATCTATGTATGAATAGTTCAAAAAAAAGTTGTTCGTCTTGGAAGAAGCATGGGACGGCCAAGATCATCTCTATTGATCATATAGTAGGATCCAGTTCATATAGTATGATCAAAATATCAAAATTAAGTCATTTTGATTGAATAATCATAGGATTAAATTAGGCAATATTTTAAATATTGTATAGTACAATCATGATCGTACAGTACGATCAAAACAACTTTTCAAATTCAAATTTTTGCCTAATTTAATGGACTGTGGGCTTTCTAATTATAACATATCATACAGTACGATGTGGTGTTCATACAATACGATTAGTTATATTTTAAAAATATTTTTTCATGAAAAATAAATTATTTTAATTAATTTCTATTACACTAGATCATACAGTTTGATACAGATCATACAGTACGATGTACAAAAAAAATAAAATTTTTAAAATCATTTTTTGCTCCTTCTATGTGTGTGCACGATCAACAAACTAATATATATCATTACAAGACTTGACTCGAGGAATAAAAATTACATACTCATTTAATATAACCAATTATACATAATCTTGAGTCTTAAATCTTCAAATAATAGTGCATGGTGTACCTAAAATATTAGTCAATATAAAAACAAATATGCACTACAAACACTAGGAGAAATAAAAGATTAATCAATATTATTTGTTATCATCAAAATCATAAACTCGAAAGCCCGAGTTGTAATAATTTCCCCCTTTTTGATGATAGCAAATAACACTGGTTGAATTTGCAAATTAAAAATATTTTCTTCTAAACTCCCCCTCACTAAAAGAATTACATTAAAAAATAGGGGAAAGTATTTTTTTATTTTTTTATTTTTAAAGCTAAATAACATAAAAAAATAAAACATAAATATAAACAATTATAATATATTCTCCCCCTTTGACATTATCAAAAAAAAAAAGATAAAATAACACATAAAAATAACGACATAATAAAGAAACGAAAAAATAAAATTATGCTTAAAATATAATAAAAATTAAACACACAAAACATATAAACAAAAACACAAAAACACAAAAAAAAACATACAAACAAACCTTAATATGCTTATACCTCATCATCTTGCTCCTAGTCTAATGATTCAGAAGTTAGGTCTGCCCAAGAGTTTTTTTCTTTTTATCTTTTCCCCATATTGCAATCAGTTTATTTTTACTCTTTTCCTTTGTATGAAGAGTTTTTAAGTTGGGGCATTTAAATTTCAGATGTCCAAGTTTCCTACACCTAAAGCAAATAACATTAGAAGAAAATTTAACATCTTTACCATTTTTACCTTCACTTCACTTTTATTGATGTTTATGCTTATGCTTCAATAGACTTTCAAATTTATTTATTATCAATGTTATATCCTTGCTTTCATCGTCCACTAAGCCACATTCATCTGTGTCTTTGGCTTTTAGCACAATAGTCTTCTCATCAACTGCATCCAAAAATCTTTGACTCGTACTTTTCTTATAGGCAATGAGTGAGCATATTAGATTGTCTAAAGAATAAGTATTCAAATCTTTTGATTCATATATAAACGTGACTTTGGCATAAATTTATCAAGTAGAGAACGAAAAAATTTACTAACTTTTTTAAAGTTTAAAAGTTCTCTATCTAAATCAAACAATGACATCACGATTTGATTAAACCTAGTAAATATGTCTAAGACCGTTTCATATGGTTTCATGCTGAAAAGTTCATAATCATGCATTAGAATATGCAATTTAGATTGCTTGACTTCACTAGTACATTCGTATGTAATGCATAATCTATCCCAAATTTTTTTGTCAGTAGTACAGGTAGAGATTCTCATGCAATCGTCAGAATTTAATGCACAGAAAAAATAATTCAAGCTATTAGCATTTAATTGAGCATTAATTTATTTTATTCTACTCCATTCAGTAAAAGGAATATTAATTTTGACTTCAATCTATCATACGTGATGGTATAGAATAGCCAGTTTGAATCATATGCCAAATTCGATAATCAATTGATTGCAAAAAGGTTGACATTTGAATTTTCTAAAAATTAAAAGAAATAATTTCAAATAAAGTTGATAGAGTAATTGAATAGCCTTTCGCAATGTTACAATTTCTAAAATATGTCATGATCAATTTTTTCAAGGCTTTCTAAAACACTGTTTTTGAAACCCGCTTTGATACCAATTGAAATTACGAGATGCACAAAGAAGGGGGTGAATTGGATAATTAAGAACTTCTTTAATGAAAAGAAATATCTTTTTATAACTTTATGTGAAAGCAAATTAAATTCACAATAAAAAAAATAAATTATTAATTTCACTCACGCAATTAATCGCAATAAAAATGATTGCGAAAATAATAAAAAAATAACACACCGATTTATAATGGTTCGGTCAAACCATGACTTACGTCCACTCCCCGGAGGCACCCTTCGAGTATTACACTAAGCCTTTAGTGATTCTTTTTTAGCCCCCTAGCTAGGCGGAGAAGCCCTAATAAAATCACTTCCACCTTCCCCGGTACAGCGGAGGAGCCGGGTTCTTTGACACCAAAGAGATCTTTTACTTCTCAAAACTTTCTTTAAGAAGAACCTTGAATCCAATGGTACTGAGGTGCAAGCTCGCTAGAGCAACTGTGTGAAATCTCCTTTACACTCCCTTGAAACCCCCTCCAAAGATCTTCTCTCTCTCAAACTCCACCCTTTCATTTCTCCCTTTTAATTTCTCTCTTCAAGTTTTAACCAGAAAATGAAGCTTCAAATGATGCTAAAGACTCTTACAAAGTCTTATGAGAGTGCTTAAATAGAGGGCTAAAAAAACCCTAAAAAACTCAATTCATCCGTCAAATATCGTATCGTACGATCACAAGATCGTCGAATACGATGTGCAGAAATTGACCTGTTAGTATTGTACGATGTCCAGTTAGTACTGTACAAACAGTTTAATTGTTTATTCATATTGTACGATGTTTGGTATGATGTGTTGTACGAACAGTTCAAAAAAAGTAATTCATCCAGAATGAAGCATGGGATGGCCAAGATCGTCTCTATTGATTGTACAATACGATCCAGTTTGGATAATATGATCAAAATATCAAAATTAAGCCGTTTTGATTGAATAATCACAGGATTAAATCAGGAAATATTTTAAAGTATAGTACGATCATGATCATACAATACGATTAGAACAACTTTTTAATTTCAATTTTTTGCCTAATTTAATGGACGGAGGGCTTTTTAATTATAACAGATCGTACAGTATGATGTGGAGTTCGTATAGTACGATTAGTTATATTTTAAAAATATTTTTTTCATGAAAAGTAAAATATTTTAATTAATTTCTTTTACACTAGATCGTATAGTATGATACAGATCGTATAGTACGATGTACAAAAAAATTAAAATATTTAAAATCATTTTTTGCTCCCTCTATGTGTGCACGATCAACAAACTAATATTTATCATTACATGACTTGACTCAAGGAATGAAAATTACATAGTCATTTAATATAACCAATTGTACACAATCTTGAGTCTTAAATCTTCAAAGAACGATGCTTGGTGTACCTGAAATATTAGTCAACACATAAATAAATATGCACTACAAATACTAGGAGAAATAAAAGATTAATCAATATTATTTGTTATCATCAAAATCATAAATTTGGAAGCTCGAGTTGTAACAATATTTTATATAAGAGTACTAAAAAATACATTTTTTTTTCTTCTCTAATTCTTTTTCTAAATTAGATTTTTTTGTTTAAAAAGAACTTTAACCTGTAAGAAGCCTAAGCTATATTAGATAAAATTTAAATTTCTAATATTTTTGGATCTTAGTGTTGTCAATTCATTTCTTACAATATTTTTGAATAAAATTAAGAGGTAATTTTTTCATTTTGAGAAAATTTGTTGACATTAATTAATTTTTCTTAAACATCAGCAGCACCTCCACCTAATCAAAGTTGTTATATGTGCTCTATTTTATTTTTTGTGTTTCCATTTTTTTGATAATGTCAAAGGGGAAGAATGTGTTTGACTTGTTGTATTTGTATTTAAGCTATATATGTTTATCTTGTATTTCATTTAGTTTATTTATTATTTTAAGTTCTGAAAGTTTTTTGTTTTTAATTATTTCTATGTAAAAAAAAAGAATTTTTTTTATTTCTCCATTTTTTAATATAATTATCTTAGAGAGGGGGAGATTAGGATAATTTTTTTTTATTTACAAATTCAACCAGTGATGTTTATCATCATCAAAAAGGAGGAGATTATTGCAACTCGAGCTCACGAGTTTATGATTTTTATGATAAAAAATATTATGGCTCGTCTCCTTATATTTAATTGTATTTATAATATATATTTATTTGTATGTGTACAAATATTTTAGGAATGTCATGCACAATCCAATGAAGATTCAAGGCTCAATATTTGGTAGAATAGGTTATACAGTAAAGATTTTTGTAATATTTATTGATGTATTTTTAATTTCTTGAGTCAAGTCCTGTAAGAGTGTATGTTAGCTTAGTGACCATGCACACATATAGTCATGGGGAGTGAGATAGAGTCAAAATGAGAAGTTTAATTTTTGAACTAGTTGTACTGTATAATTTATATCATATTATACGATCATCTAGTCTAACTAATCATAATTGATGATCTAAATCGTCTAGGATGATCAGTTATGATCATAAAAAATAGTCGTCAATCATAATTTAGGCAAGATTTTAAATTTTATATTTTATTTTAATCATCCAAGACGATCTACATCGTACTAGATAATCTATAAAAATAATGCCTAAATTAATCATGTGATTCAATTGAGTTTGCTTAATTTTGATATTCTGATTGTACTATATGATTTAGATCATACTATAAGATCAACATAGATGAATTTTGGTCGTCCCATGTTTCGTATTAGATAAACTACATTTCGATTGAATTAATTATCCTAGACGATCTAAATATCGTACTAGACGATCTATACAAATTTGAACTGATCGTAATGGACTATTCCAAGATTGTCAAGGACTATTATCTCAAATTCTGCACATTGTACTGGACGATCTTTATCAGTAAAATTGAATTTTTAAGATTTTTGAAGCCCTCGATTTAAGCTTTGTCAAGGCACTTGATAAGTGTCTTTGGTAGCCATTGTGTGTTCGTTCTTCTGAAAAAACTTAAAGAGAGAAATTGAAAGAGAGAGAGGAAAGGGTTAAGTTTGAGAGGGAGATGATCCTTAGGGGGATTTCAAGAGAGTGTGGAGGGAATTTCACACGGTTGCTCCGACAAGCTTGCACCTTAGTACCATCGGATTCAAAGTTCGTCATGAGGGAAGTTTTGGAAATAAGAAAATCTCTTTGAGGTCAAAGGACCTGACTACTCCGCCGAACTGGTGAATGTGAAAGTGATTTTGTAAGAACTTCTTCGCCTAGCTGTGGGGGCACAAGGTGAAACACTAAAAAGTTTTAGGGCAATACCTGGAGTGTGCCTCCGAGGAGTGGACATAGGTCAGGTTGAATAAAACTACTATCAATCCGGTGTGTTTTTTCCTTTTATTATTTTCATATTTATTTTTTCTTGGAATTAACTATGTGGGTGAAAATGTTAATTTATCTATTTATTATAAATATAATTCGCTTCAGCATCAAGTCATAAAAAAAATATCTTCATTATTAAAGAATATTTTAAATACCAATTCTCTCTCAAACTCCACCCTTTCATCTCTCCCTTTCAATTTCTCTCTTCAAGTTTTCACCAGAAAATGAAGCTTCAAATGATGTCAAAGACTCTTACAAAGTCTTATGAGAGTGCTTAAATAGAGGGCTCAAAAAACCCTCAAACCACACCCCCCCCCCCCCCCTCCTCTTAATTTGCCTCGGAACTAGTTCTTTAGGATTTCACAACCCTCATGAACTTTCAAAGAAACCATTCATCAAATTCTTATGCGAAAATAATCTCGTTCATGACAGATCAACTACTAATTAGATGAAAAGAAAATTGATGTCATATACTTTAATAAATAATACTCTCTACAGAAGATTTTTTTATCAAATGTGATTATGGGGTTTGGATAAATTAGAAGCATAATGAAAGTTCAATAGATGGTTGAGAAACTAGTTAAACTATGAAATAGCACACCAAGGGTGGGTGAGTTGGCGTTTTAAAAATGTTTTCGAAGCCTTTTAATTTTGAACTAAACAAACCAAATTTGTAATCTTAAATTTTAAAGAAGATAATAAAATAATTACTAATAATTCTTTTATTTTTGATTTTATACAAAAATAAATAACCTTTATTTTTCCTGTCACTTCTCTTTTTTTTTTTTTTTTAATTCACCGAGCCTAAAGTCCTATGTGATTACTTGAGATTCCCTTTAAAAGCGATCATCCTCGAGTTACTTTACCGAGTTGGGTCAAATCCTTTGGCTATCATATAACAATTATTGAAAGCAACCATCCTTAGACAAATCTTTGCTCCTAGTATCTATTAAGTCTTATTTCTATTAGAACCAACTAAATACCCGTGAGACACCTAAAAACACTTGTACATGTTGATAAATTAAAATAATGAAAAATAAAAAATAAAATGTGAAGTAACAAACCCTACAACTAACCCTTCAACTAATGTTTAACTCATATGTATATATATAAAAATTAAAAGAAAAAAAACTAATGTTTAACTCATATTTCAATTAGGGCTTCAAATAAACCGAGCGTTCGACAAGCTTCTCATGGCTCGGCTTGATAAATTAAACAAATGAGTTTGAACACAATAAATACGCGGTAGGTAAATACAATAAGACCTAATATGAACTGAACACACTTCTTAATCAAATATGCAAGATCATTATTATATAACCTAGCTCTTTAGCCCTAGGCGAGTTTCATTGTATTACTTTAAGTTAAAAAAATGATAAAAAAAAAGTGTTTGTGGGTAATTTATTAAAGGCCCTCAGATGGGTGAGGCAGAAAAGACAGTCGTCTACGAGTCCTTTTGCAACACTAACAATCTCTTGGATGTTCTTAAATTGTTTAGATATGAAAGGCAAGTCTGCATGACTTATTGGGATTGTGATTTTCAACTAGCTAAGCATAAGAAAGCAAGTTTATGTCTTTCTTGAGGTGATAGTTTCCTATGGCCGAGCTAGTGAATTCCATTGATCTCTCACTAACTTATGTGATAGCTAGCATTGAGAGGACATCTCCAAGAGACAAATTCACCAAGTCTAGAGTCCTATATAAATACTTGATATTCCCTTTAAAAGCGACCATCCTCAAGTTACTTTACCAATCTAGGTCAAGTCATTTGATAACAATTATTGAGAGCAACCATTCTTAGGCGAATCTTTGCTCCTAGTGTCTATTAAGTCTAATTTCTATTAGAACAAACTAAATACTCGTGAGATACCTAAAAACACTTGCACGAGTATACATATTGATAAATTAAAATGACAAAAATAAAAAATAAAATGTGAAGTAACAAACCCTGCAAATAATGGTTAACCCTACCAAAAACCAAATGTTAAGAGTGCCGATGCAATTCAATTGTAAATTTTAAATTACTAATTTCAATCGATTAGAAATTTCATTTATCATCTTGCAATTGCCACACATTGCGGTTCATTGAAAAAAATACCCTTCAACTAATAAAAACTCTTCCACTAATTTCATGAGAACTAAGGGCTTATATATATATATATATATATACAGCTAAAACGAAGTGAAAAAGTAAAGCATAGAATATTTCAAAAAAAAAAAAAAAAGAATCTCTGGCTCCACAAGTCTACAACATTTAGTCCAAGTCAAATCAAACATCAAATTACTCCAAGTTAAAACACAGCAAACACAATGTTTTTAACACAATATAGATATTTTGACCATAGCAGTCATATCATCCAAGGAAATCAAATGTTTGGCTCAGTCTTCTCAAGTGCTGTCAAAGAAGCATGTGGAGGAAATCAGCTAATGAGTACAGTAAATATTGAACTACAAGTAGGGAAAACGGCTTACAGTTGTAATTGAGAAGCTTCTCAATGAGATCAACGTGAGTCATAAGCATTCTTCTGCAGCAGTAGCGGACCAATCCAAGAGCATCTAAAGCATCGCTGCAAGTAATTAAATCAAGCTTTAATTTACTTGGTTATAGAAAGAATGCATCTTTATACTACTTTCGCATTATAGATAGATTAAATGCTTGATACAACAGTAATAACTAATATACTGAAAAGTTGGCCGGGATCATGACCTACATTTCATCAATAATCTTAGTATAATGATTAAATAAACAAAAATGAATACATTGCACATAAGAGGGTGGCTTTTTCCACGTTCTTTATTATCATCAAAGCTTCCGATATATATTTTTTCCATCTTCTTAGCTGATATAATCGCCAGTTCTTCCTTATCTAAAGACCACAAAATCTAACAATCGTACGGCCCTTTTAGGGCAGCTTTTTCAGCCATACTTTTTTTCAAAAAGTATCATAGATGCAATTTTCTTAGTGTTTTGGGAGATTTATGTGTTGAGAAATAAATTCTTACAACTAAATATGCTTGTGAGGTAACTATAGAATGATGAATTTTTTTTCAAAAAGTAAAATGTCCATAGTACCTAAACTAGCTTTTAAAATTACTATTTTTTCCACAGTTATTCTATGGCTAATTTTATAGACGGCTACACAGTCCAAACAAACCTTTAATAAAATTCGAACCCATGGCACAAAATGTAAACGGCCACATACCTTATTAGCAAATTATGACCAAATTAAGATGAGATGTAGAGCAATAGGAAACTAAAGCCACTTTTTTCCCCTCTTCTTTTCATTTTTTCTTCTTCCTATATCTCATTAAACCAAACTTTAGATTTTTTTTTTTTAGATATGAATGAAGGTATCAGGCTTCCTTAATATGTTATGAGGACCGGCTTCCTAAAGTATGAATTGCTAGGCTTCAAAATTGTTGGCATATTACAATAAAGCCAAATTTATCTTCAGAAAAATGAAGCAAAAAAAGCCACTTAGCAATTTAAATGATATACCAAACCAAATTCAATTATATCCAAACAGATTCAAAGCATCTAAATCCCTCAAAACATACTCAACAATTGAAATGAAGAAGTGACAGACATATCAATGATGTTCTTTCCATTACTTTCTGAAATTCAAGACATCTGTCTAAAAGACAAAATTAAGAAAAAAAAAAAATCACACATTCAACCTAGCAGCTAGGCATGAAAAAAATGTTTGCATGAGCTGTGCAGATAGCAACTATACGAACGCATTATGAAATTTTTTTTTAATGATTTGGCAAGACACTCAAACAAGCATTTCAACAAGCAAAATTCGTAACTAATTGACCAAGAATCCAAGTTCTACATAAGAATTTGTACAGTAAATAACATATGATATTGACATCGGAATCCTAATTATCAAAATATATCTAGCAGAGTACTTAAACATATATATCATGCAATACAAACTTTAAAAAAAAAACCTATTTAATCATTCTTTCTCAAACAAAAGACAAGAAATGGATAACCAATTACATCTAGTGTTTCCACATCAAGAGAGTTCAGATAAAAGTCAATGCCCAATGCAAAAATGCAATGCATTCAACCATACAAATTAGATGACTTAATCAAATGGGCAAAGGGCGTGCTGAAGAAAATCGTGATTGCATGCCTGCAAAATTTATTTCAATGCAAGATAATGTTTTTTTTTTTTACCAAGCATTCAATCTAAAACAAATTTCATTAAGAAAAAGAGAGAAAATTTAAGCCAACTTCAAACTTATTGATAAATCATGACATGAATACTTTAATACATTGTGTAAAATTTATTGACGAGGTTTTAAAAAAAAAATTTTGGCGTCATTGTCAGTTTTGTTGTTTAAGTAATTCCAAAAATTTTAGAATTTAGTTCCGATTACTTTTTCCTCACGTCGTGGAATAAAGGCTTGATGTTGTTGATGTTGCTACTGTTATAGTTTCGATAACTTTTTTATTATAAAATATTAAGAAAAACACATTTATAGCATAAATTAAAGACAATTACCTAATCAAGATTTGCTAACCTCCATACCTACTATTTATTCAAATGCGACAAAGGTGGTGAATAATGATCATCACGCCACACAAACAAGCTCTAGAGACATCACACTAATACAAATCATCTAAATTTCACTTGATTTCATAGACTGCACCAATATGTTTAGATCAAAAACTATCACAAAATGAGATCTACAATAAGTTGATTAAACAGGATGATAATAATGATAACGGATACAGTATTATTTGTCTAGTTCGAAATACCCAATCATATTGAAAAGCACACAAACAATGCTTGTCCTGCAAATCGCCTTATAAACACTGCACTGTGTTTGGGGTATAAAAAAATATCTAAAAAAGTCTTGCATCACCAAATCGTCTCATAAAGGAAAAAACATGAATCATAACAAACCAACGAATATGAAATACAACTCGTATACGAATGATAAAAATTATAATTTCAAATCCTCATACCAACATAAAAATCTTGACAAATCCAGGCTTTCATCTACCGCATGTTACGTGGAGTCACATCTCCCATCCCCATCCATCTCCTATTTCGGCAAATCCCAACTAAAATCTAAGCCTATCATCCACAATCGCACCCCCCCCCCCCCCCCCCCACCCCCACCCTTTTTTTTTCCATTAGTGAAATTGAACCAGACCCTTACTCTCCATCTCTCTCTCAACTTCAAGTTCTCTCCTATGCTCTCTCCATCTCCCTTTAGCCTGAGCCCACACTCAACCACTCCTCAAATCCTTGCAACCATAATCGATCTTCTTCTTAGCTCACACACAACTCTCTTTCTCCTTTCTCACAACCCGCCAAGAAGCTTCTCCCACAAACCCATTCAAACTCGATGCCAGAGGTGAGGCCAAAATACTGACAAAATGTTATTGAATTTTTGTATTGATAGAACTTAACAGGACAATCATAATAAACAAAAATGCATTAAAAAATGGGAATAATTAAAAACATAAAATTGCATGAGCCGTACAAATGGTAACAAATATAAACATATAAACTTGTGATGCTGCAAGAAGGCTAACCATCAAACTATACTAGAAATGGACTTGCAAAAAAAAATTGCAAGGAACTAATGGCTTGCCAACGAGCAGAACTTTAATCTCCATGCACTCCTAAAACTCACTTGAAAACTCAAAAATATAAACTGAATTGGAAGATGAATGGGTGTAAAAAAGAACTATAAGAGCTCTTATTTATATTGGTAGAAATTGATGCCTTGTAAGCCTCAATGTGCAAAAATGTAGACATGCAAAGGCGAAATGTAAAATCTTAAGACGTGAAAGATTTCAGTTCACTAGATACATCATTGAATCTGCAACACATAACATGCAAATAGACTGAAGGCATTCTATAAATTTTCAAAAATAAAATTTTGCACTTATTTCAATGACAATGTATAGCACAAACAATCATAATTCAAATATTTTTAAATCATGCATGCATCACAACTTCTAAATTCAACTGCATCATCTTGAAAAATATGTAAATGCATCAAGAAGCATGACACTACATCAAGAAGCATGTCATTGCCTTAAGAAGCATGCAACTATCTTTAAAAGTATGACATTGCCTTGAGAAGCTCATAATTACTTTGAGAAGCATGCCACTATTCAAAAAAATTCCAAGTATACCATGTAGGCTCCTTTAAAAGTGTGTTTACAATGTACAAATGCACTCAAAAGAGCGCAAATGCAACTTGCAAGAGTATGGTGCACCTAAGAGAAATGAAACTAGCCAATCAACTCGCCAAAGTACTACTTAAAATATTGCAAGTACATTGAAGCTTGTGATGGCTATACAACTAGAAACAACTATAAATGAGAATATTAAGGCTGTTATAGCTCTCGAACAAGTCAAAAAGCTGGTGACTAAGGTTCACCCATACCCGTCAAAGTACAACTAGGTGTCAAATCCTTAGGGATATTTAGTGTCAAAATTCAACATAATCAATGGCAACTGTAATGCAAAATAATGCTTAGACCAGATAAAGGCATCCTGTGGCACACTGAGGGTAATAATGCACAACTCTTCTACTATTTTGTTAACAATTTCATGTTAACTAATTTTTTAATGGTGTGCTGAACTTCTAAATAAGTCATTCAAGACATTTGTCAAGCTCAAAACTCTATTAATAAAGACATTTAATAGCACCATGGAGAAGATAACTACTGTTGAACTCGCCTTAGAGCAAAAGGGAAAAGACGAGTCAATGACAAAATATATTACTCATTGGAAAAATGTGAGTATCAATGTGAATAGCAATTGGATGAGAAGCATGCAATCCAATTGCTGATGGCAATATTGATGATAAGACAATGCATTACACGGCCTTTATAACCACATTCTAGGAGCTACTTTAACTGAGTGACAATATTCGAGAAATGAATCATTCAAAATTTGAAAGCCATTATAATAACTTCTAGGTATATAAAGCTCATAATGCGAGAAGAAATGCATCACATGCCATCTATTTTGGCACTAAAAAACTAAAATGGGTAGTTTATAATATTTGTGAAGTAAAGCAAAGCAGACATTCAATCCCAATCCACAGCCAAAGTTGGTATTCAAAAAGAAAGACAAACCCCAAAGCTTCCTTGCTGAAGGGCAATATAAAAAAGAGGAACTGATATCCAAACAATCTCATCTTTTAAAGTGAAGCGATAAGTGTGGTCAAGTTATTCCAGGATGCCTTTAAAACAGATCTTCAATTGTTAAGAGTGTAAGAGACCTGGTGAGGCTGATCAAATAAATATTCCTAATTATTGCTCATATCAACTGCTGATCAATCATCCTATTGAAGATTGTCATATAATCAAAAATTGACTATATAAAGAAAGTATAAAATGGGAAATTCATGCAAACAAATGAAAGGAAAATCAATGCAAGCTGAAGAATGGGAAACAGTGGTCTCGAAAAAGACTTTAAAGATGTAGAATCAATTCGAAGGAGTTTCTAATGTCAAGTAGAAATCCAAGCTTGAACGAGTACTTGAGCTAAAGGAGATGCTAAGTTCAAGTACCTCTACTTCGGAGCCAATAACTGTGAGGCATTCTAATTAAGCTAATTCATCAATGCTTGATCAAACTCCATCAAGTACACCCAAAATGGTGACAGATGATAAAATATCAAAGAAAAAAAAAGATGATGATTCAAAAGGTTATCCATAATCTGAAGGACTATCAACAGCCAGCAAAGCAACCTATCAAGCTTGCAGATTTTATATCTGGACTCTAGATTATTGAAGCAAAAGAGAAAGATGTAGGGGAAGAAGTTGATAAATCTCATCCAATTGAGACGTGTTAAGTCATTTTGATAACATCGAATTGCACCTTACAAGCTCCCTTTTGTACTCCTAACAGGAGTTGAAAGTCAACAAGCCCAACAAACATTATTTTTAAGATTGATACCAAAAGATCTACCTTAATAAAAAAGGAGAGATATTAATACAACATACTAGTCTTCTCTTTTTGTTCTACCGACAGATGATAGCTCATATAATTTATACTTTTCTGAAGGAAGCAAGTCAGAATCCACGATAACTTCACAGAAGAAATGCATGAAGCTAGATAGCAATTTTGAACCTCCCAACTAATCCTCTGAAATTAGAAAGGGTGACTCTAAAGGAATTGCTTCATTAAATCCTAATCCAAATAAGGTGATCAAGGTAAAATTGAGAACTGGTAGAGTATTACTTCCTTCACAATTGAAGGGACCATCAAATACTGACACAGGAAAGAAACAATGATCATTTAAGAAATCAAAGCCCTTCTAGGTTGACCATGGCTCTAAGAATATGGCATTATACCATCTACTATGCACCAGTGTATCAAGCCTTCAGCAGATGGAAAAAATTCAGGGTTAATGGGACATACAACCCTACATAATGCATAAAATATAAATACATAAAATGCCATAAATTTGTTCTAAAAGAATCCAAGTTAACCTAGTCTTCTAAAGCTAACGCAACAACATCAAAAATATGAAGCAACCAAAAAAATGAGATATTAAAAAGAAAAGAGGAAGAAAAAAATTGTCAACTCTTCCTAAAGTAGCCAATACTCCATATAAGCTGAAGGGACTCATTTCTCACTTAAGAAGTGATACCATGGGAGAGAACAACATCACTACCAAGCTCACGGATAAATGCAAGCTTCCAGGTAAAAGGAAGGATATAGAAGTCTATTCTGATTCAGATTATGAGTTTGAATATGTATACACATGCAATACACATTATATGCCTATGAGAAATAATCGATACACCAACATCAGAAAATACTTTAATAGTCACACCTTTTTTTTTTTTTTACTTTAATAGTCATACCTATTCCTTCCCAATATTTTAAAGAGGTCACACTACATAACGTTCAAAACAACATTATCCTTACCTTAAAACCTAGACTTGAAAACATTATACATACCATCTTTGCATTGTAGTGAACCAGGGAACTTATTATATAAATTCAAGGAGCATCAAAAGAAAAAATTTGATTGCTCATCAAATACATCGAATCGAAAAAATAGTTCCTATAAGAATAACTAAATATTTCCTTACAAAAATTTAAAAGATAATGCGCAAATTAGGAGTTTATATTAAAATCACAAATTTAAAACTCAATATTTTCAAAAAATATGATAACAGAAAAGTCCATAGGTGTCACAAAGAAGTGACAATATATAACTAAAGGCTTCGTATTCATTTTACTAAAGTATCCTCAAAAGGAGACATGTGTTATGCAAAAATAAGAAGAGAAATTAAGTTTGGAGATGATGTTGAAAAGTATCTTTATAAGGTGAACCTCTCATATGATCAAGGCATAGAAGCCAAACCAACAACTAAAGGTCTGGAAGATGATGGGCCAGGTACCATAATGAATGAGCTAAAAGAAATCAATTTAAACATCCGTGAAGACCTTTGCCTAACCATCATCATTTCTCCTACATGAGAATAAATTTGAAGAGATAAAAGTTCTGCTAGTGAATTCAAAGATTGTTTGCATGTACAATACAAAGACGCGTGAATTTTGAGGTTTCAAAGATCTTTAACCCAGATGCAACACTTATTAAATAAGCTCCAAGGCGAATGAAATTTGGAATTGAAGAATAGGTGACTGCAAAGACAAAAAAGCTCATTGAAGTAGGCTTTATTCCAAAATATGGCAATTGAATAGCTAACATTGTTCTCATGAAGAAGAATAATGATAAAATTTGCATTTGCATTGACTTTCGAGATTTCATTGACTTTCGAGATTTCAATAAGGCTTGTCTAAAGGTTTACTTTCTACTTCCAGTGCCATAATTACTCGTGGACAATACTTCTAATTACTCTCTTTCATGGTGAGATTATCAAGCGAAAATCATATCAATATGACTCTCAAAGATGAAAAGAAAACATCATTCAAGATGCCTATTAGCATATTTTGCTATCTTGTCATGTCCTCTAGCTTGAAGAAGAATATTGAAGGCACATATCAAAAGAGTTATGGCACGCATCATTGACAATTTGATCCATCAAAAAAAGTAGTTCTATGTTGATAATCTTGTCATCAAAAAGAAAAACATAACTATAACTTAAACGAATTAAGAATTGCATTTAAGAGAACTAGAATGTTCGCTCTCAAGATGAATACTTTCAAATATGCTTTTGGAATTTTCTTGAGAAAATTTTTGGAACACATGTAATGTTCTACATGAATTGAAATTGACCCTAATAAATTCATACAAATTCTACAACCAAAAAGAATTCACCGAATTTGCTCTCTATAAGGGTAGCTCTCATTCATTTGACAATCCATATGAAATATGTTAGATAAATGTCAACTATTTGAGACTGATGAAAAAAAATGTTTGTACCAAATTGGATATAAATTGCCAAATCTTTAATAGTATCAAAAAATAACTTTTAATCCCACATATCATCATAGCACCAACTATGAGAAGCCTCTTATCCTATACACAACAATATTAGGAGAATCCTTAAGAGCATTACTTGTTCATCATAATGAAGAAGACAAAGAGAACACTTTATATTACATCAGTTGAAGATAGATATCAGCATATGTATGCTACTCTCCAATTGGAAAGTACTATTTGTGTTGGATTTGCTACTAAAAACCTTCTTCATTATATGTTTTCTCATAAAATCACTTTATCTAAAAAATTGATCTATAGAAGTTCTTAATGAAAAGACCAACAAATGGGTAGTGATACCCCTATACTTTAAGATTACATATGATAAAGCAATAAAAAGATAAATCTTCATATACTTTCTTGTGTTATATATCCTATAATTGACCAGCAAAATGTTCAGTTCAAATGGGATAAAATTGCCTACTATTTAAT
The DNA here is from genome assembly GCA_022539455.1 of Dendrobium nobile. Classification (NCBI taxonomy): domain Eukaryota; kingdom Viridiplantae; phylum Streptophyta; class Magnoliopsida; order Asparagales; family Orchidaceae; genus Dendrobium; species Dendrobium nobile. The sequence goes on from CM039724.1 coordinate 14,151,275, forward strand.
AGTATTAAAAAATACATTTTAATCCTGCATATCATCACAACACTATGGGAAGCCTCTTAGTCTATACACAACAATATTAGGAGAATCCCTTAAGAGCATTATCAGTATAGCATAATGAAGAAGAAAAAGATAACACTTTATATTATGTTAATCGAAAATTGATATCAGTATACGTATGCTATTCTCCAATTAGGAAGTACTTTGTGGAGTTGATATTTGCTGCTCAAAAACTTCGCCATTAAATATTTTCTCATAAAATCACTTTGATCTAAAAAATTCATCTGTTGAAGTTCTTAATAAAAAGACCAATAAATGGGTAGTGATACCCCTATACATTGAGATTATGTATGTTTCTTAGAAAGCAATAAAAAGATACATCTTTGAAGATTTTCTTGTTATATATCCTATAACTGACCTGCAAAATGTTCGCTTCAAATGAGATAAAAATTAACAAGTCTTTAACAGTATCAAAAAATACCTTTTAATCCAACATTTCATTGCAGCACCAACTATGGAAAGCCTATTATTCTATACACAACAATATTAGGAGAATCTTTAAGAGCATTACTAGAACATCATAATGAAGAAGACAAAGATAACTTTATATTATGTTAATTGAAAACTGATATCAGTATGCGTATGCTATTCTCCAATTGGGAAGTACTTTTTGGAGTTGATATTTCCTGCTCAAAAACTTCGTCATTAAATTTTTTCTCATAAAATCACTTTGATCTAAAAAATTGATTGATTGAAGTTCCTAATTAAAAAACCAGCAAATGGGTAGTGATACCCCTATACTTTGAGACAACCTATGTTTCTCAGAAAGCAATAAAAAGATAAATCTTTGTAGATTTTCTTGTTATATATCATATACCCGCAATTCACCTCTCAATAATGATTTATTTCACAAGTAAATCTTGATCATTCATTATAATGAGAAGTTGAAAATCTGTGAACTATATTGTGATAGGGGTAATTAATCAAATTCACCCAGTCACCTTCAAAAGCAGGAACTGGTATTGGTTTCATCTTCAAAATGCTTAAAAGATGTATAGCATTTATTTGGATTGATTGAACCTCCAACAAAGAATGAAACCCAATATGAAGCTTTGGTGGAGGGTTTCCAAATTGTCATTTCAATAGAAACTATTTAGATTTTCAGCAATTCTCAGTTTGTCATAAATCAAGTACTGTGCATATATAAGATCAACATGCTTGAGCTTAACTCGTTATCACAAGTGGGTTCCCGAGCTCATAAAACAAATTCAGAATGTCACTCTAATGCATCATACAGGGGACTGGTATTGTCACTCTAATTCATCTCGATAATGTTGCACTAAGGTAACAAGGAGAAGAGAATCTAAAGTTCAAAGGGTAAATAAAGAAGAGAGGGAATATGAGGAGAAGATTAATTTTCAATTTATTTACCAATTGAACCAGATAAAATCCATGGCTCCACTACTTTAAGAATAGGATTACAAGATAATAATTAAATCAAAAATTAAAATCATAGCAAATACAAAAAGAAATCAAATTAAATCTAACAGTATCTAAAAGGATAATTCATTCTAATTTAACATAAAATAAATATATAAATCCTAGCAAAATTGAGATAAATATAAGAAAATAATAAAAATCTATTTTTTTAATGTTGCAACAATTTCCTTAAGATAAAACACCTATCGTAAAGAGTAATAAAAAAATACTAATTAAACATGATGGCCATGGTAAAGGTGGGTGAAGCTATTTTATTAATATCCTTGGAATCTATACCAAGTGTAGAATTGACAAATAAAATAAACTTACGAGGCATTTGATTAAGCAGACTTAATGCATCATACTTTTTTCTTAGAACAATACATTAACATAGTTGTGGGATCAAAGGTAGCACAACCCACTATGGCACTATGTATAATAATCTAATGATGGCAATTGTGGATAGACAAACTTAAATAGTAATTAAACGAGTAGAAAATAGAAAGTTGAGACATTACTTGTATCTACAAATATAGAAGGAGAGCCACAATAATGGATAGAGGCTCCTCAAAATTAGGTGCAATAATGACCTCTTAAAAAATCTCTTGTTCAAGCTTTGGCTTAGAATTATCTTCAAAAACAAAATCATTGTGTTTAAGTTCAATTACATCATCACACATAAGCTCAAGTATATAAGGAGAAGGTAGTGGGATTGTAGGAGTTATGGAGTATGAGAAAATTAATAGAGAAAATTGAGACATGGAACTTGCCTCTTTTCTATCCCAAGTTGAGCAAATATAAGTCATTCATTCAATTCTCAAAACTTTCATAAGGAATGCTAGATTCATTGGAATATGTACATTTTGATAAAATCTCATATGATCAAATAATTGAATGATTACTTGATTATAGCATCTAAAACCTTCAAAAAAATATTTTACCAAATGATTGTTCACAAAATCTAAATCATGTCAGAAATAATCATCATTACTTGAATGGTTGTGAGCTTGATGAAACAAGCTACTAAAATAATAATGTTGATTACATAAGGAATATAGATAATTTAATAACTCTACAGACAATAATATTTTTGTGTTATCATGTATCTTTCACATATGAACTATGCAATTCAAATACATCAATTTTCTTAGCCATGGCGATGTCAAGAGACAACAAATATATATGGCTTATAGCTAGGGTTTATATGTCATTCTTATCAAGCACCTTTGATACTAATTTGGTAAAGATTGTTGCAAAGAGAGATTGAAAGATAAATTTCAATACCTTAAAGTTTCTATGATTGAAAGATAGCTTTGTCGACTATTGCAATGAGACAACAGAAGAGAAAGAAGAAATGTCAAATAATTAAGAAAATGCTAGTTAGAGGCATCAGTTGCAATTGAAGAATGAGGTTATAATCATGATAGCTAATTGCTCGTGAAGAGAAAACATTGATGGAATTGCAATTAGATTATTTTAATCTGTGATGAGAGGTAACAAGGGTTCAGGTATTGGATAGTTCGACTATAGTGGACATGAATGGCCATTTGATCGTTGGACACGATAACAGGTACTAGGTCTAATGCACTATGATTGAGAAACAAGATGCTATTGTGAATGAGATCCAATTCTGAAAATACGGGTGATCATTTAAAACTAATGCAATGATAGGGGTTTAGGTTGATACTTGAAAATGTTAGCAATAAACATGAAGAATCCACTTTTATACAGCTTGGTTCAAGAATGGATGCTTGAGTGCAAGTCAACATGGATACAACAGCAAGGTTTGCTCTAAAACACCAAATGATGCTAAATTAAAGAAACATGGAGAAACGAAAATTAGAATCTAAAGTCCATCAAGAGAAAAGATAGGGATAAGAAAGGAATATTTAATTTCAATCCATTTATCAATTCAAATACATACAATTCATGAATCTCCTATTTATAAAAAAAAGGTTACAAGATAAGAATAAATCAACATTTTAATCAAATCTAATTCTATATAGAATCTAGAATCAAACAAAATCCTAAAAAATTCAAATTCTAATTGAAAATAATCCAAGAGGATAATTAATCAGAAAAATAAAGCAAATAAAAAAATCCAAATAAAATTAAAATGAATCCTAACAATTTAGAAAATAATTTGACATATTCTAGGATGAACAAAATAATCATTATCAAAACCGGTTAACTAACCCTTTAAACTCATCCATCCATGAGAGATACCAACTATTCAACTATCTTAGCTATATCTGTACCTTTCTCTAAAGCTTTTTAACAAGCTCAAGAACCTGTAATATACATTTTTTTCATTTGATGGACCATGAAACCAAATGTTGGATGTTTTTTTTTTTTATTTCCACACTTTCCCTATCTATCAGTAATAACTACCAAAGAAGTATTGACTATGACTAATTTAACAAAAATTAAGATATTCTAAAATAAAATATTCAAATAAAAATAAAAAATAAAGATGATCATAAATTACCTTTAACCGGTTCTTGAGTAACAGAATGGCAAAGAATTAACCACATGCATATCCCAAACTGCAATGTTGTTAACATAATTATATATCTAATTCTAACGAAGTTACTCCTATGTTACCAGAGCTTGTAAAGAAATAACTGCAGTCATCATAAATTAACAGGAACACCAACTTTCATCTTCTATGAACTTTGCTTCAATACTAGATGCCCAATGAATAAACAACTAAATGAATCATTCACAAATGCAACACTGACAAGACATATTCAAGAAACAAACCAATTTGTTCGACCTAATTGCTTCATCAGATGTAAGGAATACTAAAACACATTAACATGATCGTGCAGGAAAGTCAAGCAAGCTCGACTAAAGTACAGGATAAATATTTCTTTTGAACAAAGGCATATTAAGATTCAATAAAAATAAGGATAAGAGATTGATACTGACCCCTCGGAGTAATCTGCCTGAAGAAGATCGAGATATGTATCCCACTTACTGCCAATCACCTAATAATTAGATCCAAGTTGAAATTAGTAGTTGCCAATTACCAATAATCCAATGAAATCAATAAAAAGACGCAAAAATAAAAAATTCAATATAGTCAAAAGAGAATAGAAGAAAAAAAATAAGCGGAAGAAGAAGCTTATAAGTTAATACCTTTCCACAGGTAAAGCAACGAACAGGGATGATCATCTTCGTTGTCTTCCTTGTGCAATTTCACAGCAACCAAGGTCAGTTATTGCACCAAAAAAACTCTTTGCTCAGCCCTTCCAAGAGAAAGAATTATATTATTCGCCTCAATAGGGCTGTAAGATTGAGCCAGTTTAAACTTTATAGAAAATCTCAACATTTTTTTCAATAAGATTCAATTCAATAAATATCATTTGAACTTTAATAATGTATTTAAATTATTTGTCTACAAAGTTATACTGAATTTCAGCAAGTCATTTAATTCCAATCGATTCTTGATGAATATATATTGTCCATTTGAAAAATGTGAAGTAATAGAGATTTAAGGTAATCTCAAAATAAAAAAAATAATTCTAAATAAGCTCTCAACAACACGAGAGAAACAAAGTTGATAATTTAAAATCCAACAGTGGGATCATTTGAAACAAAATTTGAAGCATAGGCTGTGTTTTATTGTCATCTAAATTAAGCAGCATTTGGGTGTGATCTTCGCATGAATTTGTTCTTCACAATGAGAGCAAATCAATATAGGTGACAATTTTTAATAAATGGTTACGGGAACTGCAATAATCTGAAAAGATATAGAGTTTAAATTCAGGCCGTAGAAAAAAGTGGCAAAACTATTACTTTTTTGTTAAATGCTCTCTTTTAAAAAGCAATCCAAGGCCATATATAGCTCGTTATTTTATCACTTACTAGGTCACTGAAATTTTCCTCTTCTTCAATATATTTTTTAAAGAACAAGAATGTTTTTTTAATTTTAAAATTGCTATTTTCTTGGTATGTTGATGAGACTGGTTTATGAATTTGTTGGTTTGATGATCAATAAAAGACCTCATTGAGTAGGTAAATAATGGAGTTTTAAGAATTCGAGTATGCCTCGAAAAGCTAACACAAAGAACTACATCAACAACAAAAATAAGATTTCATCCCACTACGCAGGATCGGCTACATGAATCCTTTTTCTCCATTGTACTATGTTAGAAGTTAAATTCTCATTTAAATCCAATAAAAAATGTCATTTCTGATATTTTCTAATCAAAGCTTTTATGTTTATTTCTACCATTCTTAACATAAGTCAAATATAATACATCTACTTTCCTAACCTGGTTATCGGAAGGCCGCCGTTTAGGTGACCAAACCATCCAAGGCGACTCTCTCTAATGTTATCTTCCACAGGAGCTACTCCAACCTTTTCACGTATATGCTCATTCCGTATCCTGTCTCTAAGAGTAAAGCCACTCATCTACCTGAGCATCCTCATCTCTGACTTAACTTAACATTCTGGATCATAAAGCATTGCAGGCCTAACCACCATCTTATAGAATTTTCCCTTAATTTTGAGGGAGACTTTTCTATCACACAACAAGCCCGATGCATTCCACCACTTCAACCATCCAACTTGAATTCTACTAATAATATTCCTATTTATTTCACCATCATTACGAACAATAGACCCAAGATATCTAAAACGTACACTCTTATTAATGATTTAATCACCCGAAATCACAATGCCCCCACTATAACTACTATTACTAAAATTACATTTCATATATTCAGTTTTAGATCCACTCAAATGAAAGCCTTTAGACTCTAAGGTTGACCTCCATAATTCAAGTTTACCTTCAACTCCCTCTCTAGTCTTATCAACAACAAGAATATCATCAACAAAAATCATACATCAGGGTACAAACTCTTGCAAATGTCTAGTAAGAACATCCATGATTAAAGCAAAAAGATATAGGCTTAAGGCTGATCCTTGATGTAATCCAACTAAAATAGGAAAATAATTGATCAAACCACCTTGTGTTTAGACACAAGTAACAGCTCATGCATACATATCCTTAATGACTTCAATATAAGCATTATTAATCCCTTTCTTTTCTAGAACTCTCCATAGCACTTCTCTTGAAACTTTATCATATGTGTTCTCTAAATAAATAAATAGCATATGCAGATCCTCCTTATTCTCTCTATACTTTTTCATCAAACCTCTCAATAAATGTATTGCTTCCATAGTAGACCTACCAAGCATGAATCCAAATGATTTTGAGAAACATTAGTATCACGTCACAACGTATGCTCCATAACACTCTCCCATAGTTTTAAAGTATGACACATTAACTTAATTCATCTATAATTCGCACAATCTTGTGCATCACATTTATTCTTAAAAATAGGAATCAAAACACTCATTCTTCACTCATCTATCATCTTTTTAGTCTTCAAAATAATATTAAAAATTTAGTAAGCCAAAAAATTCCTTCTTCTCCTAATCATTTCCACACCTTTCTTGGAATATCATTAGGTCCAACAGTTTTTCCATGCTTTATTTTTTTAAAGCCTCTAACTTTAGTTTTACTAATATGTCGATAAAAACAAAAATCTTTATTTTCATTTAGTGTGCAAAGGTCACTAAAGTCAATCGCATTCTCATAATCTTCATTGAAGAGTTTATAAAAATAACTCATCCACCTTTATTGAATGTATTCTTCTAATAAAAAAACTTTTTTATCTTCATCCTTGTTACACTTCACTTAAAAAAATCCTTACCACTCTTATCTCCTAATTTGGCTAACTTATACATATATCTTTCGCCCTCCTTAGTATCTAATCTATAATTAAATCATTAAAAGGCAAAATCTTTGCATCGCATATTGGTTTCTTAGACTCATTATAAGCCATTTTTTATATTCCTCAATTATCAAAATTTTTATATCTAAACCAATTTTTATAACAAATCTTCTTACTTTTTATCTTTTGTTGAACATTTTGATTCAACCACCAACTATTTTGACTATTTGAAATTTTTTCCCTTAGATACGCCAAGAACATTTTTTGCAACATTCTTAATATCAGCAGCTAGTTTTTTCACATAACATTAGTTTCCTTATGTACAGACAAAATCTAAAGATCTAGTATCTTACTCTCAAAAATATTTTGGTTAATATTCTTTAAATGCCGCCATCTAATCCTAAAACAACTTTTTACTTTATTTGTTATTTTCTGCCCCTTCATCTTAAAGTCCAAAATTAATAAGTTGTGTTGGTACATAACTTTTCACTTTGAATAACTTAACAATATTTGCAATCTAAACGATCTATTTTTCTTATAAGAAAATAATCAATTTGAGTTATACTATATCCATTCTTATAAGTGATGATATCTCTTTTCAATGAACTTGGAACAAAAATTTGCTAAATTTTGAATCTTAATGACTTTGAAAATTTTAATTCTAGTGAGTAATTTATGTTGGCAATCAAATTTTTTTACCTGAGCAAAGAGAATACTTTTCGAATAATCCCATGGGTGGTTGGTCAGAATTCTTGGTCCATTGGAAAATAATTCAATGAGAAAAATAATGGTTTGTCTCCTGAATTTGAACACCGCATTGGATTATGTTCTATTTTGAAAAAGAAGATGTGTTGCTCTATGACCATATAGAATCTTGTATGCCTTGTGTCATAAATATTTTAGTGGATATTCATCGAATTTTAGTGTTAGGGATGATAAACCACTAATCCAAAATCCTTATTTATGGATGATTAGTATATTAGATTTTTGAGGACTTAACCCCCAAAGATGACTAAGCCTTTTAGATACCTTCATGAATAAAATGAATCCTCCAAGATCTATCAAAGTGATGAAAATCCAAGTAATTAGAATTAGATCATTAATTTAGAAGTGAAACTTCCAAGTTCTATTATAATGAAAATCCTAGTTAGATTTAGATCCTTAAATTAAAAGTGAAGTTGCCCCACAAGTGAAAGAGTAAATTTGAAATTGATCAATAGAGTTGAGTAGCCGTTTACATTAATTATTACATTGTCTCCTTTCATAACTCATATAATAATCCCTATAGGGATTTTATATGAGGGTCATGTCAAGGACTAATTTCCTTCAAAACATTCAAAAAAGCATGCCCTCTTCGAATTTTTTAGATTATAGTAGCCTTTATTTAACACTTAGTCTTTTGGGTAAATTTTAGTGAAAACTCTATCTAGCACTTGGTGAGCTCCATAGCTTTTGAAAAAACATACCTCTAGGTCTTTTAGATAAGTGGAGACTATATATTACTTACCAACCTAAGATCTATAAATTATGGAGCCATTTTGGGGACTTTTTAATAAGGACCCTACCCAACCACACTAGGTATTTTTTGGAGATTCCCAACATGCATGCCCGCTAAGCTTTTGGATTAGCAGAAATCCTATTTATGACATCTTAAAGTCTATTAATTATGGAGTCCCCTCAGAGACTTACATTGAAAACACTATCCAGCACCAACTATCCTTTAAAACTTCTAAAACAGCATATCATCTTCAGAACTTTCAAATGGGAACTTTGTCCAATAATAAGCACCCTCAAGAGATTCAAAATCAACATGCCAACTAGGATCTTTTCGATAAGTGAAGATTATGTCTATCATTTATACTCCCGAGATCCACAAATTAAGGAGCAGTTCTAAGGGCTTTTAACGAGGATATAATCTAAGAATAACAAACCTTTTAAGACATCCAATGTATCCTCCAAGGTTATTTAAATGATGAGAATTTTGTCAATCTTAATGCACTTTAAAGGTCCATATGATGATGAGCCCTTCTAGAGATTTTTGAATAAAGAGACATTTGTCAATTGTGTTGTCCAAGCAATAATGGGAACTCTTTGAGACTTTTCAATAAGCAGTGTTGGCTGTCAGTAACAAATTTTGATAAGTGAACTTCAATTAACAATGAAGGGTGATAGCTAGTATCAAGAAACGGATGTCAACAAAAGTTAGAAGTTTTACATTAACGAACGTAGAGTGATGATAGAAATTGGAGTAGTTCGGTGGCAAACATTTGATGTAAATAAAGGGCAATAATAGGCATGTGCCCTCCTAGGGCCCACGTAATATGTGTTTAAGTTCTCTGATTGACAAATATAAAGTAGCATCTTGGAGTGTTCTTAATGCCATCAATGTGTTTAAGTGACAGTCTGATGAATCACAGGAAAGTGCAGAACTGTCAGAGGTCGTCGCTTAACTTTTCCTCAGAGCAGGCTGCTGCTCGCCTTCTTCCCTCCATACTAGTCTCTGAATTCAAGGTAAACCAACTTGTGCCCACTTTCGGTCGTTATTGTTCTTCTTTCATTCATCTGCTCCACCCCTCCCCATTGCCTCCTCCTATAGTCGTCAACACTTACACCAGCCCACCTCTTTCTCAACCTGGCCCTAACAAACACCCCCCCCCCCCCCCCCCCCCCACCCCCCCCCCCCCCCCCCCCCCCCCCCCCCCCCCCCCCCCCGGGCCTCCCGCCTCCTCCCAAACCAACTCCTCTCTCGCTAGCTTGTTCCCTCATCCCAACACCCTCACATGCAAACTTTTCCCTCATTTTTATTTTTAAATTATTGTTATTTATTTGTGATGTTGAGGAATTTTTTAATTCATAACTTTATAATTTTAGTTTTGCATTGAGACGAGAGCAATACACCAATATCAAAATAAATCCAACAATTTGGAGATTTATTTTGAGATACCCTAACAAAAAATTTGGTGATGATGTCATGAGCCATTTTTTTCTATTAGTTTGGTATGTATGCATATATTTACTCATTTATGTATAAATGAACCAATAAGGCTTGCTTGACTAGTTTAGGCACATGTAAAGTGATTTCCATATGATGAGAACATATCATAGATTTGAAATGATCTTGATAATTAGTGCAAGTGGGTACTGGTACTTGAACAAGTTGGAAGATCTATGAAGGAGAGTAGAATTGGCGAATAATTAAGGTGATTTTGTGCGTTATGAATGAGTTGACAGTGCAACTAATCTTTAATTGAGAAGGAAAATGATTGTGGTTAGATGGCTACATACTATGTGGTGTTCAAAGTATTGCCTTAAAGGGATTGCCAATGAAAAGTCATTCACTAGGTTCTTGAGTGGAGATTAGCATGAAGAGATTGATGAGTTGCGGGTTATATGGCTGATATAAGTGAGGATTGTTGTGTTTCACATTGGCAAGTAGGTTAGAGGCAGAAGGTTGTAAATAACTCATTGGAGATGTAGTTGGTCGACATTGAAGGCTTAAGATCAAGCGAAAAGTTTCCTAAACTCGGTTAGATTGGGTGATGCAAGGCTTGCGTTTGGCAAGGTATAGACAAAGTTGGTGTTGTAGGACAAGAAACGTACAAGGCGTGATTGTCTTTTGGATGGAAGGAGTTGGCTCAAGAATTACATAGGAAGAAGGTAGTAGAAGGCACGAGGAGTTCAAGATTCCGTTTTTCTATTTATTGGGCATGTCCTAGACAATGCAAGTATAATGATAGTTGTTGATATTATAGAGTTGGTAAAGGTATTGTTAGAGATATGGGATTTGATGGGTGACAAACTTTAAGATGGATATGACGAAATAATGAGCTAGGATTTGGGGATATAAAGTCGTTGATAAGAGCACTAATTGATACAAACCCGTTAAGGAATGAGGATAAATGGTCATTCATCTTTGCCAAAAACTCCAAAATGTAGCATTAAGGAGTGGATGAAGAGGAATCTAAGTGCCAACTGCCAAGGGGGATTATTGATGTGGCCTACTGGAAAGGGCACTTTGTAAAGGGTAAATTGGTTTGTAACCCTTCACAAGAGGCTTATGTAGATGAGAATTATGCTGGTGGAGTGAAGGTTTAGAGTGCAATATGTGTCGGCCTAGCCTTTGGAATAAAAAGTTTAGATGGCACTAGGTTGACTTTAAATGATTACAGCTCCCTTAATACTCTTAAAATTCATCAAATTACTTGCAAAAGTTAGAGGATAGAGTTTAGTTGTGATCTAGAAGTTTTTATAATTTAAAAAAGGTCTAGATTTATTTTTGCGAATTTGGAAGTGTCTGGGTCCTATAACCTAGTTTGCCTGAATTGATTAGTTAGGGCTTAGGATTGTAATGGAAGGGTTTAGTTTCAAAAAAATGGTGAAATCATTTGAAAGTGGTAGTGGGATGTCTTAAGTAGGGTTTTAAAGTTTTTCACAATTTGTATAACTCGACTCGAACTCTGCTTGAGCTGAAACTCAACTCATCTAAAATAGAGATTTCTAATGATATAACTAAAAAAAATAAGTAGCTAGCTAAGCAAATATCAAAGCGCTATGGTAGATAGCTGGATAAACCAAAAGAACGAAAAAAAAAAAAGATTGTAGATTAAGCATATAGATAGTATAGATAACAACCAGTCAAAATTGAAAAATCATGCCCCAGCAAAATACACTAGCTGGAAGCATATCAAATGCAACAAACAGATGTAATTATACATATTCAAGTAGCAAGAAAAAAGAAAACTATAAACTGAGAGCAGAAAAATCTATACTACAGTAAGAAAATTCAACCAACAAATAATAAAGCTCCAGGCCTTATCAAAAATAGAGATTTCTAATGATATCCAAATAATCAATCTTGAACTTCATTTCATATTTTTAATCTAATTTACAGAATAAATTTTCAATATCAATATCTCAACAACAAATTTTCTATCACAGAAAATTCTACAATTTATTTCAAGCCATATATAATAAGCAGTGATATGAGAAGGAAGCAAAAAAAAAAATTTGAAGTGATATGGTGGCCAAAATCATCAACATGACTGAGAGAAAGAAAAATCTTAAAGTAATACTACAGCCGAAATCATTAGTATGATTAAAATCACGTATAATGGTACACCCAAAGTAGAAAAAAATTTCATCCAAAACATAGTAAGTAGGTTTTCATAAAGAGTCTGTAAAGAAGAAAATTATAAAAGGACCAAATCCGCTTTTTCTTTTAAGTGTGAATCTGTGATAAAGGAGGATAAACAGAAAATAATTAAAAGTTGGAGTTTCATAAGTTCATATTATATGAATAGATTTAGGGGCTGTTTGGTATCCGATTTACAGCGGCATTTAAGTCGGTTTTACGCTAAATCCAGCCAAACGGTTTTTGTGCGCTTGTTAAATCCCGGCGATGGGTAAATCCCGGATTTAAGGATTTACGGCTTATCCCGGATTTACTAAATCCCTCGGTTCGGCGGATTTATTGGATTTGGCCGAAGAAGCGCGAGAAAGGTAGAAAGTTACCTTCACAGCCAGCGAGCTCCCGTTGTTGCTTCCGATCAAAATGTCGTAACTTCCGACTCGACAGAAAGAGAAAGTCGAACAGCCACGAAGGAGCCGAAGAAGCGACGCCTGCAATCTCAACACCTCCTGCGAAGCAACGAAGCTGAACAGCAACGACGAAAACAGCAGATGAAAGGCAAACCCTAGACGCCTCGAAGTTATTATTGATTAACTTAATTAATATAATTTAAAATATTAATAATTAAGTAAATTAATTAAATAATTAATAGTATAATTAGTACATAAATTAATTATCTAATTTAATTTAAATCAATATTAGTAATTAAATATTAATATAATTAGTATAATTAATATAACTTAAAATATATATTATTAAATATATAATTAACAGTATAAATAATAATTAATGAGTAAATTGTACTTAACATGTCATTAAATTTATTACATATTAATTTTTTGTTATTATAAGTTTATTTTTAAATTTATAATTATTTTCTTCACATTTAAATCTCTAACAGTTATAAATCCTGAAATATATTACCAAAGAGTTTATTATGATTTAACAAAATTTAACATTTATTATACCAAACAGCATTCGGTTACAATTGTGGGTTGATCGGGCATAGCAAAGAAGAATACAAAATCAACAAGATAGATGTTGGCAATTCTTCTATCAGTATAGAGAAGAACTTAAATCCTGCTATTTCAACTGTGGGAGAAGACAATCAGTTTTAAGATAAATGGAGACTTGATTAATGAAGATGTGGGCTATGGACCTTGGTTAGTTATTAACCGAGGAAGAAACTTCTCTAGGAAACCAAGGAGAATTGTTCAAAAACCAAGGGAGACAACTGCCTGAAAAAAAGTTGAAGGTAAAAAATTGAATCCGTCATTGGTAAAAGAAAAAGTGAATATTGCATCTGCTCCAGATACAACATAAGAAATTCTAGATCATGTTGGGGTGGATGGTTCTCTACAAGATGAAGAAACGATGTTGGGTAGTAATCATACCATTCATATAAGTAACAACAAGTTTAATGCTCTTATAGACTTTGTTGAAGAAGGTGAAATAGTACAGGAAAACATGCCTAAGGAAGAGGTTTGTGTAAAACTTGCTGGTACAGTTAAAGTTGATCCTGTGCAGAATGAAGAGTCTGGTATGGAGGTAGTTGGGATCACTCATGTAAAAAAAAAAATCCAAACAGTTGAAGGATCTTGGGCCTATCAGTTCTAACACAATAAATAGAAGATTGGAGATGGAAAAAGGTACTTTGAGGGTCAAATCTCCACTCTCTCATTAATATCTTCAATAGCATTTTGAAATTGTAGAGGATCATGAAAGAAAGGTGCTTCTCTATACCTCAAAGAATTTGTTAAAATGTTTGGAGTTTTCTTTTTGGGTTTGGTTGAAACAAAATTGTAGTCTATAGACTCTAAAGAGGTTAAATTGTTGATTGGTGATGGATGGAAATTTTACATTATGCCTTCAGAAGGGTTGTCGGGAGGCATTATTATTCTATGGAATTCTTTTTTTTTTTTTTCTGATTTCCAAATTGTTGATTCTTCATCTCAATGTGTTATTGGAGATTTGAAAATCAACAACAAGGGCATTTGGAGGATTGCTACTATGTATGGCAATAAGGATATGTATAAAAGAAGGGAGCTTTGGGAAATGTTGGAGGTGCATTCTTCGGCCAATATTCCAATGGTTGTGGGAGGTGACTTTAATTGTCTTACCTTTAGAGAAGACAAAAGAGGTGGGAGAAGATTTCAATTCTCCCAAGGGCCCAAGGAAATGAGTGTTTTTTTCTCAAACAATGATTACCATGAAGTTGGATTCATAGGTCCAATATTTACATGGTGCAACAACAAAGTTGGAGGAAGCCGCATTCTAGAGAGATTCGATAGATGCTTTATTAACTCAATGGCATCAAATTCATCTCAAAATATGGTTTTCATACACCTAGCTAGGATCTTCTCAGATCATAGTTCCATTTTACTTAATTTCATGGATGTCATATTTGTTGCTAAGAAAATCATTCATTTTAAGGATGTTTGGGTCTCAAATCCTGCATCTTATTCTTTGGTGAAAAAGGAACGGAATAAGAAATATTAAGGCAGCTTTGCACAAGTGCTGAATTATAAATTCAGAAAAACTCTTAGAGCCCTGTTTTTTTGGAGCAAGGAAAAACACAAAGTTTTGAATCTTTTGAAAAACCGACTGCTGGAGGAGATCATGGAGATGCAAAGAGCTAAGGTATTTCTGGATTCCTGATAGAGGATGAGTGCTGGGTGCTGAAAAATAAGGTTAATGAACTTAATTCTGTTATGGCTTGGCTGAATGGTTGGTGGAAGCAAAGAGCTAAGGTAAAATGGTGGGTTGATGGTGATAGTAATACAAAGTTCTTCCACACTTATGCTAGTGCTAAAAAGAATTATAATAGTATACCCAAAACTAAAGATGGAAATGGCACTTTGATGGAGGAACAGAAGCAAATTGAGGGAATTCTAACTCAATTCTTCACTCAAAATTGGAAGTTTAGAGACTGTATCTCTCACGGGTAGCCTCAGCCGTAAAAAACTGATTGAAAATGAATTCTCTATGGCTGAAATCGAGCAAGTCATTGAGCATACCGAAGCCAACATAGCACCTGGACTTGATGGGATTTCTTACTCATTTATCAAGGGATACTGGAGCATTATCAAAATAGATTTTTTGAATGCTATAATGTATTTACTGCAGCATGGTGAACTGGACAAAAACTGGAAAGATACATTAATCGTTCTTATTCCAAAAGTGAGTAATCTATTGTTACCCTCTAATTATAGACCAATTAGCTTGTGCAATGTGGTTTATAAAGTGGCGGCCAAGGTGATCTTAAATAGGTTGATAATGGTGATCCCTAAACTAGTCTCAATGGAGCAGGTGGCATTCATCAAGGGAAGATCTCTTTCGGATCATGTGCTGGTTACTCATGAAATATTCCATAAATTCAGGTATTCTAAGTCATCTAAAGGTCTTATTTCATTTAAAATAGATATGGAGCAAGCATATGACTCTATGAGTTGGAAAACTCTTAGGAATATTTTTACTTTCCTTCCAAGTTCATGAAACTTATTTTGGAGTGTGTAGAAGAGCCAAGGTTTTCATTGATTATTAATGGGAATTTTTCAGAATGGATAGAAGGTAGAAGTGGCTTCCGACAAGGTTGTCCATTATCTCATCTTTTATTCACTCTTTGTTCCCAATTACTTACAAATACTCTTAATCGAAGTGATATTGGAATCAAAATTTGCCCAGGCAGCCCAAGAATATCACATTTACTATATGCTGACAATGTAGTGATATTCTCTGAAGCTACTAGGAAGGCGGCAAAGGAGATCAAGGGAGTACTTACTAATTTCTGTAAGTGGACAAGGCAATGCATTAATGTTAACAAATCAGCCATTTTGTTTGGTAAGTTTGTTAATAGAAGATGTAAGAAGTTGATCTCGTGCATTATGGGTTTCAAAGTAGTTAAAGAATTTTTTTTTCTTGGCATTAAGATCACTCTTAGAAAACTTGTAGCTGCAGATTTTCAGTTTATTGTGGAAAAAGCCTTGAGGATGCTAAATGTCTGGGGAACCAAGTTCATATCTCTTGCAGGCAAATTAACTTTGGTCAAATCGGTATTGCATTCTTACCCTTTATTTCATAGTACTCTTTCATTGGTTCCTTTAAGTGTACTACATGAAATAGACAAGCTTTGGAGAAGTTTTCTGTGGAAGAAAGCAAATGGTAGGATGGGAATTCATTATGTTAACTAGATTGAGCTGTGTAAACCGATTAAATGGGGAGGTCGTGGATTATGTTCCTCAAGTGATAAGGCAGCTTCTTTTAGAACCAAGCTAGTTTGGCATTATTTACAGGATAATAATTCTTTGCTTCACAAAGCTCTAACTCCAAAATATGGAAATAAGGTTGCTGTTGGAGTAAATAAAATTAATTGTTCAACTGCATGGAAACTGATTACTGATGGATGAAGAATGCTTAATTCATTGATGAGATGGTGCATTACAAATGGTTCATCTATTGATGTTTATAGGGACATTTGGATCTTGGACAAATGTTTAAACAAATGGCCTACTTTGTGGTACCTCAAGAGGATGAAGTTATCTTGCTGGATAAATTCATCAACAATAGAACTTGGGATGTGGATGAACTCCTCAAATCATTTGGGAAGGAATTGGTAGAGTTGATTGTCTAAGTTAAAATAAATCAAGATGCTTATAAAGATTTCTTTGAACTTTTCTTCCAGAACTCAAGGAAAACATTATCAGCTTTAGCTTTTGAAGGTATGCAGCACAATCAAGTTGAACTAAGATTTGTCAAGTGGATTAAGGGAGCAAAACTATCGTCTCGGGTTGAAGTATTCTGGTGGAGGCTTCTTAAGAATGCTATTCCCACATACCAATTTTTAGCTCACAGAAGACTACAGAACACTGATATTTGTCCAAGATGCAGTGTTGAAGCTGAATATGTGGAACACGTTGCAATAAAATGTGTTAAAGTAAAAGAAATTTTCTTACTTTTAAACAAATGGGGATTTGATATACCCTTATTTGATAGTATAGAGAGATGTTGTACATGGATGGAGCAAATAGTTCATCACAATTATTTGCTTCTTAATCTCTTTTGCAATGTGGTTTTCTTATCTTGGAAGGCTAGAAACAAATTTATTCATGAAAATACTGGAGAAAGTACTTCTATTATTGCTGCAAATGCTGTGAGCTACACTTCAACATCCAAAATGGTTTATAATTCTACCTCGGTCAGGTGGGATGCTAACCAGTCAACAAGACTATCCAATACTTGGGAACCCCCTCCTCCCGATTAGCTTAAAATCAATGTTGATGCTTCACTTGGATCAACTTATAGAGCTGGAATAGGAGGCGGCATCCGAGACTGTAAAGGCAGGTTTTTGTTGGCTTATGGGAGATCTTGCATTCATTGGGACATCTATCAATTAGAGATGTTAGCTATCAAAGCATTGAAAGAAGTGATTAAAGATTGGATGTTCAAATTCAAAGGTGTTATTGTTGAGAGTTATAATTCTAATGTCATTACATTTCTACAACAAGCTTTGGCGGATGGGTTCAAGGGAGAAGAAGATTTATACTACTTCAACAATTTTAATTTTGTGTTGTTCAAATGTATAGATAGAAGTAGTAAAAAGCTAGCCGACATGTGTGCTAGCTTTGCTCTTATTAGCAATTTTGTTTGGGAAGATATTAGCTTGAATAAGATTCCTCCTTCTTTCGTTAGCTTGTTGAAGGAGGAATCATCTTGGTAGTTCCTTTGTTCTTTTGATTAATGCAAGTTTTTGCTTTCTATAAAAAAAAAAAAAAAAAAAAAAAAACAACAACAACAACTTTCAGGATTTAACAACCTCAGAATTTACTTAATTCAGATTTATAGGATTTACTAAATCCCACTTGTTGCCAAACAGTCCCTTAGTTTGTATGTTATTTAGATGCAATAGAATGAAAGGATACTTGTTTCTCTAGTCACCGACTTACTTGCCTCTCCTACTCGACCTCATGAGCTAAAACAAACGATGAAATGCCTTAGCTCCGAACGACGAACCACAGAACAGCTTGAACAAAAAAGCACTTCTATTTATTTGAATCTACACTCCTTTCAAGTTCCAAAGTTATTTAGACTTGAACCTGTATGCCTTACGTGCACTTGAGCCACTCAACGCCCCAACCTTCTGTGCAGACTTGATATTCAAGCCGAATAGTATCCGGATCAAACTCAAACATGAAATTTTGCTCAAAATCCAGCTTGATACTCAATAAGCTCGACTCGTGGGCTTGTTAATGAGTTGAGTCCAAGTCAGCTCGCAAGTCAATTTGACTCACTTGCACCCCTAGTATAATCACAACAAGCATATTAAAGTGCAAACACAACATAGTGCAAAATAACAACTATTATACCATAGAGTACAAAGTAATAGCTATAACAAAATAGGGTGCAATCTAATAATTTTAACATAATGATGGCAACCTAATAGTTATAGCAAAATAGATTGTAGTCCAGTAACAACAATATAGAGAAGAAAACTCCAACAGCAAAGCACAATATAGTGCAATTCACTCAAAAGAAATAAGTAATCAAAGGATAAATATGTATGATAGAGATAAACAATCTACTTTTGATCAATCAAAGAATTTTACTTTATTATAAATAGAGTAATCGATATGTATCCCCCAAATTGCACTTGTTTAGCTCAAGTTAAACAAGTTAGCTTAAAGAGATCATTCTCATAGGTCAATCAAATCAAAACAAAACAATAAGTGACAACATATGGTTTTATATTATAATCGGAAAGCTGTGATGCATATAACATTTACTTAATAAGACATACTAAATATATCACCTATTTGTGTCAAGATTTTATTATGTCATATTATGTCATTCATATATGTACATTTTAATATTATTTTTTACAGCATGGCCTTTTCTCTCATCTATAAATAGGGAGTCAAATAGAAAGTTTAGGGGCACACAACAATTTACTTGTCTCAACCTAGGTCTCTACTTTCTTGTAATTAAACTTCATAAATTTTTCTTCTTTTCTCTTATCTTCTAAAGAAGCACTTGGTGCTCTTTGATAACTCTTCAGTTGTCTCTCCTACAATTTCCTTAGAACATAGGATGGTGACTTTCTTCTTCATAACGCCAACACTAATAGATTTGAAAAGGAGTATGTATAATAAACTCAAAGAATAACCTAAAAAAGTCTTGTAAGTTGTTATAGCAATGATCTTCGACATAAACTTTGAAAGTACTCTAATACCAATTGAAAGTGCACAATTGTGCTTTGATAGTGAAGATGACTTATCAAGAGAGGGGGGATGAATTGGGGATTAAAAAATTCTTCAAAACCCATTTTGAATAAAAGCCCAAAATTTGATTTTATGCATAAGCATTTAAATAAATGAAATAACACAACTTCAAGACAAATGTGAAATTTTTGTTTTTTCATGAAATTAAAAAAGCAATAACCATGTTTTTTTTTCCAAATTTGTTTTTCTTTTAAAAAATTTTGAATCATAATCAATCACAGTAATCCTCTTTCAAAAGTACAATCACAATCAAATCAGGATGCTGAAAATTAAATTACAAAAAAATAAAAGTGTTAAAGGTAAATGTAAAAAATAAAAAGATACAAACCAATTTTTATTATGGTTCGATCAATTTGACCTACATCCACTCCTCGAATGTTCTCTCTTCGGGAATTGCACTATCATCGTGACTCTCCTAATCCCACATTTAGGTGGAGAAGTCTTTCTCCCTTTTCACACATGAAGAAAGCACCTTTGCAGACTCTTCACACTCAAAGAATCCTTTCTTTCACCTCCTTGGTCTGGCTGAGCCACCGTGTTCTCCTATCACCTCATCAATCTGGAAAAGTCACCGAGTCCTCCTTTCACCTCCTCGGTCTGATGGAGTCTCTGTGTCCTTCATTCACCTTCTTGGTTTAGTAGAGTCGCCGAGTCTTTCTTCCATCTCATTGATTCAGTGAAATCATCTTACCATTAGCCTCCTTGGCTAACATGCCTTTGGCACAGAAGGCTTTCCTTCATAGAGCTTCTCTCAAGAGACACACAAACACAATCGAATGACCTCAGGTGTAGGTCTGTCAAAGCAACCATGTTAAAACTCCTCTCAAACTCCCTTGAATGCCTCAATGCTCTTCTCCCTCTCACACAACCTCACCCTATCTCTCCCTTAGTCAATGTTATATCTCCAAGCTTTCTCATGAAAGAAATATTTAATGCCAAAAGACTTTCCTCTCAAATTAGAAAAGAATTTGTAAAGATGAATTTTTAAAAAATACCCATTTTTAATTCAGCCAAGGAAATTTTATAAAATACTAATTTTTAATTTTGACGCCTCTAATAATACAATATGATACTCATATCATATAGTAAGATTAGTTAATTCTTTAGTGCATGATCAAAGATCGTCCAATATGATTAGTTCAATGAAATAGTATTCCATACAATATGAACCATGGGATGATTGATTATCATCTAGAACGTTCTATCGATTGTATAGTACATCGATCGTCTAGTATAATCAAGATCATATTGTACGGTCATCAATTATAATTAATCTTTTATTACTTAATTATAGTTATTAAATTAGGCAAGATATTTACACCTTGCGCAGTACAAACTAGTTTGTACAATACGATTTGAACTTTCAAAATTTGAATTATTATATAATTTAAATGACTAGGGGATAATAAATATAGTGGATCGTCATGTACGATGGTATGATGATATAGTAGGATTAATTATAGCTCACTATAAGTTAATCTCATTAATATAATATTTTAGCTAATTTTTTATTACACTTATCTTATAATATGATCAAGAACATCAAATATGATCTACAAAAAAATTAAAATATTTAATTACATTTCTCCTTGTGTGTGTGCATGATTGCTGAATCAACATACACCTTTTACAAATATAAACTAAAGAAAAATAAAAAACAGACTCTTTCGAACAATGACTAACCAACACAACACTTTCTTAAGCTCTAATTAGGTGGTTGAGCTCTTCCCTTGTATTTCTTTTAATTTACATATTTTCCAGCTAAGTCCTTAATTAATTAGGTGGTCAAGCTCATCGGTGTATTCATGCTTTTATTACCTTCCATATTAAATTTCCTCAAAATCTCTTTAATAGATTTAGATTAGATCAGGAAGGTAACATCCTCTCTTTATTTAACACTAAAACCAAAAAAATATGTTAATCATACATCATACTCTTTTCAAACTCCCTACTTAGTGGCAGAAATTTATTATATGGATTATCATCTATGGATCTAAATAGAATATGATCAACATAAATTTGTATTATAAGTGTATCTTCTCCAACTTTTTAAAGGAATAAATAAAAGTTCAATAAGGACGTTAAGCCTAAATGAACTTGTCACTAGGCACACCAAGAGAGGAGTGAATTGGTGAATTTAAAAATTAACTAATTGTTTACTTGAAATACAAAGTCAATATTTTTGGATTTTTCAATATTTTAGAAAAATAAGTAACAATTATTTCCGAATGCAAAAGCAAATGAATTTATCAAAAATTAAAAACACAATAGTGATATTCTAATCTGCAAAATGAAGCATCAACCATAATTTTCACCAAGTAGTTATTATAGAAATAAAGCACTAAAAAATTAAAATGTGAAAGTAAAAAAATAGAACAAACACACAAGAAATTTATAGTGGTTCGATCAAATAATGACCTATGTCCACTCCCTAGAGTCCTCTCCGAGTATTACATTATCACTATAGTGTCTAACATTTTCCCCCACAATAAGGTAGAGAAGTCCTTACATAAATCACTTCCACCAAATCATGTGTGGCAGAGAACTAGAAGCATTGTCACCTTCTTAGTGATGGCAGCTTACCTCTGATCATTTTTCTCCCTCCTAGAGAAGGCAAAGAACCTTAAACTCCTTTTTCTCCCTCTTAGAGAATGCAGAGAACCCAAACTCCCTTTCTCACCCTCCTAGTGATGGGAGAGAACCAGTAACCTCCTTTCTCACCCTCCTGGTGATGGCAGAGAATCATGAACCTCTTTTCTCACCCTTTTGGTGAAAGCAGAGAACCACAAACCTCCTTTCTCACCCTCCTAATGATGGCAGAAAGCCACAAACTACTTTCGCACCCTACTGGTTATGGTAGAGAACCATGTTCTTGAGCTGAAGAATTTCTTCCCAAAGCAACCCAAGAAATATAGGCATGCACTTGGAGGAATTAAGCAAGACACTTGCTTGGAGCAACTGTGTGAACTCTTTACAGTCTTCTCCCTCACACACAAGCTTTCCCTCTCTTCTTCCCAAAGCCCTCCTATATCCTCTTCTCCAAACTCCCTTTTAAGAACATTCAGCACCTAAAGACTTAAAATAAGTCCAATGAGAGGGCTTAAATACAAGGCCTCATAAGAAGCCCTAAAATTCAATTCTGCTAACTTTGATCATACAATATGATCATGGATCATCTAGTATAAATAGTTCAAAGCACTCCTATGCATACTATATAACGAGCTAGGTATTGTACAATCAATTCAAATAATTGAGCTAATCGGCCAAAACGATTTAGAGCATCATCCAATATGATTAGTTTAAATAATTTTGATTATCATCTCATACGATTGGCGATGATAAACTATCTTCCCATGTAAGAACTAGATCGTATATTATGATTGGTCCCAATCATCCTATATGATCTAACTGGATCAATTAATCCAAAATCATCCCTTAATCACAGGATTAATTTAGGCAAGATTTACTTATATCGTATTGTATAATACCTATCATATGGTATAATTAGTGAAAAATTTGAATTTTAAAATATTGTCTAATTATGATTGACGGCTAGGTTCATGATTTAAATTTATAATTATGTATGATGTGGATTGTCCTATATGATTAGTTTAAATTGCATTAATTATCATGATTAGCCATTTTAATGTTTTTTTGATGAGTTGATCATCCTGTACGATATGGATCGAACAGTATAATTAGTTCAAAAAATCCAACTTCTAATTTTGTCACTAACTCATTCCCTTGATTGTGTGGGCATGGTTACCAAGCTTAGTATCCATCAAATACATGATTTGACTCAAAAAAGTAAAAACATAAAAGAATTAAAAATATAGACATTTCATGACATACTTAACCTTAGTCTACCCAATCTTGAGCTGATCAAACTTGCAAGTATATGGTGGACCTGAAATATTAGTCCACAAAAAAAAAAGATGTGCAATAATAATAAATTATTTGAGATAGCATGGTAAAGAACTCAAAAATAGTTGTTATCATCAAAATCACATAACTTGTGTCCAGATTTACAACAATAAAGTGGTGTCTACATTATCCTTAACAAATGATTTCTCCAATAAAAAGTTACTAAGCCTATTGTATCATGCCTTATGTGCTTACTTCAACCCGTACAACACTTTCTTAAGTTTGTATACATGATTGGGAAAAGCAAAATTATCAAAGCCTTGGGGTTACTCTACATAAACTTCTTCTTTTATGAGATAATTTAAAAAAGCACTTTTGACATCCATTTGATATAACATGAAACCTTTAAAGCATGGAAATACTAATAGAACTCTTATGACCTCTAACTTAGTTACAAATGTCTTCTCAAAATTAATACCCTTTACTTGATTATACCCATTGGCAACTAACCTTTTTTGTTTCTTATTACTTATCTAGAGTCATTCAACTTATTCTTAAAAACACATTTGGTACCAAGTGCACTCTGATCAACGGGTCTATTAACCAACTCCAATATTTCATTTCTAATGAATTGGTTAAGCTCTTCTTGCATGGCCACAATAAAAATTTCATCACTTAATACTTAATATATACTAGTGGATTTGATCATTGATATAAATGAATTGTGGCTAATCTCTTTCTTAAGACCTTACCTAGTTCTAAACCTTATAGATGGATCTTCTAAAATGAGCTCTCTGGGGTTACTAAAAGAGTACCTCTATTTTTTAGGCAAAGGATCCTATGATTCTTTTCTATTTTCTAGGTCAACACTCTCTACTCCACGAGTTATTTCAGCCTCATCCTTATTATCTTTCCTAGTCTCTATGGTTCTATATGATTTATCAAATATTATGTGGGTGGATTCCGCTACAATTAAGTATCTTTTAGTCTCTTCTATAGGCTTTTCCTACTAAGGAGTATTCTAAGAAAACAACTTCATATGCCTTAGATTCAAACTTTCATAAAATGGATTTTTTTATTAACAAGCAAAAAATATTTGCAAACAAATTCATGTAGATGTGATAAATTCAGTGTTCTACCCTTTAGTAATTTATAGGGTGTCATATTCAGCTTAGACCTAGTATTTACCTGATTAAGCACATAGCATACAATAGTCACTGCCTCTACCTGGAAATATGTAGGTAAACTATATTCACCTAATATTGTTCTAGGTGCCTCTACTAAAGTTCTATTCTTTCTTTCAACAATTTTATTTTGTTGTGGAGTTATAGAGGTAGAAAAATTATGTTATATATTAGATTCTTTATAGAATAACTCAAAATTCTCATTTTCAAATTCTCCATAATGGTTATTATAAATTATTGAGATTAAGCATCCTAATTTCCATTAAATCTAATTAAAAAAGGTTTAAATTAATTTCAAAATTCACTTTTATACAATAAGTATTTTACCCATATAAATCTTGAAAGGACATCCACAATAAAGCTTGAAAAGTCATCCACAATTACAAATCTAAAAGTCATGCCCCCTAGACTAGTTATATTGACAGGTCTAAATAAGTTTATATGGAGAATTTATAGTTGTCTAGTGGCTACTATATTCTTGATTGAGTGGAAGGATGATCAAGTCTATTTTCCTAATTGACATTCATCACACAAATGACCTTTAGTGAATTCTAAATTAGGAATGCCTCTAAGTCAGGTTAACTAATTGTTCTAAGTGTTTTCATGCTAGTATGACATTATCTTGTATTTCATAACCAAGACTCATTTACAATAGGTTTCAGATAGACATTAGTTGATGCATCAATATAATTAAATTCAAGCATATAAATGTTATTAATTTGCATTTCTTTCATAATTTTTCCATTAAATATGATTAAGCATTTATTAGAAATAAGTTTTATATAAAGCATTTAACACACAGTTGATAATGCTTAACAAGTTATGTTTAAAAACTTTAACTCATTAAATATTTTTAATAGTAAAACAATAAATTTTACCAATTATACTTTTACCTAATACCTTCTAGTAGGCCTCCAACCCAATGAACTGCTTCAGATCTCGAGTCATATACCTCGAGCAGACAATATTTTAGTACTACATGCTCTTTCTAGACCTTTTGTGATAGCATACATCATCATTTTTAGTGTCCCCAGTGGTATCCTTGGCCATTAAATGATGGTTTCCTGCCTCCTCTTATGGTTCATGTTTTGAGGAATTAGACTTCGAGTTCCCCTAGAATTCCTATTATAGCTTTTGCTTGTCCCTTTTAGAATTAGATTTATCCTCACCCTTTTCCCTCATATGGAGGCTCTTGATGTTGTGGTAATCTGATCTCAAGTATCCTAGCTTCATGCACTCAAAACAAACCAAGTTAGAGGAAAACTTATTAAAATTACATGTTGAATATTTATTCTTGTTGAAGTGGCACTTTTGGTTGTGTTTCGGGAAACTCTTAATATGACATGCCATCAATACAATATATTCGCTGCCATCAACTTCTAAATCGCTACTCTAATTATCATTTGCCTTTATTGTCATAGTTCATTCTTTCTTTCTATCACCTGCTTCTAAAAGCCTTTGACTTACATTTTGCTCGTAGGTAATTAGATAGCCTAATAAATTGTTAGCACAGTAAACGTTAAGATCTTAAAATTTAGATATACATGTAACTTTTATATCATACGAATCCGATAGGCAACACAATATTTTGTTAACTTTTTAGAATTAAAAATCTCCCTACCCACTAGGCATTCAAAGAAGTGATTATCTTGGTGAACCTAATATACATTTATAGTATTGACTCACTAGGTTTCATGCAAAAGTGTTCATACCCATGCAATAACACATTTAAACATGATTATTTAACCTTAGTAGCGCCTTTATATGTGATACACAACCTATCTCATATCTCTTTCCCACTAATTCAAGTAAATACATGCACATGATTCTCTAATTTCAATGCAAAAAATAAAAATAAAAATAATTTAATCATTTGTATGTAATTATGTTAAATCCCTATTTTCTATAGACCATTCAATATAGGGAATTTTAGTTTTCACTCTATTAATAAAATGAGAAGGCAATGTATATCAAACATGAATCATGTGTCATAATGAAAAAATCTATAGATTGCAAAAATTATAAACATGAGTATTTGCTAGAAATCAAATAAAAGTAAAAAAAGGAATAGAATACCCTTCAATAGTATTACAATTTTTAAATTGTGCCATTGGATCAAACTCAATGTTAAAACCAAAATACAACATGAGAAAACCCTTGAGGACCTCAGATGCAATTCAACCAAAGAAATCTTATAAAAATCCATCTCATACTCCCTTGAATCCCTCAAGGGTTTTCTCCCTCTTAGATAATCTCATCCTCTCTCTCCCTTGCTCAATGCTCTATCTCTAAGCTCTATCATAAAAGAAACAAAACACTTGATTGCCAAAAAATGATCCTCTCAAATTGAAAAAAAAATGTATATAAAGAGGGCTTTTTAAAAAACCTTAATTTTTAATTTTGTCACCTTTAATCGTACAATATAATGCTCACATCATACATCAAGATTGGTTCATTCTCTTCTATAATATCTCAAATTATCTAGTGTGATTAGTTCAATTAAATAGTATTTTATATATGATTTACCTTGGGATGATTAATTATTATCTAGAAGGTCGCTATATCGATCATCTAATATGATCAAGATCATATTATACGATCATCAATAATTATTAATGTAGATTTGATTGCTTAATCATATGTATTAAGTTAGGTAAGATATTTAGACTTCGTATATTATGAATTTGTTAATACAATATGATTAGACCAACTTTTAAAATTTAAATTATTACCCAACTATAGGTTGGCTTTATAAACCATGAAATCTAGTGATTTAGCTATTTCATTATATTCCCGGAGGGTGAGGACTTAAGATTTAAAATCTATCTCAAAACGTAAATCAAAATTAGGTACTACAAAATAGTGACACGAACCTATCTAATGAAGTACAAATATAGACTTACCCTTGTCTGGATTGGGGAGCTAGCTAACCACCTAGGCACTTTAAAACCATGTGTACGGTCTCTTTATGAAAGATGGGTATGACGTTGCTTATATTTTGATGAATTCAGAGGCCATCATTTAATACAAATCCTAATTGGGGTAAATGATGCTTGAAAGTAAAATGTAATTAAAACTTTAGAATCTTTTAATTTGTATCTAATGCAATGCATGCTAATTGACTCAAATGCATAAAATGATTATGAAGCAATTCTAAATTCAGGCTTACTAAATATATTTTTCCTTAGAGATAGCACAATATCCCATTGACAGAACTGCTCCCTAATAGGTTAGGTGTCCTACCAGAACCCGTAGGAGGGGAGGTGCCTAATAAGGAAAAGAAAGCAATAATATGCATACATGCTAACTCTCGGCAGTCCCAAGCTTACTTCTTAGATAGTTAAAGTTTTTATGCAAGCCTAAAAATTTTTATAAAAGCTTTAAGTAAAAAAGACTTTATTTGTATCCTCACAAAACTCTGATCGTATCCAGGCTAAAATAAAACATGCCATACAAGAAATCTAGAAAAACATGCAATTTCTACCACACAAATGATGTAAACAATCAAATTTCTTTATCCAAAATATAATGTCCAAAGTCTATATGACAAGTGATACTTTATTTATAACTCAGAATTTGTTGAAAAGTAAAGTGGTAGCGTACCACTAACAACAAGCCCGAATTATAACCCTAAGACTAATGCAAGTGATTTTGAAATGGGATATCTCTTCTTTTTCCTTCTTCGTCTTCTCTCCTTAGTGTTCTATCCTTTTTGTGAGCTCCTTGAATTTGCCAGGTTTGGATATCCAAATGAAATGTACTTTCTTTTCCCTTTGGATATTAAAGTCATCCTAACTTTGCTTTTTAAATAGATGAGAACATTACCCTAAGGGATATTCTCTCCTCTTTGGATTTAAGTTTAATGTGATATCCCAATTTCAAACCACTTTCATGTTACAACTCTTTCAAATACATTTACATTATATCTCATCAAAAAAGATAATCTAGACCACCTTCAAGGTTATCATAAGCAGTTATAATAAAATCATCCCAAGTAGTTATATATTTTCATTTAATTTAGATTCACTAGCCACACTTGGTCATGCTCTTTAATTTTAAAGCGGGGCTTAGCATTTTACACATGTAAAAAATAATATTAGTTTAAATCTTTAATTTTCCCCCATTGATTTAGCTTTACATGAGCATATCCACTTATAGAAAATTTTGTGAGCATTCAGATCATTCCTAACCTAGGGGTAATCTATCACCCATAACATCAAGTCTCATATTGCAGGAATAAATAAATAAAGAAAAACATCAATCATTACAACCAACATATAGTGAAAACCACAAGAAAGCCTATCACAGAGTAGCAAGAAAGTAAACACCACCCTAACCTAAACATAGAGTCAGTTGTCCTAGCAAATAAATCTAAGTATTTGCAGTAGACGGTGTGGTTTGGATATATTTTATATAGAATAAATTATTAACATTATTTATTGTTTTAATTTGTTGGACTTTTCCATTTTTAAAGAGGTTTTAATGATTAATTGATTATTATTTAAGTTTGATTGAGGTTAAATTTAAGCAGTGTATACTAATCCTATAGCGAGGCGCACTCAATTTTATATGTTTAATGTTTCCCCCTTAAAGGGTATATGAATCTTAAACTTAATCTAAATTTTCTAAGACTTGTCCTTAATTATTGTTCTTAAATGACACTACTATTTTGTAGGATTATAATCATTGTTACTAACCTTTTGGACATACGTATGAATGTAAACTTATGGGTTTTGGATTGTAAATAATATAATAAATTCTAAATAGCAGAATAAAAGTAACTTGCAATTAAATTCAAATTTAAAATGTATAATAAGACAAAAAAATAGGGTTTCTATAGGCCCCTATGGTTGGGAGCTCGCAAAACACAACAAGTGTTTTGGGCCTTAACGCTATCTAAGTTTTCAGAATGCTAACTAACACTAGAGCCAATATTTGGTGATATCCGGTCGTAGCACCTCAACCTAGTTGGATAAAGGTGACTAACACCTTTAGTCCATTTTCTTTTATTCGCTTTATCGGTATCATTCCTCGCTGTTTATGCAAATAAAGATAATAAAATAGGGATTAGAAGCACATTTAATAATTGGAATTGAAATAATAATAAAAATATTATTTAAATCCAAACGTATCTTTTTTCAGGCTTAGACACTAGTTTGGTTGTTTGTCTTTTGAACTTTTCACCTTTGAAAGCATATTGTGTATATTTTTTTTTCAAAATTCACCCCAAGGCACAAGAAAGGGGAAAAGGAAGGAGAGTGATAGAGGTAGAGAGAGAAAGAGTACTTTGATTTCCAATAATTACTCAAACCCATCTTTCTCTAGCACAAACATTTTTACTTTTCAACATATACTTTTACTTCTGCTCATTTACATATTCCACTTTCAATAGTCATACACTTCCCAACACATGTATTTCTCACAAACCCCTTAATTTTTAACAATCATATACTTTAAAATACCATTCAACCTACACACCTCACTTATCACAATCCATACCTTTCACTTTCATTTTTTATACATCACCTTTCAACACACCCACATTTCACTTCCTAGACATACACTTCTCCCTTAACATTTCTCAGCTCTCAAAATATATACAAACTCCACAACTCCACTTTCCAAAACACACACAAGTTCCACTTTCTAGCACACACGCAAGTCACTTTTCTTTCAAAAACCAAACACTTTACTTTTCATTTTCTTCACACAAAACCTTTCCAATATACACTTCCACCGTTAAAACATACAATCTCTACCTCCCACTTTTCATACATTCCAAGTTCGACTTTTCAACACACACACAAGTCACTTTCCCACATCTTAATCTATCAATATCTACACACTTTCCAACACACACTTTCCACAAAAACAAACATTTTACTTTTCCACACTAAAAAATGTCACCTTCTAAGGAAACACACAAATCTTCTTTCAAAGCACACACATATCACTTCTTAATTTGCCACAAAGAGCACTTTTAAAAAACTCACACACACTTTCTAGAAAACTATACACTTTAATTTTCACATACACACTTCTCAACTTTTCACAAAGTCATACACTTCATCCCACTTTCACTTTTCAAACTTAAACACAAAACTCATTTTACTTTTCACTTTTCAAAACCACAAACTTTACTTTTCAAATTATACACATACTTTACCTTTCATAATCCACACTCTCCACTTCTTAATCTACACACAAAGAGCACATTTCAAGACACACACATACCTCCTACAGAATCATACACTTTACTTTTCACATACACATTTCAGTTTTCCAAAATTTTGCACCTCACCATCCAAATTTACTCTTTACCTTTCAAAATAACACACTTTACTTTCCAAAATCACTCTTTACCTATCAAGATAGCACACTTTACTTTCCAAAATAACTTACATACACACTTCACCTTTAAAAAATCACACTTTTCACTATTCAAAGTTAATACATTTCATTATTCATCATACACTCTTTCCAAAACACTTTACCATTCCAAATCACCCACCTCATTTAAGCAAAACATTGCAAAGTTCCCTTTTCCAAACCCCCTTTCCTTTTCTCATAATGTGAGGAGATAACATATATACATGGAATGAAGCACAATCATGCATAACAATTCTTATCAAGTCTAGATTTAAAGAAGAAAGGAGATTTGATAGAACTTTACTATGTTCAAATTTCAAGAAAATGTTGAAATCAACATAAACAATATTAATTTTGGATCTATGACATACTCATATTTGAAGCACATGAAAATTCTCGAACTCTTCTCAAAATACCTTAAGAAGGACATGTGAATGCTTGTCATTGAAGAAATAAAACATATGAATGCCCTCTGATATCCTCCAAAATGCTTTATAAAAAAAACTTATAAATGCTCATAGGTGGAAAAGAAAATGTATGGTTGCCCTCCAACAATCCAATCTTACTTAACTACCATGGAAATCTAATGAACAAATATTTGCTAAGTAGCTTGCTAAGGTAGGTATAAAATAAGACAAATCCTATCTACCATTATTCAAGGCATGGACATACACGCAAAATTTTAAACTTCTAAATGAGATAACATGAACTTCATATTGATTCTAATTATACCCAAAAATATCAATAATAAGAGTATTTACTTAACAATTATTTCCATTTTCCCTTCATTTGCAACTATCAACAACAAAGTATGAAGATTTTGCCAATAACATTGGAATTTATCCCATAATGGTTAAAACCTCCTAAAGCCATCATCCCTA
Organism: Dendrobium nobile; assembly: GCA_022539455.1. Lineage (NCBI taxonomy): Eukaryota > Viridiplantae > Streptophyta > Magnoliopsida > Asparagales > Orchidaceae > Dendrobium > Dendrobium nobile. The sequence goes on from CM039724.1 coordinate 14,183,199, forward strand.
GAAGAAAATCTAGACCAAACAATGAAAGTCAAGAAAGATGCTAACAACTAAATATGACTCTTGAGATTCACTATCAAACAAAACTTAGCGAAGGGAAGTTTGAACAGTGATTAAAATATTTCCATATTTATTTCATAACCACAAGATGTCATAAATCATGTTGTGACATCATAAATCACTTGTAATAAGCATACATATGTAAAAGTTTTTTTTATCTTTCTCTAACTCATGGATTTCTTGGAAGCATGGATGAAATAAAGCATAAATGAGCTTATACAATAACTCTTTCTTTGACCAAAACTTATATCATTCCTTAATAGCCATTAACAAAAATACCTTTCATGCATTTGATAAGGATGACATAGCGTTCACAAAATTTGAACATGAAGCTTTAAATTGCTTATTATAAGGTATATATATATATATATATATATATATATATATATATACACACACACACACACACACACACAGAGAGAGAGAGAGAGAGAGAGAGAGAGAGAGAGAGATTCTTATATTTTTTGTATATAACATTTAATTCCACACATAAAAAATCAAATTGTACAAATCTTCATTGTATGATTTAATTGATAAATTAACCCCTCATTATTTCTATTCTTGAGAAATGAAAAAGAATAAAAGATAAATTTGTTGTAATTTTCTATATAAGGAAGAAGAACATAAAGGGAGAAGAAGAGGGATTTTAGAAATTCTTTCAAAGAGCCATTAGATCTCAACAAATACAGCAAGTAAATTCCTCATTTCTTCCCACATGAAACTAAGAAGTATAAGAAACTAATGGAGGGAAAGAAGTACAGGATAAGAATCCGAAAGAAGAGAAGTTTTACCACTTCCTCTTACCTTTGGCCAAATAGATAGTAGTAGAGAGGAGTTCGATCGGGGTTAGGGTCAGAGGCGGGATGGAGAGAAAGGTTGGAGAAGAAGAAGAAGAACAAACCAGCATTCAAATGAGAGAGGGGTGGAAGGCTAGGGTAGAGACATGTGAACGGGGTCCTGGGGTTTTTTGAACTAGAGAGGAGAGGGTGTTTCTTTTAGTTTCCATGGGGAAAACACATAAGAGAGAGTGCAGGCTAGTTGGGGTGTACGAATCAAGAGGAGATGGGGTATTTTGTGAAATAATATGAGAGGAGATCATGGGGGCTAGACCTACCCTAATCACACCATTCAAAACCTTAAGAAAATTTTCATTTACAAAAATTACAACCGTGTTCTCTTCAATTTATGGATGTAATTAAATGTTTGCATTTTAATATATATTTGAGGGTCAATTTTAATACAATATGATGAATTAAATTAATAAATTTTATTTTAATTTAAATTTATGATGATTTGATTTAATCAATTTAACTCAATTAATAATGTTTATTTAACCTTAAATTTATATTGAGTCAATTTTATTTAGAGTTGCAATGATTTAAGCCGAGTCAGGAGGTTGAGTCAATGTTACATCAGTATGTGTCCACCTAAGTAGATCCTAAAGGCGATGCTACACTAGGCTATAATGACCTAGGCACTAGAGAAGAGATTTGAGAAAATCGACCTCAAATAATGAGGTCAACAAATGGACCCAAATAGGCGTGATAAACTTGCCAAAGTTTATCGTGCGTATTGGTGTTGATCGAAATAACAAATTAGATCCAAAGTTGAATTTAAAGATCTGAGCATATGTTTTGAAGGAATTTTGAGCTTTAATAATGAATAAGATTAAAAGTTGATAGAGTTTCAAGTTGATTAAATGATTTTAAAGTCAATGATGACAATGATGGCTTTATAAAAAAATGACTAATTAGATTAGCATCATTTAATAAAGACAAGATATAAAAAATTCAATTGTAGTTATTTGAATGTGATTTAACATGAATGTATGAGCTTAAAAGTGATTTTGATAATATCAAGTCTTTTTTGTTAATAGTTCAAGAGGAAGGATGCCACCAAATGGGCACTTATACCTAACTCAACAAACAATAAGGCGTCTTCTAAGTAAAGAGGGAAATATATGAAATAGATTGTATCTCTTAGAATGTTTAAACTTTAAGTTTTATTAGAATGGTGCTACGAGGGACATTCTCTACAACTAGCAGATGATCATGAGCAAAGGAAGCCTAAGTGTGGGGACTAACACCTAACCTCAGAGGATTGAATTTATACATTTTAACTAGAATGGTGCCACGAGGGGCATTTTCCACCACTAGCGGATGATCGTGAAGAAAGGAAGCCTAAGAGTGGTGATTCAAACCTAACCTCAAAGGATTGGATGATCATATGGAAAGGACGCCTAAGTGTGGGGACTCACACCTAATCATAGAGGATGGGATTTAAACATTTAAATTAGGATGGTGCCATGAGGCGCATTCTCCACCACTAGTGGATGATCATGAGAAATGGAAGCCTGCGTGTGGGGACTCACACTTAACCTTAGATGATCGGATGATTATATGGAAAGGAAGCCTAAGTGTGGGAGACACACAGTGAATCATAGAGGATTGGATGATCATATGGAAAGGAAGCCTAAGTGTGGGGATTCACACCTAACCATAGAGGATCATATTTAAACATTTAAACTAGGATGGTGCCACGAGGGATGTTTAGCACTACTATCGGATGATCATGAGGAATGAAAGCCTAAGTATGAGGACTCACACCTAACCTCCGAGGATTAAATGTTTATTTAGAAAGTAGGCCTAAGTGTGAGGACTCACCCCTAACCATAGATGATCAAATTTAGACATTTAAACTAGGATGGTGCCACAAGGGGCATTCTCCACCACTAAAAGATGATTGCGAGGAAAGGAAGCATAAGTGTGGGGACTCACACTTAACTTTAGAGGATCAAATGATTATATGGAAAGGAAGCCTAAGTGTGGGGACTCACACTTAATCATAGAGGATCATATTTATATATTTAAAAATTTAATGAAGATAAAATGCTGCTTGAGATGCTTATACTTCACTTCAGGATGAAGATTAGGATTCCACAAAGTGGGTACTTACACCTAACTTCAAGGATGTCAATAGAATGCTATAAGAGCTGGCTTAGACTTGAAGCCAGATTTAATTAGGTTGGTTGCTATAAGATCAAACTTATGCTAGATTTCTATAGGATGCTGTGAGAGAGGACTTAGACCTAAAGATATATTTAATCAGGTTGGCTATTGTAAAAACAGACATATGCCATAAGTTAATAGGAAGCCGTGAGAGAGGACTTAGAACTAAAGACAAATTTAAGATTTAAATAGCTTGGCTGTCGTAAAAGTGGACGTATGTCAAATGTCTATAGGATGCCATAAGAGCGAACTTAGACCTAAAGAAAAATTTAAACAGGATGGCTGCTATAAGAGCAGACTAATACTAGATGTTTATAGGATGCTGTAAGAGAAGACTTAGACCTAAAGACATATTTAATTAGGATGACTATCGTAAGAGCTGACTTCTGTTAGATGTCTATAGGATGTCATAAGAGAGAACATAGACGTAAATGTTGAGTCCAGTAATTAGGTTGTTAAGCCTAAGTAAGTGTCCCAAGGCTACCAAGAGGGGGGTGAATTGATAGTTTTTATTATTTTAAACCCTCTTAATAATAAAGTTGAACCGAAATAAAATTTTCTTTTAAAGTTAGTAGAAAAATGTTTTTCAACCACAGAGTTGTTAAAACTGAAATTTAAAGTGCGGAAACGTAAAAGCTATAAAGTAAATGACACCAGATTTATAGTGGTTCGGTCTATAACCAGACCTACATCCACTCCTCAGAGGCACCCTCTGAGTATTGCACTAATACCACAAAGTGACTCTCCTTTAGCACCCACAGCAAGGCGGAGAAGCCTGTACAAAACACTCTTTTCACCACTACCCGGTGCGGCAGAGAACCGTCGTCCTTTCACACTCTCCTAGTGTGGGCAGAGAACCCTACGGCTGTTTACACTCTCCAAGTGTAGGCAGAGAACCTTCTTCCTTTCACACTCTCCTAGTGTGGGCAGAGAACCCTCGTCTGTTCACACTCTCCAAGTGTCGGCAGAGAACCGTCGTCCTTTCACACTCTCCTAGTGTGGGCAGAGAACCCTACGGCTGTTTACACTCTCCAAGTGTAGGCAGAGAACCTTCTTCCTTTCACACTCTCCTAGTGTGGGCAGAGAACCCTCGTCTGTTCACACTCTCCAAGTGTCGGCAGAGAACCGGACCTTCTTGAATGATCTTCTCACAAGAATCTAGAAGGAAGAAAGAAAAAGAGTGAAGAAATCCAATTCCACAAGTAGAGACTCTTACCTTAGCAATCCAAGTGAAGCCTTCTCGCTCCAGTGGTAGGAATCCTCCTTTGAATGCTCTCTTCCACTCTCTTCTTGGCTATTCTCTCAAGAGGCACGAAGATCAAATGACAAAAAGATTGGGTGGCAGTCTAATTTGGACTATTTATATAAAAGACAAGTGAAACCGCCCAAAAACTGCAAATTTTCAATTCTGTACGCAGTGGATCGTCCTGTACGATTCTGGATCGTCCTGGACGATTTTACTTAAACGATCTGAAACGACCCAATTTGTATATGTGTACGAACTGACTTCGTACAGCTGATCGTCCTGTACGAACTTGGTTCGTCCAGTACGAACGGTTATTGCAAGGTCGGTTCTAGAAACTGCTGAAAACTGTTCTAAGTCGGTTTATCGTTTGAACGAAAATGTGATCGTCTGGACGAAAATTTTCCTGAGAGCCGATCGTCCTGGACGATTATTTATTTCGTCTGGACGAAAATTTTCCAGAGAACCAATCGCCGCGGACGATAATTTGTTTTCGTCTGGACGAAAATTTTCCAGAGGACTCGTCGCCTCGTACAATGGTAAAATTCGTCTGGACGAAAATTTTACAGAGAACCCATCGCCTGGTACGATAATAAATTTCGTCCTGGACGAATAGGACTTAGAAAATTTTTCAAAGCAAGTTCCTATTCGTTCCAAGTGCTCTATAGGAGATAACTGACAGATCGTCCAGTACGATAAATATCGTCCTGTACGATCAGTATAGAATTTTAAGATCTCCTTATTTGTGTGTGTGAGATTTTATTCACTCAATTACAATCACTCCCTTTCAAAATTAATTCAAAGAAAAGACAAACATCAATTAAACAAAATATCTCATGTTGAATTTGAATTGAACTTTTCGTAGTCTGGAGTCTGATTTTCCTGAAATGTTAGTACACACAAGAGCAAGTGCAAATCTTCTGAAATTGTTAGGAGATAACTATACATTTGAACAATAATGTTTGGAATCATCAAAACTACATAAGTTGCATAAATATAACTCATTCAAATAGCAACTATTCAAACAATCTCCCCCTTTTTGATGATGGCAAAACAATTATTATTAGTATGGTTTCAAGTTAAAACACATCTTTTATCTCCTAAACTCCCCCTGAATTTATGAGTACATTAAAATAAGGAGGCATTAAAGAACAATATTTAACGAACAAAATTTTTGTTTTTTTTTTTTCAAAAATTTTAACACAAACTACACAAACTTGCAAACAGAACAACTAAAAAGAGAAAACACAAACATACACAAACATACACAAACTAATAATTTCTCCCCCTTTTTGACAGCAACAAAAAGTGAAGAAGAAAAAGACAAGAAATGTAAATAATTATATGAAATTCATTGTTAAAATTTAATCTAAATGGTGATTGACATAGGGTATGCAATTTTAAACTAAAGATATTAGGTCAATCATAGAAATTCATAAAATTTATGAAATGATATAACATTGTAAGTAAGAAGAATTTTTCAAAGACATGATTCAATTTAGACATTTTGATTATTGAAAATCATTACAAGTCAGATGTAAAAAAAATTCTATATTTCAAAGTTCAAGAGAATATGAATGAACATTAGATCAACTTGAATTAAGAGATTGAACGAATTTGGAAAGAAGAGAATTACCTCATGTGGTGCTTTGCACATCTTTTCAAAGTTTTGTAGCACATTTTTGTGTATTTTTCTTTGGTTGGGCTTATTTTGTGCCTCTTTTTCATTTTACAAATTTTTGTGAATCCCTTTTGATTTTTGTACATTTGTACACTGTTCAAGAGTAATTTGACCAATTCTTTCCAAAATCTATAATCTAAAATTTCAAATTTTTCTAGGTGCATAAATATCATTTGAGCATAGAAATACAAACTAAGAAAACATCAAAATTGTAATAACAATATTAACTTTTATGTAGTCTAAATGAATAGACATGAATTTAAAAGTTCTAAGTACAACAAGTTATAAACAAATTATAAATTTAGAAAGTCTAGATTTTCTAATATAGATAATCTCAAATTACAATCGAATTTAAGCACTATGTAGATTAAAAAATACTAATGAAATTCATAAATATTAGCCACATTTCAAAACAAATCTAACAAAAACAAACTTTCATTGAAAAGAAAAGATTACATAAACATTGAACTTAAAAACATAAAAACAATCACAATAACACATATAAGATAAAAACAAAACAACAAAACAAAAAATACAACAGACACACAACAACAAACAACAAAAAAAATTTTTACTGTTCTGGAGGAGGAGGAGGTATGCCGCCAAAGAGGTTGAAGTAGGAGGCCATCAACATTACATTGGTATTAATTTCATGAACTTCATCTTTAATGTTACCAATGTCATGTTGCTGCTTAGTAAGTTGAGCATCAAATCAATAACACCAAGCCTTGTTCTTAAAGTACTGAAGGTATCAAAGGCTAAAGGTTTTGTAAAAATGTCTGCAAGTTGATTTTCAGTTGAAACATGTATGAGTTCAATTTCTCCTTTGGATACGTGATCCCTTATGAAATGATGCCTTATATCGATGTGTTTGGTTCTAGAATGTTGAATAGGATTTTTTGAAATACAAATAGCACTAGTATTGTCATAATAAATTGGAATAGTGCCTATAGTTAATCCTAAGTCAATCAACTGTTGTTTTAACCAAAGTACTTGTGCCACACAACTTCCTAATGCAATGTATTCTGCTTCTGCAGTAGATAGTGCCACTGAATTTTGTTTTCTACTAGACCATGAAACTAATGAATTTCCAATGAATTGACATGTTCCAGAAGTGCTTTTCCTATCCACTCTACAGCCTGCAAAGTCAGAATCTGAGTAACCAATAATTTCAAATGAAGAGCTAAACTTAGGATACCAAATTCCTAAATTTTGAGTTCCTAGTAGATATCTTAAAATCCTTTTTTCTGCTGTCAAATGTGATTCTTTTGGATCTGATTGAAATCTAGCACATAGGCAAACACTAAACATAATATCTGGTCGGCTAGCAGTCAAGTAAAGTAAAGATCCAATTATCCCTCTAAATTTCTTTTGATCAACAGATTTTCCCTTAAGGTCCTTATCCAACTGAACTGAAGAACTCATTGGTGTACTAACAGGTTTAGCATTGTCCATTTCATATTTTTTGAGGATGTCCTTAATATATTTGTTTTGACTAAGAAAAGTACCTTCCTCAAGTTGCTTAATGCTAAATCCTAGAAAGTAATTTAAATCTCCCATTAGACTCATTTCGAATTTATTACTCATTGTTTTAGAAAAATCATCACAAAGATGTTTATTTGAAGATCCAAAGATGATATCATCCACATAAATTTGAACAATAAGTATATCCTTTCCAATTTTTCTTAAAAAGAGAGTTGTATCCACACTTCCTTTTTCAAAAGATCTTTCAAGTAGGAAGGTGCTTAACCTCTCATACCAAGCCCTAGGTGCCTGTTTCAATCCATATAATGCCTTTTTTAATTTGAAAACATGATTTGGAAATTTAGAATTTTCAAAACCTGGAGGTTGTTCTACAAAAACATCTTCTTCAATTACTCCATTTAAAAAGGAACTTTTAACATCCATTTGAAACAATTTAAAACCTTTAAAACAGGCAAAGGCTAGTAAAACCCTAATTGCTTCAAGTCTAGCTACAGGGGCAAAAGTTTCCTCAAAATCAATTCCTTCAATTTGATTATACCCCTTAGCTACTAATCTAGCCTTATTTCTAATAACTACTCCTGAGTCATTCATTTTATTTTTGAACACCCACTTGGTTCCAACAACACTTTGATCTTTTGGCCTTGTAGTTAGTTCCCAAACTTTATTTCTTACAAATTGATTTAACTCTTCTTGCATGGCCAATATCCAAAATTCATCTGAAAGTGCTTGATCAATGTTAGTGGGTTCAATAGTTGAAATAAAAGCTGAATGATTGACTTCCTTGTTTAATCCACGCCTAGTTCTAACACCCTCACTTGGTTCACCTATAATTAATTCTTTTGGGTGATTTTTAGAGAATCTCAAATCTCTAGGCAAAGGGTCTTCTCTTTCTATAATTTTTTCCACATTTTCTTCCAAATTTAATCTATCAATCTTTTGGGAGTTTTCTTCGATTTCTTCTTCAACAACTTTTGGCTCTTCTATGTTTCCATTTTCATCAAAAACAACATGTGTGGTTTCTTCAATGACTAAAGTTCTTTTGTTGAATACTCTATAAGATTTTCCAACACTTGAATATCCAACAAAAATTCCTTCATCTGATTTTGGATCAAATTTTCCTAAGGCAGATTTTCCATTATTATGTATGAACACCTTGCAACCAAATACATGTAAATGAGACAAATTTGGTGTTCTACCTTTTACCAATTCATAGGGTGTTTTATTCAAATTTGATCTCACATTTACCCTATTCAGAACATAGCATGCAGTGCTAACCGCCTCAGCCCAAAAATATCTAGGAAGAGAGTATTCTGCTAACATTGCTCGGGCGGCTTCTATTAATGTTCTGTTCTTTCTTTCAACTACTCCATTTTGTTGAGGAGTTCTAGGTGCAGAAAATTGTGATCAATCCCCTTTTCTTTACAGAAATCTTCAAATCTTTCATTTTCAAATTCTCCTCCATGATCACTTTGTATAGAAATTATTTCACATCCTAGTTTTCTTTGTATCCAAGTTGAAAAATTTCTGAATTCCTCAAATGATTCACTCTTTTGAAAAAGAAATTTAACCCAGGTGAATCTTGAAAAATCATCTACTATTACAAATCCATATACCTTTCCTCCTAGACTAACCGTGCTTACAGGTCCAAAAAGATCCATGTGAAGAATTTCTAAAGTTTACTGGTCCTAAGATCTTTATTGGACTTAAAAGAGGACTTCACTTGTTTTCCTAATTGACATGCATCACATAAGTGGTCCTTAGTAAAGTCTAGTTTAGGTATTCCTCTAACCAAATTCTTTTGGGTAATTCTTCTAAGATTTTTCATACTAGAATGACAAAGTCTCCTATGCCAAAGCCATGATTCATCAGAAACAGTTTTCAAACAAAAAGCAGTAGGAGATTGAATACAATTTAAATCTAGCATGTAGACATTGTTCACCCTTTTTCCATTTAAAACAATTTTCCCATTTAGGCTAATTATGCAGCTAGTAGGTAAAAATTTTACATTATAGCCCTTATCACATAGCTGACTTATGCTAAGCAAATTATGTTTTAAGCCTTCAACTAATAAAACATTATCTATGAAAAAGTTTTTCAAATTTCCAATCATACCTGATCCAACCACCTTCTTTGTGGTATTATCTCCAAGTGTAACCTTGCCTCCACTCCTGGCTTCCAGCGTTATGAATTGAGCAGTATCTCCAGTCATGTTCTTAGAACATCCGCTGTCCAGGTACCATATACTCTCACGAGGTCTTGTGTGAGAGTATACCTGCAAAATTCTCAAATGTTAGACCTGGGAACCCAAACTAGTTTGGGTTCACCTTTATGAAATTTATAATCAGATGCATGTGTGATATGTCTAGGTTTATGCATCTTAGTTCTCCACACCAAATTAGGTTTCATCTTTAAAGTGCAGGTGTGAGATATATGTCCCAAAAATCCACAATTGTTACATTTAACATTAGGAAAAATATTCCTATGTTTTCTTTCATATGATTGTCTTCTAAGGGATTTCATGAATTTAGGATAATATTTAGGATTTGTAAAATCTTCAAGTTTAGGGGGGTTCCTATTATCCTCGAGAGCTCTTATAGTAAGTTTGTAAAATGAATTCATATCCTCCAAGATTCGATTTGTATAATTGATTCTATATGTCTTGTGCTCAGATTCATCCTTAAATTTCTTAAATTCTTTTTCAAGTTCAGCATAGGATGATTTTAAATTTTCGAAATTTTTATTCAAGTCATCATATTCATCAAGTAGTTTCATGTGGTTGCTATCAATTAAAGCATGATCTTTTCTAAGGATTTCGTGTTCCTTATTAAGCTCTTCCAATTCTAAAACTAAACTAGAATGCATCTTTTTAGTTTTCCTATATGCATCATGCATGTGTTCAGAAACTTCAAACAGTTCATCATAGGTTAAATCACATACCTCTTCTTGATCTGATTGTTCAGCTTTATCTGCCATCAAGCAAAGGTTGGTGACTTCTTCTTCGTTTTCAGTCTCAGATGAGTCTGAAGCTGAGTCCGCCCAAAAAGCCTTTTGAAACTTCTTCTTGCCCCTTTTTACCATTGGTTTCTCCTCTACCTTCTCCTTGCTAGGAGTGGCTTTAAGTTTTGGACAATCAGTTTTTATATGACCTGGTTTCCTGCATTCATAACAAATCACTTCATTAGAAACCCTGCCATTTTTGTTATACTTACCTCTATTCCATTGCTGGCATCTCTTCTGCTTCCTCTTTAAAAAGCTTCTGAATTGTCTAGTCATCAGTGCTATATCGTCTTCATCCTCAGGTTGTGAGTGTTCACTTTCTGACTCTTCCACATTTAATGCAAGATTCTTGTCCTTTCTTGGTTCACCTGCATCAATCTTTCTTTGACTTACTCCTTGCTCGTAAGCAATGAGTGAACCAAGAAGATTGTCAATAGAATAAATGTTCAGATCTTTTGACTCTGTAATTGCAGTAATTTTAGCATCGTATGCAGTAGGTAAACAACGAAGAATCTTATTAACCATTTCAGCATTAGTTAATTCCCTACCAAGTGCATGCAAAGAGGTTACAATTTGAGTGAATCTTGTGTACATGTCAGATATAGATTCATTAGGTTTCATGCGAAATAACTCGTAGTCATGTAACAAGATATTGAGTCTTGATTGCTTAACCTCATTTGTCCCTTCATAAGTAATACAAAGTCTATCCCATATGTCTTTTCCGCTTTTACAAGTGGAAACTCGCATGTAGTCTTCAGATTTTAAAGCACAAAAGAAACTATTTAAACATTTCGCATTTAATTGTGCTAAGTCACGTTCTTCTATAGTCCAATCTGCATAGGGTGTATCTACCCTAATTCCATCAACTAATCTAGTTGGTTTTGTGTAACCTTCCTGGACTAGCATCCACATGCGATAATCAAGTGACTGTAAGAAAGTAGACATGCGTGTTTTCCAAAAATCAAAAGGAATATTATCAAACAGTGGAGGTCTAGTGATAGAGTAACCCTCAGGTGTGTTTCGGTTTCCAAATGTAGCCATCTACGTTAATCAAAAAGTAGTTCAAACTTATGATTTTGAAACTCTGCTCTGATACCACTTGTTGAGTCCAGTAATTAGGTTGTTAAGCCTAAGTAAGTGTCCCAAGGCTACCAAGAGGGGGGTGAATTGGTAGTTTTTATTATTTTAAACCCTCTTAATAATAAAGTTGAACCGAAATAAAATTTTCTTTTAAAGTTAGTAGAAAAATGTTTTTCAACCACAGAGTTGTTAAAACTGAAATTTAAAGTGCGGAAACGTAAAAGCTATAAAGTAAATGACACCAGATTTATAGTGGTTTGGTCTATAACCAGACCTACATCCACTCCAGAGGCACCCTCTGAGTATTGCACTAATACCACAAAGTGACTCTCCTTTAGCACCCACAGCAAGGCGGAGAAGCCTGTACAAAACACTCTTTTCACCACTACCCGGTGCGGCAGAGAACCGTCGTCCTTTCACACTCTCCTAGTGTGGGCAGAGAACCCTACGGCTGTTTACACTCTCCAAGTGTAGGCAGAGAACCTTCTTCCTTTCACACTCTCCTAGTGTGGGCAGAGAACCCTCGTCTGTTCACACTCTCCAAGTGTCGGCAGAGAACCGTCGTCCTTTCACACTCTCCTAGTGTGGGCAGAGAACCCTACGGCTGTTTACACTCTCCAAGTGTAGGCAGAGAACCTTCTTCCTTTCACACTCTCCTAGTGTGGGCAGAGAACCCTCGTCTGTTCACACTCTCCAAGTGTCGGCAGAGAACCGGACCTTCTTGAATGATCTTCTCATAAGAATCTAGAAGGAAGAAAGAAAAAGAGTGAAGAAATCCAATTCCACAAGTAGAGACTCTTACCTTAGCAATCCAAGTGAAGCCTTCTCGCTCCAGTGGTAGGAATCCTCCTTTGAATGCTCTCTTCCACTCTCTTCTTGGCTATTCTCTCAAGAGGCACGAAGATCAAATGACAAAAAGATTGGGTGGCAGTCTAATTTGCACTATTTATATAAAAGACAAGTGAAACCGCCCAAAAACTGCAAATTTTCAATTCTGTACGCAGTGGATCGTCCTGTACGATTCTGGATCGTCCTGGACGATTTTACTTAAACGATCTGAAACGACCCAATTTGTATATGTGTACGAACTGACTTCGTACAGCTGATCGTCCTGTACGAACTTGGTTCGTCCAGTACGAACGTTTATTGCAAGGTCGGTTCTAGAAACTGCTGAAAACTGTTCTAAGTCGGTTTATCGTTTGAACGAAAATGTGATCGTCTGGACGAAAATTTTCCTGAGAGCCGATCGTCCTGGACGATTATTTATTTCGTCTGGACGAAAATTTTCCAGAGAACCAATCGCCGCGGACGATAATTTGTTTTCGTCTGGACGAAAATTTTCCAGAGGACTCGTCGCCTCGTACGATGGTAAAATTCGTCTGGATGAAAATTTTACAGAGAACCCATCACCTGGTACGATAATAAATTTCGTCCTGGATGAATAGGACTTAGAAAATTTTTCAAAGCAAGTTCCTATTCGTTCCAAGTGCTCTATAGGAGATAACTGACAGATCGTCCAGTACGATAAATATCGTCCTGTACGATCAGTATAGAATTTTAAGATCTCCTTATTTGTGTGTGTGAGATTTTATTCACTCAATTACAATCACTCCCTTTCAAAATTAATTCAAAGAAAAGACAAACATCAATTAAACAAAATATCTCATGTTGAATTTGAATTGAACTTTTCGTAGTCTGGAGTCTGATTTTCCTGAAATGTTAGTACACACAAGAGCAAGTGCAAATCTTCTGAAATTGTTAGGAGATAACTATACATTTGAACAATAATGTTTGGAATCATCAAAACTACGTAAGTTGCATAAATATAACTCATTCAAATAGCAACTATTCAAACAGTAAAGACATATTTAATCAGGTTGGCTACCATAAAAATGGACTTATGCCTAAAGTTAATAGGATACCGTCAGAGAGGACTTAGACCTAAAGACAGATTTAAGATTTGAACATGTTAGCTGCCACAAAAGCGGACTTATGCCATATGTCTATAGGATTCCATAAGAGCGGACATAGACCAAAAGAAAAATTTAAACATGATGGCTGATGTAAGAGCAGATTTATGCTAGATGTCTATAGGATGCCATAAGAGTGAACTTAGAGCTAAAGACAGATTTAATCGGGATGGCTGTCATATGAGTGATTTTATGTCATATGTCTATTGGATGCTGTAAAAGCAGACTTAGATCTAAAGATATATTTAATCAAGTTGGCAGCCGTAAGAGTGAACTTATGATAGATGTCTACAGGATGTCGTAAAAGCAAGCTTAGACCTAAAGACAAATTTAATCGAGATTCAAATTATAATGTATATTTTTTATTTCTTTTAAAATCTTGACCTTTTTCCTCCATCACAAATTATGTTAACAACTTACAAATGTTCTACCAGAGATAAAAAACTTTTGTCTATGTCACTTTCGAGAAGGGGAGGGAAATAATATTTGGAAGAATGGTAGTCATGAAATTCTTTAGATTGAAAATTTGTTCTCTCTTCCATTATAGATGATCTTATAACTAACAAATATTCCACTAGGGATTATGTTTTAATATCAGATCAACATATGTGAAGAAAGGAGAAAGAGGGTGGTAGTTTGATTATCTTTAATAAGTAAAATACTATTAAAGTGTCTCGATGACTAGAGAAGGACTACAAGATTTTTATTAATAATTCATACCTTGATTGAATTTGTCTTGAGTAACTCAAAGAAAATAATATGTATTTTTTAGAGTTTTATTTGGATGTTCTAAGAGAACTAAATGCAACGTGATAAAATTTTCTTAGGAAAATTTTAACTTTTGCAAAAGTTGTTGAAGAACAAGAAGCATATTTGAGCATCCTTTATAGTGAAAGCACCAAGGAATATCAAATACTCACAATGATTGAGAAAAGTTTGATTTTCATGAAAGAGTGAAAGTGTTATTTTTCATTTTATAATTTTCTTATAACATTTGAAAGTGACCGCTTAAGTTTTAATCATCTTAGCCTAGTGAAAATGATAGGTGGGAAGAGATTCAAAAACTTAATAAAGGATGAGTTGACTCCATCTAAATTAAATAGTTTGAATATGACCAAAATGAGATTTAATTAAATAGCCAAAACTTAACAACTTTCTTTAATGAAAATTATAGTTTCAAATATTTTGAATTTCAATACTATGGAAAGATTCTTTGATGGGGATAGCATTATTTAGACTCTAACATCCGATTTTAGTTTATGATAAAGTGAATATATGCCTTGAATTGAATTTTATATCTATTTGACGAAACCATCATAGACTTTATCAGGAATAGAATCTTTCCAATTCTAACATCCAAGATTAGTCAATCATGGACCAGGGCAAATTGTAGCTTGATTTTGATTTAAAGTTTGACAAATATTCAAACAAAGATATTATCGAAATCACTAAGGATAGGACCCCTCATATTCTAGCATCCTAGTTCAATCAATGATATATTTAAATTTGGATGTGACATCTACTCATAATGAATGAGAACACTAGACAATCATCTTAAAACCAATTAAGGGGTGTCCCTTAGTTCAATTTAAAAATTAGAAGTTAAATAAAGTGATTTTTATATTCATGAATATCACTATAAATCCTTGAGTATCAAGCCCATGTCTAGAATCTCCTTTAAATTGGGAATTGTTTAAAAGAAAGTTGACGATATTTGGAAAATGGGTTGTTTATGCATCTCAATTAGCTTAGTTATGTGAAACCCAATAATGCACAACCATCACCATTATAATTTTACTTAGATTGATCATCTCTATGATTTTTCTTGATAATGATTTGAAGATATGAGCTAACCTACTCAAGTTTATAAGTAGAGAGGTCTCAAGATTTAGATTTTGTTAACCCATATCAATGTTTTCCTACAAACTAAACTGGGGTTTCCTTCTTTATATTTTTCTTCTTTTTGAATTAAGAACTAATCCAAAGAGAAATAAATTGAAGCTAGAAATCCAACCTTTCCATATATATATATATATCTATATATATATATATATATATATATATATATATATATATATATATATATATATATATATATATATATATATATATATATATATATATATATATATATATATATATTACATCAATACTTGATGATATTCAAGATTTAGAAAGGGAATCCATCTTTTTTTTTGCTACACATTTAATGAATGTGTCTCTTATTCCTTTTTCTTTTTTTCTTTTTCTTTTTTATTCCTTTTTTTGGAGGCCTTCATTACTCAAATATTAAAATGATTATTTCAATTGTAAAATTATCTTCCAAGCATAAAAATAAAAAATTAACCTTCTTATGCAAGGTTGATCTATATATAAATTGGACCTAATTCTATGGTAAGAATAAAAAACTTACCTGATTATGAAATAGTTTCATCAAGTTGCAAGATGCCTATGAGATGTATAACAAAAATTAAATGAATAAGACTTTCACTTTCTCCAATTTTAATTTGACATAGATCTTAATTCAAAAGTAAATACATAAGCATATTATAATGGGTTAACCCAAGTATGATAATTTTTTTTATCACTATTGGATATTAATACTATTAAAGATATTATAAAGTTGACTAACTTAGTATCAATTCAAGAAGTATCAATGAATTTTGAGAGAAAATCACATGACATATGAAATGTTAACCATATCATGGGTTAATTATAATAAAGAACCTTGAATTGTCCTAAGTTGTTAATTCAAATGAGAATTTAAGATGATCAATCTGAACAAAAATTGCTCATGATTTTTCTTAAATGGAGTGATAAAACCAAGAATAAAAAAAGCTAAGATTTAATTTATAAATATCACCATAAGAGAAAACTTCATATGGTGAACAAAGGCTTTTATATAATTGATTATATTTATCACATGCCTTAAGATCTATTTTCTATTAGAGTTAAACCACATGATAGAGGACAAATCACATGCGACCCACAAGAAGGTTAAAGATGAGGAAATTGAAAATAATTTTCAAACTTTAATACATCAACCAATAATTATACATTCCTAAGTTTATAAAAATTATAATATAGTTGAATATAAAATTTAGAAATACATTTGAATTTAATTTCGATGATGACTACAAACCTAACAAAATTAACTAAATTTTGTGCTTTGAAGTTTCAGAAAGTGCGATTAAATATATCTTTATCAAAGGCGTTAGTCTACCTAAGTGGTGGGATAGAGGGAATATACTTTTCTTATTTGAATTGATAACTATAGGCCTTATTCTTTAAGTGTTTAGAAGAGTCAATCACATTGAACTTTTAATTAAAATTTAAAGAAAATAGAGGTAAATTTCTTTGAGAAATCAACCTCCCATTTTCTCTTACAAAATTATTTTTATAAGCTTAACTTGTATTTCAACCTTCAAACTTTTCTCAAATTAAATCGACTTTAATTTTGAAAATCTTGCACAGATCAGAATATGGACCCTATCCTAGCAAACATATTAACCTACAAATGGCATGTAACTGTAATATATTATTAGGATAAGCAAAAAATTTTGATTTGAAGGTTTTAGCTTTTGGATCCTATCCTACCACACATATTAAGCTATATAAAAATAAATAACTATAACACGCTGGTCTAGATAAGGTGAAAACTTTAATTTAGAAGCTCAAATTTCTTTAAGATTTGTCCTACCACATATTGAGTTACAAAAATATGTAATTATAACATGTTAGCTAGAACATGAAGAAGATTAAAACTTTGAAGATTTAAAAATTTTTTGGATCCAATCCAAATAATATGTTGAGCTACTAAAATAAATAATTATTCATACTACTAAAGACTGGGCAAAGAGATTTTTTAAAGTAGTTGTATGAAGAGACATAAAGAAAACATCCCATCAATAATTAATGGGGTTTAATAAGACCTCATTTTATAAATTTAAGAGATGCCAAACAAATTATTCAAGAATGAAATGAATAATTTAACCAGTAGAAGAAGGTTAGTTACAACCTATGGAAAGCACATGTATACTACTTATTAAGGGTATGCATCAAAAAAAAAAAAAAAAATAGAAGGGTATGAATCACTGCTCATGATGGACAAAAGATTTATCCCTAACTGAGTCGCCAGAAAAATCTGTGGGAAAAAAAATTTGTGTCACCACTCAGATTTAATGTTCTCCTATTTATAATCGAATACTGCATTGAGAATAAATTACAGTCTCGGGAGGCTGACATAATATTCTACAATATATTCAATATCAAAATAGGATTTTTAAAAATGATATTTCTAAAATCAAACATAACTCAAAGAATAACATATCATCTTGAAAGATAAATAAGCAATTCTATAAAGTGTGTTTAAAAATAGAAATAGGGTTTTAAGAATTTATCCACTCTTTTGATTAGATGTAACAAGAAAAATATTATATCATCTTAAAAGACGAACATAACATTCTTTTAAATATCCAGAAATAAGAATAAGTTTTATAAAATTCATCATTTCTAAGATTGAATATAATAAGTAGAATATTATATTATCTAAAAAGATAATAATAACATTCTATAAGTATATTTAAAATTAAAAATGAGTTTTTAAAAGCATACATTGTCAGAAATTTTCACTTATTTTATAGGAATAAAATAAGGTTTATTTTAATATGGAGTTCTCAAATCTCTATAAGGACAAGCATCTATAGTTAATTTCATCCTAAGAGGGGTGCTCCTAGGAAAAATCTCGATTAAAATAGCAATTTCATACCATTTGATTATTGAGTAAAAGATAAGGAACAAAGTAGGAATTTTCCAAGGAGAAAGCTCAACATTGCGAGTCAAAGAGAAAAATGTTGGAGGTACCATATTCTAAAAAGCTTAGATGAAATCTCAGTCTCCCCTATGTTGGGCTTTACATTTTAGGAGATAATTTTTTTTATTTGAGTTGGCATTTTATTAAACATTTGGTATATTATTCCCAAAGGGTTGGGACTTAAGATTAGAAATCCATCTTTGAACTTAAATCTAAATTAGGTGCTACAAAATAGTGACCGAAACCTATCTAATGAAGTGCAAATCTATACTTACCCCAGCCTGGATTAGGGAGCTAGCTAACAACTTAGGTACTTTAAAACCATGTAATCGGTCTCTTTATAAAAGATGGATAGGGACGTTATTTAAGTTTTGAGGAATTAAGAGTTGACATTTAAGAGAAATCTTAATTGGCCCGTAAACTTTTATTGGGTAAATGATGTTTAAAAGTAAAATGAAATTAAAACTTAGACTCATTTAATTTGTATATAATGCAAAGCATGCTAATTGACTCAAATGCATAAAATGAATATAAAAAAATTTTAAAATTAGGAGTAGAAAATATATTTTTCCCTATAGATTGCACAACATCCTCTTGATAAAATTGAACCATAATAGGCTAGGTTGTTTGCAAAAACCCTCACATATGGAGGTGCCTAACAAGAAAGAGAAAGAAATAATATGCATATATGCTGATTCTCGGTTATCTTGAGCTTACTTTTTAGATCATTAGAGTTTCTACATGAGCCTAAAAAAATTTATTAAAGTTTCAAGTAGAAAAAAACATTTTTCGTACGCTCACAAAACTCTAATGGTATCAAGGCTAAAATAAATCATGACTTGCAAGAAACTTAAAAAAACATACAATTTCTACAGCACAAATAATGCAAACAATCAAATTAAATTATCCAAAATATAATGTTTAAAGCCCATATAACAAGTGAAACTTTATTTATAATAAAAAATTTGCTAAAAAGTAAAATGGCTAGATACCACTGACAATAAATTCGAATTCTAATCCTAAGATAGATGCAAGTGATTTTGAAATGGGATATCTCTTCTTTTCACTTCTTGGTCTTCTTTCCTTAGTCTTCTTTCTTCTGTAAGCTCCTTGAATTTGCCGGGTCTGGATAGCAAAATGAAAAGAAACTCATCCCCAAAGGGGTACTTTCTTTTTCCTTTGGATATTAAAGTCATCATAACTTGGCTTTTCAAATAGAAGATGACATTCCCTTAAGGGATATTTCTCCTCTTTGGATTCCAAGTTGAATGTGATATCTCAATTTCAAACCACTTTCATATTACAACTCTTTCAAATACATTTACATTACATCTCATAAAAAAAAAAAAAATTTAGACTACCTGTAGAGTTATCCTAAGCAATTATAATAAAATTATCCCAAATAGTTATATATTTTTATTTAATTTAGATTCACGAACCACACTTGGCCATGTTGATTTTATTTTAAAGGAGGTTTAGCATTTTTCACCTGTGAAAAATTATGTCAGTTTAAATATTTTATTTACCCTCTTTGATTTAACTTGCATGAGCAGGCCACGTGCAAAAAATTATGGCAGCATCCAGATTGTTCCTAACCTATGGGTAATTTATTGCCCATCATATCAAGTCTTAGATTAAGGGAATAAATAAATAAATAAACACATCAATCATTATAATTAGCATGTAGTGAAAATCACGAGAAAGCCCATCACACCGTCCTAACCTAAAGTTAGAGTCAGTTATCCTAGCAAAAATATCTAAGTCTGTGTAATAGGTTGTATGGTTTGGATATATCTTATATAGAATAAATTGTTAGCTTTACTTAGTGTTTTGATTTGTTGGAGTTTCTAATTATTAAAGAGAGTTCAATTATTAATTAATTATTATTTAAGTTTGATTGAGATTTGTTTAAATAGTGTATATTAATCATATGGTGAGGTGTAACTAACTTTTTGTTTCCCTCCTAGAGGGTATATGAATTTGAAACTTAATTTAAGTTTTCTAAGATTTGTCCTTAATTATTATCCTTAAATGACACTATTTTTTTGTAGGGTTACAATCATTATAAAACTAATAGGTTTTAGGCTTTAAATAACAAAATAAAATCTAAATAGCAGAATAAAAGTAACTTGCAATTAAATTCAAATTTAAAATGTATAATAAGACAAAAAACTAGGGTTTCTATAGGGTCCTATAATTGGGAGCTCGCAATATTCAACAAGAGTTTTGGGCCTTAAGGCTATCCAATGTCCGGTAATATCTAGCAATAGTGATGTCTCAATTTCAAACCATTTTCATATTACAACTCTTTCAAATACATTTATATTACATCTCATCATCATAAAAAATCTTGACCATCTCCAGAATTATCCTAAGTTGTTATAATAAAATAATCCCAAATAGTTATATATTTGTATTTAGTTTAGATTCACCTGTCACACTTGACTATGCTCTTTTAGTTTTAAAAAGGCTTAGCATTTTACACCTCTAAAAAATTATGTCAGTTTATCTATTTAATTTACCCCCTTTGATTTAACCATGCATGAGCAGGCCACCTATAAAAAATTCTGTAAGCATTCAAATCATTCATAACCTTTTTTTTAAAAGAGATAATTCCTAACCTAGGGGTAATATATTGCCTATCACATCAAGTCTCAGATTATAATAATAAATAAATAAACAAACATATCAATCATTATAACTAGCATTTAGTGAAAATCATGAGAAAGCCCATCACATAGCAACAAGAAAGTAAACACTGGTATAACCTAAAGCTAGAGTCGATTGTCATAGCAAACAAAACTAAGTGTGTGTAGTAGACTGTATGGTTTGGATATGTCCTATATATAATAAATTATTAGCTTTACTTAGTTTGATTGAGGTTACATTTAAATAGTGTATACTAATCCTATGGTGAGGCATCACTAAACTTTCTATGTTTAATGTTCTCTCCTAAAGGGTACATGAATCATAAACTTAATTTAAGTTTTCTAAGATTTGTCCTTAATTATTATCCTTAAATAACATTACTATTTTATAGGATTACAATCACTATTACTAGCACTTTGGACATACACAAGAATATAAACTAATAAGTTTCAGGTTCTAAATACCATAATAAAATCTAAATAGCAGAATAAAAGTAACTTATAGTTAAATTCAAATTTAAAATCTATAATAAGACAAAAAAATTAGAGTTTCTATAGGGTCCTATGGTTGGGAGCTCACAAAACACAAGTGTTTTGGGCCTTAATACTATCTAAGTTTTCAGAATACTCACATACACTAGAGCCAATGTCTGGTGATATCCAACCGTAGCTCCTCTACCCGATTGGATAGAGGCGACTAACACCATTAATCCATTTCCTCTTGTTCACTTCATCGGCACCATTCGTCATAGTTCATGCACAAAAAAAAGTAGGGATTAGAAGCACATTTAATAATTAGAATTGAAATAAAAAAGCATTATTTAAATCCAAATGTATCTTTTTTGAGGCTTGTACACCGGTTCGATGGTTTGCCTTTTAAACTTTTCACCTTTGAAACATATTATGTATTTTTCCAAAATTCACCCCAAGGCTCAAGAAAGGGCAAAAAGAAGGGGGGAGAGAGAGAGAGGTAGAGAGAGAAAGAGTACTTTTGCATTCAAAATAATTATCAGAATCCATCATTCTTTGGCACAAACATGTTCAATTTTAAACTTATACTTTCACTTTTGCTCATTTACATATTCCACTTTCATAATTCAAACACTTCCCAACACATGTATTTTTCACAAACACTTCAATTTTCAACAATCATATATTTTAAAATACCATTCAACCTACGCACCTCACTTTTCACAATCTATACCTTTCACTTTCATTTTCCATACATCACCTTTCAACACACCTATATTTCACTTCGTAGACATACATTTCTCCCTTAACATTTCTCAACACTCAAAATATATACAAACTCCATAACTCCACTTTCCAAAACACACCCAATTTCCACTTTCCAACACACACGCAAGCCACTTTTCCTTCCAAAACAAGACTCTTTACTTTTCATTATCCTCACACAAAACCTTTTCAATATATACTTCCACCTTTAGAACATACAATCTCTACCTCCCACTTTTCACACATCTCAAGTTCCACTTTTCAACACTCATATAAGTCACTTTCCCACATCTTAATCTTTCAAAATCTACACACTTCCCATCACGCACTTTCTACAACAACAAACATATTTCCTTTCCACACTTATACATGTCACCTTCCAAAGAAACACACAAATCTCCTTTCAAAGTACACACATATCACTACTTAATCTACACATAAAGAACACTTTACAAAAACATTCACACACTTCTTAGAAAACCATACACTTTAATTTTCACATACAAACTTCTCAACTTTTCGCAAAGTCATACACTTCATCCCACTTTCATTTTTCAAACTAAAACACAAAAATTATTTCACTTTTCCCTTCTAAAAACAAAAAATTTCACTTTTAAAACTATACACTTACTTTACCTTTCATAATCCACGCTCTCCAATTCTTAATCTATACACAAAGAGCGCATTTCAAGACACACATAATTCCTACAAAACCATTCACTTTTCTCTTCACATGCACATTTCATTTTTCCAAAATTTCCGACCTCACCTTCCAAAATTACTCTTTACCTTTCAAGATAACACACTTTACTTTCCAAAATCACTCTTTACCTTTCAAGATAACACACATTTTTTTTTTAAAATAACTCACATACACACTTCACCTTTAAAAAATCACACTTTTCACTATTCAAAGTTCATACATTTCACTATTCAACATACACTCTTTCCAAAACACTTTACCTTTCCAAATCACCCACCTCAGTTAAGTAAAGCACTACAAAGTTCACTTTTCCAAACCCCATCTGTTTCTTAAAATGTGAGGAGATAACATATATACGTGGAATGAAGCACAATCATGCATAAAAATTTTCACCAAGTCTAAATTTGAAGAAGAAAGGAGATTTTATACAACTTTACTCTTTCCAAAATTCAAAAAAATTGTGAAATCAACATAAAACAATATAACTTTTGGATCTATGACATACTCATATTTGAAGCACATGAAAATTCTAGATCTCTTCTTCAAAATACCTTAAGAAGGACATGTGAATGCTTGCCATTAAAGAAAGAAAACATAAGAATGCTCTCCAATATCCTCCAAAATGCTTTATAAAAAAAAACTTATAAATGCTTACAAGTGGAAACGAAAGTATATGATTACCCTCCAACATTTGAATCTTACTTAACCACCATAGAGATGTCATGAACGAATATTTGCTAAGTAGCTTGCTAAGGTTGGTATGAAACAAGACAAATCCTGTCTACCATTAATCAAGGCATGGATATACACGCTAAATTTCAATGGTCTAAATGAGATAGCATGAACTTCATTTTGATTCTAATTATGCCAAAAAATTATCAACAACCAGAGTATTTACATAAAAATTATTTCCATTTGCCCTTCATTTGCAATATCAACAACAAAGTATGAAGCTTTTGCCCATAATAATGGAATTTATCCCATAGGAATTAACACCTCCTAAAAACATTATCCCTATAAGAAAATCTAGACCAAATAATGGAACTCAACAAAGAAGCTAATGGTTAAATATGACTCTTGAGATTCACTATCAAACAAAACTTATTAAAGGGAAGTTTGAAAAAACATTAAAAATTTTCCATGTTGATTACATAACCACAAGATGTCATAAATCATGTTGTGTTGAAAATCATATGAATACTTGATTTGCATATGGCCTCCACTTATAACAAGCATGAATATGTAAAAATTCATTTATCTTTATCTAGCACATGGGTTTCTTGGAAGCAAGGATGAAATAAACATTGAAGAGCTTATCTAATAACTCTTTATCTGACCAAAACTTATATCATTCCTTAATGGTCATTAACACAAACACCTTTCATGATTTTTATAAAGGATGACATCTCTTTCCCAAAATCTAAGCATGTAGCTTTAAATTGCATATTATATGGTAAACATATATAACGTGCATGTATAGATTCTTACAGATTTTGTATATAACATTTAAATTCCACATATCAATATCCAATCATAGAACTCTTCATTGTATGATTTAATTGATAATTCAGCCATTCATTATTGCTTTTCTTGAGAAAGGAAAAAGTATGAAAGATACATTAGTTGTAATTTTCTGTATAAGGAAGAAGAACATAAAGGGGAAGAAGAAGAGGGATTTTATAAAGTATTTCAAAGAGCCATTAGATCTATACAAATGCAGGAAGTAAATTCCTTATTTCTTCCCTCATGAAACTAATAAGTAGAAGAAACAAATGGAGGGAAAGAAATAGAGGAGAAGAATCAGAAAGAAGAGAAGGTTTACCACTTCCTCTAACCTTTGGCCGAATAGATCGCAGTAGAGAGGGGTTCGATCGGGGTTAGGGCCGACCGTGGAATGGAGAGCAGGGTCGGGGAAGAAGAAGAAGAAGAATAAACCGGCCTTCAAATGAGGGAGGGGCGGACAACTAGGGAAGAGACATGCGATATTGTTCCTGGGGTTTTCCAAACTAGTGAGAAGAGGGGGTTTCTTCTGGTTTCCTCTAGGTAACAGACAAGTGAGAGGGAGAGGGCTAGCCGGGTTGAGCGAATAAAGAGGAGACAGGGTCTTTTGTGAAAGAATATGAGAGGAGATCGTGGGGGCTAGACTGGCCCTAACAGCACCATTCGAAACCTTAAGAAGGTTTTTATTTAGGAAAATTACAACCCTAATCTCTTTAATGTATCGTTGTAATTAAATATTTGCATTTTAATAGATATTTGAGGGTCAATTTTAATACAATATGATAAATTAAAGTAATAAATTTTATTTAAATTTAAATTTAAGATGATTTCATTTAATCAATTTAACTCAATTAATAATGTTGATTTAACCTTAATGAGTTTGAGATAAATTACTTGGGATTGATAGAAGTCATCATCGTTAAATTAAATTCACATCGAGTCAAATTTATTTAGAGTTGTGATGATTTAAGTCAAGTTAGAAGGTTGAGTCATTGTTATGTCAATAGGCATCCACCTAAGGGGATCTTAAAGGCGATGTCTACATTAGGCTACAAAGACCTAGGCACTAGAGAATAATTTTAAGAAAATTGACCTCGAATAATGAGGTTAATAGTTATAAGAATCCTTTGGACTTAATAAGACATATAATAGGAGTTCCAATATCTTTTAAATCAAAATCTCAAATCCATTCTCTTGATTAAGTTTTTTTAGTTAGCCCTAAGTTTAACCCTAGCTGAAACCAAGTTGGTTTTACTAAACTTAGTTGATTGTCTAAGCATCATATCATTTTCCCCAATGATTTAGGTTAAATTTTATGATTGCAATTGATCATTAAATTTTATAATTGTTAAACCTAGAGCCCTAGTCTCAATTGAGGATTTTAAATTAATTAATCCAATTGATTGGCATAACTATTTTCATAAGATTATAATCACCAAATCATAGATAGTTTGACCTCAATTGACTATTAGCCCAAGCTATAACTCCTTTGACCCTATTTTAGCCCAATTACACTCTTTGGACCAAATTAATCAAATTAACTTTAACCAAGAATTCTATTCGAAAAACACTGACCAAACATATATGAAATTGACCCAATAGTACATATATCAGGTCAATTGAATGAAATTAACCCAACATAGCCTTATTATACTATTACACCTATTTAGTTTAATTAGTCTCATAAACCTCCTGTATTGTAGATATACTTATGTTTTGGTTTATAATTGCATTAAGCATTAATTTTTAGTCTTAACATGTAATTACCAATTTATGAGTCAAATATTTTTGCATGTAGTAGCTAATTCCACTCTTATATTTTCTTAATTATTATATTTTAATTAATGTCATGTGTTGTTTATTTTTCAATCTTTGTCCTTTTAAATTTTTTAAAGTCTTTGATAATAATATTTTATTTATATAAATTATAAGTGTAAATGCTGTTGAAAGGTCTTCGACTACTGTAAGATTCTTCTTGCCTTAAGTCTATCATTGAGATGAAGCTAGCACTTTTATCTTTAGCAAGTGTGGGTCAGAGTAAAAGTAATCCTTCACCTTTATCTAGTTTGTATATATTCCAAGTATTGTTGCATTATTTTATATCTCCTCAAGATCCCAAAAATTAAATTAGTCTATGTTTAGGTCTAGCTAAAACTTGTTAAGATTTCCTTTATTGATTACACTATGCCTTCGTCGATGACATTGATTTTAAAAAGTGAGTGGCCAACTACACAATCAAACTAAGCATAGAAAACTATGAAATAAAACATAGTATTTCTCTAAAAAGGCAATCTATACCTTGAATGTGCATACAAATTAGTGCACTATTAGTTTAAGAAAATACATTTAATTACCAAACTTGCCTGAAAAAACACATTCAAAATATCTTTGTACACATAAAAATAGGAGACATGGTACAAGTTAGAGGGATAAAACTAGTATCATCCAGGGAGGCTACTAGAATGGGATCTAATTATATCTGGTCCCTCTATCTGAACCCTCAATATTGCCCTCATCTCTCACAAACATACAACACATAGAATAATGAAAGAAAATACACCCTCATTATCCACACTCTCTCATAAAATGCCCCCATTATATCAGAAATTAGTCCCATGTTTATAGATTTTAAAAATTAATACGTCACCAAAAATTTTCTTGATCAAGTCAAAGCATATATGAGTTAGTAACTTCTAAAATTAAATTTGGGACCATATAACATCCAATTTTAGCAAGCTTATAGTCAAATTAAACATCACTAGGAGACAAACCCAATGACATCAAAATTGGCCCAATCCGAGCTCATATGGGTTTAAATTAAGGGACTGAAACATATTTTGAAGGTTCAAAGCATTAATTGCATAACCAAATGATCTTTAAATATGGCATACTTATAACCAAATCGGGCATCTCGATGAGATGAATCCAAAAAGCACAAGATTGCTTAATTTTGACATAATTTGGGAACATACATGCTTTACAAATGGTTAATGATTGAGGGGATCAAAATGAGCCTTTTGATGGTGCACTCTAGATTTTCCATAAATCTTATCTATATTTATGAGGGCATGTCACTCTCAAAATCTATAAATAGACCCCCTCTTCTTACATGAAGTGAGGGATGACCCTTTTATTAAAGATTGGAGAGAGCTCCGAGGCTTCAAAGATCCTAGAGGCTTACCCAAGCACGACAACCAATAAACTTTTACCAACCACTACTAGACCATTTCCCATCCATTTACCACAATCAAACCTCTTCTCATCGCCAACCATCATCGATTCACCACCCATCCACCAATCACTGTTAGACCTCCATTAGTTCTCGAAAACTATCAAACCTCCATCATCCTCCAATTATTGTCCCTCTGACCACCATTATTGATCAACTGTAGTCCCTTAGACCATGTCTCCCACTGACTATAGTCCTTCTGACCAGTGTTGGCTGCCTACTATGGTCCTTATGATCACCATTGCCCATCGATTATCATCCCTATGACCACCTTTGCCCACTAACTATGATACCAATGACCATGGTTGCCATCCCATAATGGTCCCTCCAAAAACCTTTTACTACCAACTATGGTCCCTCCAACCACCATCGCTTCCTAACTTTGGTTCATCACTGTTACCTCCAAATTACGCTCCCTTTGACCTCCTTTGCTTGCCGACTATACTCCCTTTAACCTTCATTCCCTGCTAACTACAGTCCCTCTAATCATTGTTGCTCATGACTACAGTCCCATATACCACGGTTTCCCATTGACTACAACCCCACGGACCATAGTCACCTGTCGACTATGGTTCCATTGACTATCATCGCTTGCATAATGCAGTACCTTCGACCACCATTGCCCGCTTACCACGGTCCCTTCAACCGCTATTGTTCACTAACTACAGTCACATTTACTACCTTTTCCCACTAATTATTATACCTTTGACCACCATCACTTACCAACTACGGTCCCTCTTACTATCATCGCTCGCTGACTATAATTCCATCGACCATAATCATTTGTTGACTACGGTCCCCCCAACCACGATCACATACTAAACATAGTCCCATCGACCATGATTTGCTACCAACTATGGTCACTCTGACCATCGTTACCACTTGACTATGGTCCCTCCGACCACTATAGCCTACTAACGATAGTCCCTTTGAAGAATGAATTTTTACAGAAGAATGAATTCTTGAGCTTCCTATATGAAGAATGATTTTTTTTAGAAACTTTGAGTAATTGATTATAAGTAAGCTCACATATCTCTTCTTAATCAGAGCGATGAAGATATTCATTAGCCATTAAACACAGGTTTGTTACCTCCTCTTCTAGTTTAATTTTAGAGGAGTCTGATGCTGAGTCCGCCTAGAAAGCCTTTTGGATCTTTTCCTTTCCCTTCTTGAACTTAGGTTTTTCCTTACCCTTCTCCTTGCTTGGTGAGCTTTTAATGTTGGGCAATCAGACTTCATATGCCCTGACTTCTTGTATTCAAAATAAATAACATCTGAAGAAACTTTAGAATTTTTATTATTCGTACCTTTATTCCATTTCTGATGATGCTTTTAATTTTTCCTAAAAAAGCTCTTAAATTGCTTAGTTATTAAAGCAATGTCATCATTTTCAGAACTAGAAAAATTAGTGTCAGAATCACTAGCCTTTAAGGCTATAGTTTTGTCCTTTTTCTTCTCACCTACATCAAGCTACCTTTAGTTCACTCCTTGCTTATAAGCAATGAGTAATCCAATTAAGTAATCGATTAAATAAATATTCAAATCCTTAAATTCAGTAATGACAATAATTTTTGCATCAGAGGAAGAAGGTAAT
Organism: Dendrobium nobile; assembly: GCA_022539455.1. Taxonomy (NCBI): domain Eukaryota; kingdom Viridiplantae; phylum Streptophyta; class Magnoliopsida; order Asparagales; family Orchidaceae; genus Dendrobium; species Dendrobium nobile. The sequence continues at coordinate 14,212,443 of CM039724.1, forward strand.
CATCTCAGAATATTATTACTTTTTCATAGTTTGTTAGTTCTCTTCCTAAGGCATACATGGATGTAATAATTTGTGTAAACCTAGTACACATTTCAAAAAGAGATTTGCGAGATTTCATGCGAAAAATTTCAAAATCATGCAAAAGAATATTCAGTCAATATTATTTAACTTCATTTGTACCTTCATATGTTATACACAATCTGTCCCTAATTTCTTTTCCAGTGGAACAAATGAAAAAATATATATAGTCCTCAGATTATAAGGCATGGAAAAAATACTTAAAGCACTTAACATTCAGTTGTGTTAGATCTTTATCATTAGTGGTCCAATCAATAAAAGGTATTTTAGTTTTAATGTCATTTACCAATTTAAAAGGTGCAGAATAACCTTCCCTAATAAGCATCCACATACGACAATCAATTGATTATTAAAAGGTGAACATGCGAGTTTTCCAAAAATCAAAAGATATATTATCAAAAAGATGTAGTCTAGTAATTGAATATCCTTTCATGTTGTTTCCATTTCCAAAGTTATCCATTGATCAAAATTCAAAAGTTTTTTAAAACTTGATTTTATGAATCCCACTCTGATACCACTTGAGAATTTGTGAGAGATGTTAAAGCCTAAAGAACTAGCCCAAGGCTAACCAAGAGAGGGGAGGGTAAATTAGTAGTTTTAAAAAATCTTAAACAAGAAGAAAATCTTTATGATCTTTTTAAATATTAAAAAAAATAATAATAACCCTCGATGCGGAAGAAAAATAATTTTCATGATAACAATAAAATGCGGTAAAAGCAATAAGAAAAAAATGCACTAAATTTTGTATCGGTTCGATCAAATCTGACCTACATCCACTCCTTAGAGACTCTCTCTCTAAGTATTGCACTAAACTGAAGTGACCCTCCTTTCGCACCCACAGTAAGATGGAGAAGCTCTTATAAAATCTTTCCACTAACATGATGAGGAAGAGAACCTTGAATCCTTTTACTCCCTCCTCGAGTAGGCAGAGAACCTAGAAATCCTTTTTTCACCCACCTGGGGAAGGCAGAGAATATGGGAATCCTTTTACTCCCTCATGGAGTAGGCAGAGAATATGGATCTAATGCTGATGATTATATTCCAGAGCCACCAAGAAACCAGAGGAGCATCTTAAGGAAGATGACGAACACTTTGCTTAGAGCAACCTTTGTGATTCCCTCACAACCCCCCCACCCTCATAAGGATCTCTCTCTCTCTCAAGCTCTCCCTCTTTCTTCTCTAAGCTCTCTCTTATATCAACTCCATAGCAAAAGATTATCTCAAGAGACAATTAGAGAGCTTTAATAGAGAGGATCGAAAAGAAGCTCTAATTTTCAATTATGCATAACTGATCATCTAGGATGATCAATAGATTATCCAGTATGATTAGTATAAAATAGCCCTTTTAGCTAGGATGATCACCTTTACTCTATACGATCAGTATAAGTATTTGTATAGATCATCCAGTATGATCCTGCGATCGTTCAGGGTGATTAGTTCAAGATACTATATTGATCATTTGGTAGGATATGTGATGTTGGGTGGCAATCTTCATATCATCCTGTAATCATCTTGGGATGTCCAATATGATTCTCCAAGAATATTAGAAGAAAATTATGGGTTTTTTTATCTTGGATGATAGGGGATCATCCTATGAAATATACTAGATTGTATAATACGATCTAAATGGATCTTCCTGTATGATATGACTGAATAATTTAACCATAATTATTCCCTTAACTACCGAATCAATTTAGGCATGATTGTCCTAATTAGTCCAGGACAATATACACTGTCTTGAATAATTAGTACAAAATTTAAAAATAAAAAAATTACATAAATTGTGATTGGCAGCTATTTTTCATCATCTAAATAGATCATCCTAGAAACCACAAGCCACTTTCTTTTTAGAGAGATAAACTCTGAGCTTTTTAGAGAGAAAAACCTTCTTTTTTGAATTATGGTCTCGCGCTTTTTATGGCGGCGGATGGTCACCGGCCACCTTCAGCGGCTAGCGGACTCCTCTCTGGTCGATGTATTATTCCGACCATTCCTTCAATTTCAAGACTGGATTTGACCTCTTCCCCTCCTGCTTTTGGCGATTCGCTCACTATGGATGGTAAATAGAAATTCTAGACTGGGAAACCATTGGTAATTAATGAGGGAGGGTTGCTAAAATAGAAAAAGTCCATTGAAACCATCAGCAAAGGTAAGGATGTGGTTTTTGATGATGACGCGGCTTTCAAAAACTTTCCAAATTCTTCTGAATTTGGGAAATTCAAATTCCTTATTTCTGATGAATCTTCTTCTGGATCAAAAATTCTACAAAAAATGGAGATGATGAATTCGAAGAATGCAGTGGATGCTAATAAAGGGGTAATCATTAAATCTTCTGGTCCAAGCTTCAAAGAAATTGTTACGAAGTCATCCTCAGTTGTATACAAGACAAATGATTTGAACACTGTACGTGTTTGTGAAGAAGGTGATTTGGCAAAAGAAAATAGCAATGTCCTTCCTTTAAATATTCCCACTATATCTAACAGGAATACTATAGTAAATGCATGGGAGAAAAAATCTAATATCAATGTTTCCAATTTAGACTTTGGAAATAACTTCACTGGAGACAATAATGTGGTGGAACTTCATGCTGGAATGGAATCAGAAAACTCTAACAAACTCAGTAAAGCTTTGGTAATCAAAGTTTTTGGATAAAACATACCTTTTCACTTGATCAGCTTGGAACTCAGGATACAATGGTCTCAATATGGCAAATTTCACCTAACTATGCTTGGGTTAGGATGGGTTCTTTGTGTATTTGATGAACAAGAGGCTTTAGACTTGGTCTTCTCAAATGGACCATGGTATGTTAGGAATAACATAATAGGGTTGGACAGATGGTCACCCTCTTTCTCTCCATTATCTCTAAAGGTCTCTCGGCACCGGTTTGGATCCGAATGCCAAATTTGCCTCTACAATGTTGGGATGAAATCAACATTTATAGGATTGCATCAATTATTGGAAAACCTTATATGATCGAATGTAATATGTTTTAATGGAGCAGGAGAGAGTTTGCCAGGATATGCATCCGAATTAAATTAGATGAAAAGCTCCCAATGGGTGTTTGGGTTGAAGGTAGTGCCCGAAAATTCTATCAAAGAATTGAGTATGAAAAACTCCCAAATTTTTGCTTCAATTGTGGGAAAATTGGGCATATGGAGAGCAATTGTCCTGAACTGAAAGAAACTCAAGCTTCCAACAAAACTGAGACTCCTAATAACAATTCTATTCCAGCTAATTCAGATGACCAATCTGTGGACAACAAATTTCAGTACGGGCCCTGGATTCATGTGAACTTCCGAAGGAATAAATTTTTTGATAAACCAAAAAAGAATTTCATTCCTCATAATTCTATAAAAGCTGGAAGGATCGCCTCCTCATCTCAAATTTATAAGTGTTACGGATCTATGGTTTATGATTTTGATGATAGAAAACATTCCTTTTTTTCTCTATGATTACCTTATGTGCTAACGTTTCAGGTCCACACGATCAGACTGCAATTTGGAACCAGCTCAAGATTGGGTAGACTAGGTCTGTGTCAGTTTGTAATCTTTTTCCTTTCTTGAGTCTATTGTATTTGATGTGGCTTCTGATGTTTTGTAACTTAGAAGATTTTCTGTTGTGCCCTAAAAGATTTTTATTTTTGATAACATCGTCCGGGATGATATTTATATTGTCCTGGACGATCTGACAAAAGTAAAAATCCTAATTAGGGCATCCTCTTTAAAGCAGCCGTCTTTATGCAAAATACATCGTCCTGGATGATTTTGTATTGGCCAGGACGGTCGGCTCAATACAGCAAGAATCTGCCGCCATATCTACTTAGGAAAATCTTATTTTTGGACATCGTCCCGGTGGATCGTCCTGGACTATAAAATATCGTCCCGGACGATCCAGAGCAAATTTTCCAAAATTTCTCAAGCAGTTTTGGAAAGCATTTAATAGGGATTTCGTCCAGGCCGATCGGAAGATCGTCCGGGACGATTAGACATCGTCCAGCTTCATTTCAGGGCGATATTCAGGACGATTTTCCTTATATTTGTGCTAATCGGCCAGGACGATTTGTCTATCATCCTGGATGATAATGGCGGCAACTTGCATTAATGAGCTCATTTTGAGAGCCTCTATTTAAGCTATGGCAAGGCACTTTGTAAGTGTCTTTGGCAGCCGTTGTAGCTTCGTTCTTGTGGGGGAAACTTGAAGAGAGAGCTTGAAAGGGAGAGAGGAAAGGGTGGAGTTTGAGAGGGAGAAGATCCTATGAGGGGGAGGAACTCAAGGGAGTGTGGTGGGGGATCCACACGGTTGCTCCGGTGAACTCGCACCTAAGTACCATCGGATTCAAGGCTTGTCTCGAGGTAAGTTCACCAAAGAAGAAGATCTCTTTGGTGTCAAAGAACCCGGCGACTCCGCCGCACCGGGGAAGGTGGAAGTGATTTTGTAAGGGCTTCTCCGCCTAGCTGTGGGGGCTAAAGGAGAGACACTTGTGTTAGTTCAATACTTGGAGGGTGCCTCCAAGGAGTGGACGTAGGTCAAGGTTTGACCGAACCACTATAAATCTGGTGTGTTCTTTTCTTATTATCGCTTTTGCATTTATTTTTCTTTCGCACTTTGTTTGTGGTGATTTTGGTTGGAGTTTTATCTTTGGTTTTAAGGTTTTCCAATTCACCTCTCTCTTGATTAGCTTGGGACTAAGTTCAAGAGGGCCTAACATCCCTAACGAACTTTCAATAAGAAGGTTGATAAATCTTTGGTTGATGGTGAAAATAGCAAACTAATTGATAATGTTGAAATCCTGGAAGCTAAGTCCACTGAAACTATAATCCAAGAAGAATCCATTCCTCATGCTGAAGCTACCAATGATTAAGGTATGATCAATTTACTCCCATGTGATTCTAACAAATTCAAAGTGCTAGTTGATGATCTTGAAGAAGGAGAACTCCTAATCCTTGAAAAGGATATTGCTATCCCTGAATTATCTGTCCAAAGTCCACTTTTAAAAAAATTTGAAACACGTTATGAGAAAATCTCTGAGAATAGAAGGAAGGGATTTAAGCAACTTAAAAGTTTAGGTCCTATCAATATAACCACTAGAAGCAGAAAAATTGAAATTGAAGTAAAAGACAAAATGGGGAATCATCCCCTCATTTTATCATGATGTCATCCGTTTGTTTCTGGAATTGTAGAGGAGCTAGAAAGAAGAGAGCTTCTCTATATATCAAAGATTTTGTGAAAGACAATGGAATCTTATTCTGGGGTTTACTTGAAACTAAAGTTTCTTCCTTCAATAGATTGGATATAAATTCTTTAATTAGATCATAATGGGATTTCTTCCAAGTCCCTTCAGAAGGCCTCTCTGGTGGTATTTTAGTTCTATGGAGATCAAATGCTGCTTCCTTCAAAGTCCTAGAATCATCCCAACAATTCATAGTTGGGGATCTCGAAGTTTTCAATAAAGGCAATTGGAGAATTGGTTCAATTTATGCTAGCATAGATGCTTATAAAGGAAGATATCTATGGGAAAGATTACAGGTTTACTCTTCTAAAGAGAACTCATTGGTGCTTGGTGGAGGCTTTAATTGTCTTCTCAATAAAGAAGACAAAAAAGGTGGCAAGAGATTCTTCTATTCCTTGGGATCTGGAGAAATGGATCTATTTTTAGCTTCCAATGATCTTCATGAAGTGGGATGTATTGGTCCCAAGTTCACTTGGTGCAATAATAAAACTGGAGTAGACAGAATTCTTGAACGCTTGGATAGGTGCTACCTCAACTCTATGGCTTTTTGCTCTCCACACCAGATCAAGGTCAAGCATTTGGCAAGAATCGCTTCTAATCATTGCCCCATTCTTCTCAACCTTTTTGATTGTAAATCTGATTACAATAAAGTTATCCATTTTGAGGATATCTGGATTTAAAATCCAGCTTCTGTAGCAATAGTAAAGAAAATCTGGATGAAGAAAACTTTTGGAGATTACGGCCAAATTCTCAATCTGAAAATGGAAAAGCTTTGAAAGCATTGTTCTATTGGAACAAAGAGAAGCACAAAAATCTAATGCAATCCAAAGGAATCATTATGGGTGAAATTCTGGAGCTTCAAGATAAAGAAAGCAAGGAAGGATTCTTATCTAATGAGGACTCTTGGCTTCTTAAAACTAAGGTCGCTGAGTACAATTCAATCTTAACCAAAATCAACACTTGGTGGAGACAAAGAGCTAAAATAAAATGGGCAACTAAAGGGGTCAGCAACACAAAATTCTTTCATACTTATGTAAGTGCTAGAAGGAATTCAAATTGTTTCAATCATCAATAGTAATGGTCTGTTGGTTAAAGACCAACATCAAATTGAAGAATCTCCAGTTAGCTTCTTTGAAAACAAATTAGATTATAGGAGTTGTATCTTAGACGGTTGGCCAGATCCTATTTTTCGCCTGAATGAAGAAGATTCCAGCAGATTAAATAGAGAATTCAGCTTTGAAGAAATGGATACGATATGTATGCATTCTGGGAACTTCACGGCTTCAGGAATTGATGGAATAACTTACTCCTTCTTTAAGGGATTTTGGAATATTGTAAAGATAGACTTATGGAATGCTCTGAATAAATTTTTTAAATCAGGTATCATGAACCCAAAGTAGAAAGACACTATTATGGTGCTAATCCCCAAGGTATTAAATTCATAATCTCCTTCAAATTTTAGACCAATAAGCCTTTTCAATGTGGTTTATAAGATAGCTGCTAAAATGATAGTCAATAGACTATCTTCATTATGCCAAAAATTATCTCAACTGAACGAGTAGCTTTTTTGAAAAATAGATCCATCTCAGATCATATCCTAGTAGCCCAAGAAATTTTTTCATAAATTCAGATTTTCAAAAGCTTCCAAAGGTTTGGTCTCCTTCAAATTTGATATGGAACAAGCTTTTGATTCTATGGGCTAGTCAACATTGGAAAAAGCTTTGAACTATTTCGGGTTTCCTCATACATTTTCCCAACTGATCCTTGAATGTGTAAGAAATCCAAAATTCTCTGTATTGATTAATGGGAACTATTCTAGATGGATTGAAGCTAAATGTGGTTTCCGGCAAGGGTGTCCCCTATAGCCATTCTTATTCATCCTTTGTACACAACTACTTACTAATGCTTTCTACCAATGAGGAAAGGATCTTGGAGTTCGAATTAATAAAAAAAGGCCTTTGTTATCTCATCTACTATTTGCGGATGACATAATAGTTTTTTCAGAAGCTAAGGCTTCCTCAGTTAAAAAGATCAAGAACATAATGGATAAATTTTGATCTTGGACGGGCCAAAAAATTAATTAAAAGAAATCTTGTATCCTATTTGGGAAATATGTTAGTAAAAGGAAGGTTAAACGTATCTATTGTATCATGAGGTTGAAGAGTGTCAAGGAACTTCAATAACTTGGTAAAAAAATTGCTCTTAGAAGACTAGTTAGAGAGGATTTTCTCTGCATCATTAAAAAAGCCATCAAAATGTCTAACATTTGGGGATCAAAATTAATCTCTCTACTTGGAAGGATTCACTTGGTCAAATGGCATTACTATCCTACTCCATATATCATTGTACTCATACCTTGGTTCCTAAAAGTATTCTATGTGATTTAGACAGAATTTGCAGAAATTTCATTTGGAACAAATCAAATGGAGACTTTGGCATCCATTACGTGAACTGGAAAATTATGTGTTCACCAATTGATAAAGGCGAAAGTGGTCTTCTTTCTTGCATTGAAAAAGTTGGACCTCTAAGAGATAAATTAGCTTGGAGATATAATCAAGAAGAAGAATCTCTTTTACATAAAATTTTGTTTCCAATATTTGGATTCTTGATAAATGCCTAAACAAATGGCCTTCCTTTGTCAATATATCATTGTACTCTATGGAAATAGGTTCCGCTCAAAATCGTGTTCTATAGCTTGGAAAATTATTAATGGAGGGAGTTTCTTAAAGCCAATTGTCAGATGGGAGATTGCTAATGGCAAATCCATCAATGCAAACAATGATTTTGGATTCTTGATAAATGCCTAAACAAATGGAATTCCTTTGTTAATCCTATGCTCACATATGAAGTTAAAGTGGACATATTCATCTCAGGTGATTTCTGGAATATTGCTGAGCTTAATGAATACTTTGGCAAACATCTTGTAGAACTGATTTGTAATATTCCAATCAACCCTGTTCTTCATTCCGACAATATGGAACTATTGTTTAAATATTCTGGGAATTCAATTTCTAAACTTGTAACCGAAGCATCCCTTCAAAACTCAAACCAAGCAGCTTACTGTTGATGGATAAAGGAAGCCAAGTTAATTCCACGGGTTGAACAATTTTGGTGGAGAATTTTCCATAATGCAATTCCAATCTCCAATTTTCTTAGTTATAGAAGATTAAAAATGCACAATGGTTGTCCAAGGAATTGCAATATGCAAGAAGATGTTGAACATGTGGTAATCAAATGCAAAAAGGTTGAAAGTATTTTTCAAAATCTAGAAAAATGGGGCTTTAAATTTCCTATTTTCAATTCATTGGAAGATTGCTTGGTTTGGTTATCTCTCCAAAACTTATGGACCACCAATTTATGTTGCAATGTTATTTACTTTTCTTGGAAAGGTAGGAACAAATTGGTTCATAAAGGAAAGGATCTATCTTCCATTTTCATCGCTTATGAAGCAATCAGCCTAGTCTCTTCTTCAACAAACTATTATGGCTTTAAATTGAGTAAATGGGTTGCTAAATAGCATCATTTGCTATTGGATACACATTGGCATCCCCCTCCACTCGATTGGATAAAGGTTAATGTAGATGCGTCCTTATTAAACTTATACAAGGGAGGAACTGGAGGTGTATTCCGGGATTGCAAAGGTTGGTTCCTGTTGGTTTTTGGTCAATCATGTGTACACTGGGATATTTCAAGTCTTGAAATTCAAGCTATTCATGCCATCAAGGGAGTTCTCAAAGATTGGATGCATAACTACAAAGGGATCATTATTGAAAGTGATAATTCCAACATCATCAATCTTTTTCAATCGGTCTTCTACAAAGGTAAACATAATTTGGAATTACCTTTTAAAGAGTTTCATAATGTAGTTTTCAATTGTATTGATAGGAATTGCAATAAATTAGCGGATCTATGTGCTAATTATGAAATCCTTAGCTCTTTCATTTGGGACGATTTAGTGCTTCATAAGGTTCCTCCCATTTTTATTTCTATATTAAAGGAGGAATCTGATTGCATTGGATAGTTTTTTTCTTCTTTCCTTTTTAATAATATAAATGCAATATTTACATTTTTCTCAAAAAAAAAAAAAAAAAGATCATCTTAGATGATATGGATCATCTAGTATAATTAATTTAATCACTCAAAATTAGTATGGATGCCCTAATCAGTGTTTATATTTTTAGCTGATCGTCCATTATAATTTCAAATCATCCTGTATGATTAGGTCAAAAATAAAAAAATTCTCTAACTCACCAAATTTCTTCCCGTGGGTGTCTGTGTATATGGTTCCTTAGCTTGGGGTCCACCATATTCAAGATTTGACTCAAGAAAGGGATAAAATATATGGAATTGAAATTATAAGCACATTCAATAATAATTTACTCGATCTTGAGCTGATTTTCATTGTAAGTGATCTTTGTCAACCTGAAAGATTAGTAAGAAGGGAAAACAAAATAGATATGCAACAATAATAGTGGTAAAAAATAATAATATTTATTATCATCAAAATCATAGTATTTCGATCCATATTTTCAACATATCCCAACGACCACTATCATGCATTGACTATGATCCCTACGACCACAGTAATCTAATGACTACAGTCCCTTCAACCATTGTTGCTAGCTGACTACTGTCCCTCTGACCTCCATCGTCCACTAACTTACAGTCCATCTAACCTCCATCACCCAACTGTAGTCCTATGTAAAAAATAAATAGACCAATAGTATCTTGAGAATAGCTCTCATATTATTGGATTATTCCAACTTTAACTATGTAATGTGCTCTATATTTTCCATATTAAGCCAAAGTCTATCCATGAGAAACAACATCATTTATAATCAACTATAAATACTAGTAGAATCATCTTGATTGGGCTTGGCCCCATGGGTTTCCCCTTTCTAAGTGTTTTTCACGTAAAATTTTAGTGTATCTTATGACTCTTACATACCTCTCTATTTATCTGTATGTGTGCTAATTTTTTCTATAAAGTTAAAATACTAAACTTTTTTTCTCTCTGCCTTTGAGAATGTTTTAGGATATAACAAAGATAACTGCATTAGCACCACGATACTAACATATGTGGTGCTATGGTACTTCACGTGTGTAAAACTATCTAGATTTTCATTGTAACACTAATTTGAATCAACATAATGTCATGTATAATCACATATATTCACTAATTCAACTTTTATTAAATATCTCTTGATGGGGCTCTTTAGAGATTTGACATAGTTGCAGTAATCTAGCACTATGACTCTCCTTCCTTGGTGCCTTAATGCCTTGCTCTATGTCTTGGATCAAACTCTTTATCATTATAGTACTATTATATCACTCAGAAGTTGATCGGTATGGCATTGTTATGCTCCTTCAATCATGATTCATGTTTTACTTCTTCTTGTAGGAAAAATTAATTATGCATCAATTTTTAAAAAATAAGTATAATTAGGAGTTTACTTTTCTTTATTATCAAATCCCTCCAAACTTAAAGCATTATTTTTCCTCAAGTAATTCATATTGCACTTGAATTAATACCAATTTTCATTTGCTAGAATATGATCTTTGAAGATTATAAAATCAACAAAAAGTATTTTACAATAATATAGATTGTATATTTTCCAATGAACCAAATAATAATATCCCAATCTTTCATCTTTTATTATTATTTCTTCAAACACCTAAGTTTGTGTGTGACGATCTTGACTAACTTACTTAAGATTAATGATTTCAAGAATTAATAAATCTTCTAATTTAGATAATTCATTAATCGTACGATACCCTTTCCATAAGTATTATGGTTCCATGTATTCATTTTTAGAATTATATAAGTGGGGCTATACATTACAATTACCAAATTTTAATAATCTAGTACTGTTTGATTAAAAAGTTGAGTTTTAAAAAGATTAATTTATCCTGGGAGAATTTAATTTCTAAAAATTTAATTTTGAAATCAAACACTTCATTATGAATAATATATCACATCGGGAGGCAAAAATATCATTCCCTAATAGGTTCATATTATAAAACTTTAAATTTACCCTAATTATCATAGTCAATTCAAGGAAGGACAACATATGATCCCGATGGATCAAAATGATGTTTGATCGTGTGTTTTACTATAATAATCTGGATAAGGGATTATTAATTTCATATTCAAAACCATGATAAGCAATTATCATTGTACTCATTAGGATGCCTATAATATGTTAAAGGTATATATTTGACTAAATAAATAATAAACACATGCATATCAAATATTGCATGTCGAATAGCAATTTATTGACTCCTTAACATTTTATACTAAATATTATATACTACTCAAGTCAATTAAAATGCATATAAATAAAACTACTTAGTGAAATTTTTATCTTAACAAGTCAAAAAGCACAGGGTAATGATATTTACCACATATCAAATGTTAGAGTAAAAATTTATTAAAATAAGAGATTGTATTTTTATCAATTTTATGAGGGAGGAAAATGGATAAAATACAAAATCATTAAAAATAGAGGTAGAGTTAAGGTTACCTACCATGATTAGAATACTTTTCTCAACTATAGAGATAAGAAAATACTAGCTTGAAACTTATATTCTCTCTCCTCCTTTCTCCTTCTCTCTCTTTTGTTTCGCTCCCCTTCTCTCTATTATCTCACTTAAGGGAGGGGAGAAGAGTTTAATAAAATGGTTTAAGAAATATATATATTGATCCAGCATCGTAGCACTCTAAACTCACCGCCATAGCACTCCCTTAAATTCCAAAAAATTTGAGAGCTTAGAGCCACATCGCCTAATAGGAAGCATTGTAGTGCTATCTTAGCAAACTTTTAGAAATATAGGGAAACTAAATTTAGACTATTTCATCCTATATCGCCCACCTCCTTCCCCTTGTTCTCCACCCCCTCTACCTCCACTGCATGTTCCTCATTACCTTCACTATCTTCCTCACTTTCCTCCTTGCTTCACTCCTCCCAAACTATTAGCTTGTAAATATTATTTTTTAAGGGGAATTCCATAGCCGGGCCTACATGTTGAAAAGGTCCTTAAAAGGACATCTAGCTCGCAACTGCTCAGAAGAGCTATAGATAAAATAAAAAAAGAACCTATGAGTTGGATGCCCTTACTAGTTGTAAGTATAAGATTACCTAATAACATTCTATGAAGGACAAAATAAAAGCCCAAAAGGAGAACAAAACATAATAGACAATCAGCTCAATCTTCTCAACCAAAAATTGACCCTGCACAAAATGAGAAAAAATCTCCAAAAACCTACACAAAAGGCCTGCAAGGAAAATAGTAATAGCAAGTAAAAGGAACAAAATAGTAAAAATATTAATAGTAAAAATAGTAAGAAGGGAATACCACCCTCTGCCAAAAGTATAATAATGAAGATTAACCTCTTAAAGTTTCATAAGGATGTAGAAAGCATTCCAATAATGCTTAAAAATAGCTTGGATATATAACCTCAAGTCACATAAACTAGAAACAAATTGGGCCATGACACCTGTAAACCCTAACCCACACAACCAAGAGATGACAAAGATAATATCCAAATAGCCAAAATTGTAACCAACCACATTAAGACTAACATAAATCCAAACACCAGAGTTTCTTCAAACAGAAGACGAAAACCAAAGAGGGAGTGTAGCATAGATAAACCAACAACAATCAAGAGGATCAAGCCAAATCGACCTCCAGCATTTGAAAATTAAATAGACCAAAACACTGGTGAGAAGCAAACAAACAACATCCTAAATAATCGAAATGCTGCAGCCGAACAAACCTAAGCCAAAGTTAGCCACACAGCAAATCCGACCATGCATACAACAACTCGATTGAACCATAAAGATAATATTCCAACCCAAAAAAAAACATCAGGATAGTATGATAATCAAAATTAAAATAAGACTATCTGCTCAAATCTGATCTAGTATAGAAAGTACCCACTGGTATAGTAAATAAAATGATAATCCTTATAACTAGGCCACAAGCAGTTTGAAGGGATGATAGCATAATAACGAAAAACACCAAATCTAGTAAAGTTGGGATCTTCAAAATGTTTATAAAAATCATCTTAAAGATGACATAGTAATAGACAACAAAAATAATTTGCTTAGAAATCATCCAGTAGAAATCAAACCTCTAAAAAGAACTAATTAAATGCCTCGTCTGCCTACAAACTCCTCTAATGAGGATCAGAGTAATAACAAAGGAGCCAAGATTGCACTCAATGTCATACTTCATGTGTTACGAGTCGACTCACAAGTTTAATATTTTTGATGATAACAAACATATTTATATCTTATAGTATTTTTCATTATATGTTTGTTTGTGTGTATACTAATATTTCAGAAAAATCATGCAACATCAAACAAAGAATCAGAGCTCAATATTGGGTTGAATAATGTTAAATTATAAAGGGTCTATAATATTCATTGATTTAATTTTGATTGCTTGAGTCAAGTCTTGTAAGGGAGTATGCTTGCTTGGGGATCATGTACACACATACTTGTTAAGAGAGTTGCTACTAGCATGTTTTACATTCTTGCAACTTATATAGTTTTGATGATACCAAATATTATTGTTTTATGTGTAGTTATCTCCCAACACTTTTTGGAAGATTTATTTTTACTCATATGTGTACTAACATTTCAGGAAAATTGAACTCCAAATTATGAATACTTCAAATCGAATTCAGCATATAATCCTTTACAAATTGAAGCTTTAAATTATTTTTTTGATTTGAGAGGGAGTGATTTAAAAACACACACACACACTTAAGGAGATCTTACAAAATTTGTACTGATCTTACAGGACGAACCTAGTCCATACGGGACGATCAGGTCAGTTATCTCCTCGTAGGAGCAATGGAACGAACAGGAGTTGAGGAAATTGGAACGAACAGGAGTTGAGGAAATTTTTCTAAGTCCTGATCATCCAGGACGAAATTATTTTCATCCCAGGACGAGTTGGGCTCTATAAAAATTTCGTTCAGACGAAATCTATAATCGTGCTAGGACGAATTCTTCTCTGTAAAAATTTCGTCCAGACGAAATCCAAATCATCCCAGGATGAATTCTTCTCTGTAAAAATTTCTTTCAGACAAAATTCATTATCGTGCCAGGATGAGTTACTCTTTGTAAAAATTTCGTCTGGATAAAGTCCTGTTCATCCCAGGAAGATGTGAACCGTCTTACCAAAGTTAGTTACATTCTGCAGTTATTTGGGAACCGACCTATGGTACAACCGATCATATCGGACGATCCTAGTTCGTACTGGATGATGATCGTGTACAAACATAGTTCGTACCAATATTCATTAGGATCATTTTCGACACTTTAAGTAAAGTTGCCCAGGATGATCCACAATCGTACGGGACGATTCATTTCGTGTTAACTTGAAAATTTTGCAGTTTTGGATGATTTTTCTTGTTTCTCTTATATATAGCCCAATTTAGACTGCCACCCAATCTTTTTGCTCATTGATCTTTGTGTCTATTGAAAGAAGAGTCAAGGAGAGAGTGTGAGAGTGCATTCAAAGTAGGATTTCTACCACTGGAGTGTGAAGGCTTTGCTTGGTGTTCAAAGGTAAGAATCTCTACTTGTGATTTGGGATTACTTCACTCTTTTCTTTCTTCCTTCTAGAATTCTTGTGAGAAGATCTATCAAGGAGATCCGGTTCTCTGCCGACACTTGGAGAGTGTGAACAGCCACGGGTTCTCTGCCCACAATAGGAGAGTATGAAAGGACGAAGGGTTCTCTGCCCATACTAGGAGAGTGTTAAAGGATGAAGGGTTCTCTGCCCACACTAGGAGAGTGTGAAAGGATGAAGGGTTCTCTGCCCACACTAGGAGAGTATGAAAGGACGAACGGTTCTCTGCCAGCACTGGGGATAGTGTAAAAGGATGATGATTCTCTGCCGCACCGGATAGTGGTGAAAAGAGTTTTGTAAAGACTTCTCCACCTTGCTGTGGGTGCAAAAGGAGAGTCACTAGTGGTATTAGTGCAATACTCGGAGGGTGCCTTCGGGGAGTTGATGTAGGTCTGGTTTTGACCAAACCACTATAAATCTGGTGTTCTTTACTTTTTTGCTTTTTATTTTGTTTATCATTTACAACTAGTGGTTGATAAATCTTTTTCTAAAAAATTCACTAACAATTAAGTTTTAATTTCCAAAGTTTAAAAAGAGGGTTCAAATTTTTTTTAATTACCAATTCACCCCCCTCTTGGTTAACCACTGGGACATAAGCTTAGGTTTAACAACCTAATTCATTGTGAACGAATCTCAACAATACTCGGGGGAATGATATCTAGTAAGAACTAGAAGTTCAAGTTTTGAACTAATCATACTGGATGATTTTGGATCGTCCAGGACGATCCTTTATGTTCTTGGAAAGCAGTTTCCAATGATAATTTATGTAAGGATTTAAGATTCAAATTTTATTCTAATCATCCTGGATGATCTATATCATCCTGGATGATTAGTACCAATCATGCCTAAATTGATCATGTAATTAGGAGACTAATTATGATTAAATTTTTTAATCAAATTTTCTTGGATGATCTGTATATCATACCGGATAATATTTACCGACATTCTTGATTTTCCTAAATTGTTCAAGATGAAATACCTTAATTTCTCTTCTAATAGTCCAGGATGATCCAAAATATCATCCTTGATGATCTATACAAATTTGTACTGATCATCCAAGACTATCCTAATATCGTCTAAGACTATCAGATCAAATTAAGCACATCGTACTGGACGATCTTGCGATTGACCAGGATGATATTTGGCACAGGAATTAAGTTTTTAGGGTTTTCTGAAGCTCTTTTTTAAGGCACAATGTACAGGATGATCCTGAGATCGTCATAGATGATTTTTGCCTCAAAGATTATTTTTTAGGGTTTTTCAAAGCCCTTTATTTAACCTTTGTCAAAGACTTTGAATGTGTCTTTGACAGTCATTGAAGCTTCATTCTTCTGGAGGAAACTTGAAGAGAGAACTTGAAAGGGATAGAGGAAAGAGTGGAGTTTGAGAGAGGGAAAAGATTCTTGGAGGGGGTTTCAAGGGAGTGTGGAGGGGGTTCCACACGATTGCTCCAGCGAGCTTGTACCTTAGTACCATCAGATTCAAGGTTCATCTTGAGGGAAGTTTTAAGGTTAAAGGACCTAGCTACTCTGCCGCACTTGGGAAGGTGGAAGTGATTTTATAAGGGCTTCTCTGCCTAGCTATGGGGGCTAAACGAGAGACACTAAAGGTTTAGTGCAATACTTGGAGGGTGCCTCCGAGGAGTGGACATAGGTCAGGTTGGACCGAACCACTATAAATCTAGTGTGTTCTTTCTTATTATTTTTTGCACTTTATTTTTGCTGCGATTAACTACTTGGGTAAAATCTCTAAATAATCTTTTTATTGTTGTTTTAATTTGTTTCTACTACAAGATATAAAAAGATTTTTCTTTTAGTTAAATAAGTTTTAAAAATCTAATTCACCCCTCTTGGTTAGCCTCGGGACTAGTTCATAATGGCTTAACATCCATGTCAAACTTTCATCATAAATCGATCAAATACTATGACCAAAGGCCAAAGAATCCTCTTAAGACAAACACACCACATAAATAAACAAGCAACAAAGCCCACCAACCACAACAAAATATTAGCTTTTAACATAAGGAAGACCCATACGATCAATTCTAGCTAATCCCATAAGCTTGCTAGGAATAGAATTCCCCACAAATTCTATAGACTCCAAAAAATTACAACCCAAGTTAGCTAAAAAATCAGCAGCTAAATTACCTTCCCTATAAATGTGAGTAATATTATAGGTGATGCGATTAAGACACTATTGAATTTCCCTGATAATGTAGAAATAAGAGGGATTGACATTAGAAATACCATTAATATATGTTGGTGGAATTTTGAAAACAGGTTTTGAAAAATATTAGTTTTCTTTGGGGATTTTGAAATTAAGATTCAATTCTAATTCTAAAGTCGAATCGACCCACTAGAAGAGTTATATCACCCCGGAGGATGAAAATAAAATTTCATAGCGATGTTCAGGCTTAGAATTATGGGAATCATCTTAAATATCATGATCGGATTCTAAAGAAAAATTCCATATGGCCCCGAGAGAACATGATGAAATTTAACTAAACATCCGATTATGATATTTAAGAAATATGATTGTCAAATTCACATCCAATAGTCTTATCAAAGAAAGATGGATCTCCCCGAAGGGAGATAACACCATTTAATGATAATCCTCCTAATGTAATAGCGCCAATCATTTTTTATCTTTCTCCCAAAGAAATCTAATAGGGTTTTGGAAAATCAATTTTAAAATCAGGTGCATGTGTGGTTCCAAATCTCCTACGAGCGCAAGCCCTCGTAGTTAATTATATCGTAGGTAGATAGAATCTCCTACGAAAACTCCCGATTAAAATGGTGATAGAATTTCGTTAGATTTTCTAGGAGTGATATCAAAAAGAGAGGAATTTTGGAAATTCAACAGGGAATAGATCAAAATTAAACAGTTATTGACGGAGTTAAAGGAGGAGAGGTAGGGGACACTTTGAGATTCCAGAACCATCCGGAAGTGTCCCAACTTAATCTAAGTGTTGGGCTTTTTGTTTTAGGATCAAAATGAATACTTTAATTAGAGTTGAACATTTTATTAGAAATTTGGGACTATATTCCCGAAGTCTGGGGTCTTATAATCAAAGATTTACCCCGGATCCTAAATCTAATTTGGACACTGGACCACAGTCGTCCGATCCTAACTAATGCAGTGCAAGGTCTGGACTTACCCCGGCCTGGATTGGGGAGCCAGCTAATCACCTAATCGATTTAAAAGAGATCAATCCGGTCTTTTATGAAAGAGTGGTAGGGACGTTGTATTTAAAGTTTTGGAGAGCCGGGGCCGACATCTAGAGATTCTCCTAATTGGCCCGTTTGACTTATGTTGGGTGCAAAATGCTAAGGACTATGAAATTAAAATTTTGACTCTTTTAATTTATTTTTAATGCAATGCATGCTAGTTAACAACCTCAAATCAAATATGCTTGAAATTTTAAAAACAGGCTTAGAAAATAATTTTTTAGAAGACTGGACATCCCCAGGTCCGGCACCTCGTCCTCATAGGTCAGACTATCCGGACTCTACCCGCAGGCGGGGAAGGGTCTAAAGCAAGGAGAGAGTAATGTAGAAATATGCATGCGACCCCGGGGTCGATCCCTGGCTAATTCCCTAGATTCGTTATCTTTCTATGTTATTTAGACTCACTAAAATTTTAGACTTTAAGGTTATGAATATAAAAATTTTCACACCCTCACGAGCCTCACGAGTCCAGGCAAAAATACAAGCGGCACACAATCGCCAAAAAACTAAGAAAAACAAGTAGTCCTAGAGCCAATCAATTCATCACATCAAATATTAATTAATCGATAAATGTCCATAGGCAAAGTTGCCTTGCTTATTACAAACCAGAATTTTACAGAAAGTAAAATGGCCGGGCGCCACTAACAATAACCCGAATTCTAAACCTAGTAATGACGCAAGTAGTTTTGAGTGAGATATTCACAATCTTCAAGTCTTCAATCTTGTCCTTCCTTGGGCTCCTTTTTCTTCAAGCTCCTTGGGTTCTTTGTAGTAGACTATCCAAATGAATAAGAGGGCACTTCCTTTAAGGGGAAGGCCACTCTTTCCTCTTTGGATAGGGAAGAAGTATGGTCCAAATTTGGATCTCCAAATAGAAAAGGAGTACTCCCCTAAGTGGCACCCTTTTCTCTTCGGAGTCCAACCTTTGGACCTATGTATCCCAACTCAAAACTAACTTTCACAACACTTAATAATTACACAAATTATATTTACTTGAAAATAAAATCTAGACTCACCTGCAGGGTTATCCTAAGTAGTTAATAAATGAAAAGCAATTATTCCCAAACAGTTATATTTGTGCAGAAAAATAAGTAAACACACTGACCACGCTCCTTTTATTTGGGGGCTTTAGCATCTGAAGCAACTGTGCAAGCATTTATAGCAATTGATATTTATTATTAACATAGCCCCCCTTTTTGTTGCCCTGCATGAGCGTGGCCACCTGCAGAAAATTGTGTGAACATCCAGATCATACCTAACCTAAGAGTAATCTAGTTTCCAAACACATCAATCCATCCACAGAGTGCAGAAAAGTAAACAGACATAGCAAAGCAATTTCATCCACAACATGTAGTGAAAACTACGAAAAATCCCGCACAAAGTAGTAAAGTAAACACCGGCCTAACCTAGATCTAGAGTTGGTTGTCCTAGCACATCATCTAAAGTGTGTGTAAAAGGTCGTGTGGCTGGGGTAGATCCTAAGTTGGGTGATTAGTTAGGAGTTATCTAAAAATTTTGAGTTTGTTAAGGCTTAAAAGGGGATTTAAATTAAGGTTTAAGTATTAATAGATTAAGATTTTTAATTAAATTTATTTTAAAACTTGATTGATTACTACCTTTGTTTCATACCGAGGCCGTGAAGTTTATTTCACCTTCCTTGGGGCTAAGCTAATAGCCTCGTAGGCCTGGGTTACCCAGTAGTAATCGGGGTTGATTAAGTTACTTTAGATTTGTTAGAATTAAAGGAGTGGATTGATATTAAGGGGAGTTAGTTACTGATTTTAATGGGTTGGTTGAGGATTTTATCAACCTATTAAGAAAATTTTGGAGTTTGGGGGAGTTAATAAGTTTTGGAGGTAATCCGGATATGTCGACTAAGGGGTCAAAATTTGACTTTCAAAATTAGAGTTAATCTAAAGGGTTTCAAATTTTTAATAAATACTATACCTAATTATGAGTTGTTAGACAGGTGGCACATTCAATTTGGAGTTTTCTATCAAAAGTTATGATTTTTAGAAGTTTTGACCCGGTTTTGGCCTAGAGTTGACCAAAATGTTGACTTTTTGATTTTGATAGTTTTTTGGGACTTTAATATTTTTAATAAATATTAGGAATTATAATGAGTTTAATTCAAGTGAGTTTAGTCAATTTGTATTTTTCTTGAATTAGTTATGAATTATTGAAGTTTTGAGTATTTTAATGAATTTTAGAAATTGTTTAATTAAAGGCCTTTTATGGTTTTTTTTCAAATGAGTTCCCAACTTCTTGAAAACACCTCCAAAGGTCAGGAACGACCTAAGGAGGGATTCCGAAGTGTTTGGGAAATTTTTGGAAATTTTAATTATTATTAATTAATTATATTAATTAAATGTAGGTTTTCAATTAAAATTAAATTAATTACAGAATTGCTGTCAAATTGAGAGGATTTCAATTTTCATGAATTAAGGGCTTGATTCTAGTCAGTTAGAGGGTTTACATGTATTTTTTGGATTTAAATTGGATTTATTACAATTTTTAGAAGTTTTAATGGCTTAATTAAGGCTTAAACTTAATTAGGTTGGTTAAGGGACTTAATGTTTTTAAAAACCAGTGAAAATTTTCCTATTGGCTGGACATGTCACTAAGTTCAAGTGTTTGAAGTTTCAACTCAAGGGGAAGTAAATCCTAATTATTGGAATTCTTCTAAGTTTTCTACACATAAGTCCTTAATTATGTCACTAATTTTAATAGGTTCAAATCGAAGTTTTAACTAACCCTTTTGACAACATGTATTCATCATACATAAGCACAATCAATTCCTAAATCTAGGAGAGCCTAGGCTAGGTGGTGTGTGTACCTTAAGCATGTAAAGTCTAAACATAAGTAAATTACATAAAGAATTAACCAATGAACACTTACCAAAGTAATTGCCCATTGATTAATAATAATTTCCCACTAATTTTATTCAAATAAACTCAATCCCTGCTTAAAATTTCAATAGATCTCTCAAATGTTTAAAAGACGTGTAATTTGAACCCTTAAGGGCCTGTTTGGTCAACCTGGGTTGACTTGGTCAACCAGGTTGACCCAGGGCATGGGTTTGGGCTCAACAGATTTGAAATGACATTTCAAGACCAATGGAAGTGGTTTCATGGCCTAGAGAGGTCATTTGGGTCAAAACACCTAATCAGACCCTTAAAGGGCCTTTTAGGTCAACTGTGTTGACTTGGTCAACCAGATTGACCCAGGTTCTGGGAATGGGTCAGACAGGTTTGGTTTGATATTTGAAACTTGCTGGAGGAGTTTGTTTTCAATTTGGAGGTCGTTTGGTTTGAAATCCCTATTTGAGCCCTCCCATAGGGGTATTCTGGTCCTTTTTGGGCTCATGGTCACTAGGGGCTAAAATGAGTCCAGAAAAATGCAGTTTATTCATCAACATATCAGGATTAATAGTCTGGAATTGATTAGAGGCTTTGGTGAAGGCTCTAGGGTCAGAATCTTCAAGGTGGCAGGTCTAGTGGCATATGCTGTAAATATATGCAGGTTTTACATCCTTTGGATTTTGATTTAGATTCTGGGGTTAGAGACCTCAGAATGGGCCCAAATTTGAAAGGTAGCCTCTAGAGACATTTCCCATCAGTATGCAACTGACAGACCCTGAATCAGAGGTCATTTGACTGGGTTTCAAAGTATTTGAAAAATCAATGAAAAAGGCCTTCAGGACCAAGCCTTTGAACCTTGGATTTGAGTCTGGATTTTTTGATTTGAAATGAATTTTAAGTTTGAATGACTGGATTTGAATTATCCATATCATTTATGATAATTTGGCATGATCATGAGTGGTAGGATAGGGTTGAAGTTTGATAGATGCAGGATTAGAGTTTTAACTGAAGTTTGGGTTTTGAACTGGACTGAAGTCTGGTTTTGATTGAGACTCAAACCGAGTTGAGATCTGGAATGGATTGAGGTCAGGATTGTTTTAATGTTTGAATTGATTGAAGCTTGGATTGGTTTAAGACTTGAATTGTTCAGAGGGCTGGATTGGTCCTAGGATATAGACGGACTCTAAGATCTAGAATCTAGAAGGATCCTAGGATTTGGAAACTAAAATGGTTCTAGGATTTAGAATCTAGAGTATGAAGGAATCCTAAGTTCTAGAGTAGATCCTAGGGTCTGGAGTCTGGAAGATTCCTAAGGTCTAGAATAGATCCTAGGGTCTAGATTAATTTGGAGTCTAGAAGGGTCTTAGTGACCTCATACAAAAATGAGGTCAACAATATAATGAATCACAAGCTTGGCATTAACTTCGATCAAAACACTAGTAATCCCTAAATAAATCAAAGTTGAACACCATACTTTAAAGCTTGAAGTTCAGACATAATGGACATTTTAAAAGGGGTGGAACCTGCAAAAGCCACATTAATATCACCATTATAATCTCGAATTAGCCCACCACAACCAGCACTCACAGTTTTAAAAGAACCATCAGTATTGAGTTTATGAGACCTTAAAGGAGGTTTCATTCATTTAGCAATGATATCTTTATGATTATGGGGATTAGAAGAAATATTAATATATAAAAACTCAGCAATTTTTAACCCGCCATTAAAATTACTCCCATTAATCAAATTGGCCAAGAATAATTATCTGACATCATCCTTGATTTTAGCAATAATACTCGAAGCATTCAGGGTAATGTTATCTTGCTTTGAATCATTTATACTTTTCCAAAGATACCAACAAATAATAACAGGAAGAATATTATGAATATTACCTTTAGAAGACACAAGCCAGTCATGCTTAATGATCTTAATATTATAATACTCATAACAAAACTGATTTTCAAACAAATTATCAAAAAATAACCCCACTTTCATAGCTATGGGACCATTAGCAAAAACATGATTTAAATTCTCCATGTGAAAATAGCATTGGCATTTGGAAATAATATTTAAACCCCTCTTGATAACAGTACTATCCACGGGAATATAATTATGCAAAATTCTCCAAGTAAGAATAGAATAAGATACAAGAATACCTTTATACTAAAAGATAGAAAAAGTTTGAGATTTAACATTTGGTGTCCTAATGGAATGCCAAACTTCTTTGAAATTAAAATAACCATCATTAGATTTACTGAATAGAATGCAATCCTTCTTGTCAAGTTAGAGGGGAACTTTCAGAATAATATTAATGACAAAATCAGACACCATCTCAGAAAGATAATTCGCATTCGACATGCCATCATGAAAAAATTGGGAAACTTTGCAAGAGCTGGTAGTATGAGTATTAAGTAAATTATTAATAGAAGAAAGACCCAACCAATTATCTTGCTAGAAAAAAAAATGTTTCCCAACCCCAAACCCCATTGAATAAAATTCTCAGCATCCCATTTAATGGAGCTCAATCTCTTCCAAATTAAAGAATCCCCTTTTTTAAAAGTACACATGAAAGGATGCTTGCTAACATTATACTTACCAATCATAAACTTAGCCCAAAGGCTTTCCTTAGCTTTCAAATTAAACCAAAGTTTATAAGAAAAACCAAGAGCCATATCACTTGAATTCATAAAACCAAGCATACCATCATCTTGACCACCATAGCATTTTGTTTGATTAAAAAAAAGATTAATTCTCTTTAGGAAAGTTTAAGTTCTAGAATTTGTAAGTTTAAAATCGAACACCTCAATATGAATAATATATCACCTTAAGAGGTGAACATATCATTCCTTAATGGGTTCAAATTCTAGAAATTTAAATTTATTCAGATTATCATAGTCAAACTCAAGGGAAGATAATATATAATCCTAGATGATCATTATGATGTTTAGTTAATGTTTGAATATAATAATCTGGAAAGAAAATCATTAATTTCATCATCAAAATCACTATATTAATTGATATATCTCTCCGAGGAAAGAAGATATCAATCATTATTGATGATTTGAGAATGACGATAATGATTGTCAATTTCAATTTCCTAAAGATATTTAATTAAAGTTTTATTTTTAATTTTTGAAAATTTATTTTGGGTTCTAAATCTCTTATGAGCATAAGCCCTCGTAGTTAATTGCATCATAGGAAATTGGAGTTTCTTACAAATACTCTCAATTAAAATAGTAGTATGAATTTTATTTAAGAGTTTAAAGTTCAATATTAAAGGAAGGTGAGGTTGGAAGTTCAATAGGGACCAGATGAAGATTGTCCACTTATTCTTTGGAGTTAAAGAAGGAAGGGTAGGGAGTGTGTTAAGATTTTGAAATAATTTAAAAAACACTCCAATCTATCCTAAGTGTTGGGCTTGAATTTGATTAAAAGAGATTTATGTTGAGTGATCAATTTTATTAGAAAGTTAAGATTAGATTCGCAGAGGTTGAGGTCCTATAGCCTGAGCCTGCCTCAGAACCTAAGTCTAAATTGGGCACTAAAAAATCAGTAACCCAAACCTAACTAATACAATGCAGTCCTGGACTTACCCCAGCCTAAATTAGGGAGCCAGCTAAACCACCTAGGCCCTTTAAAATCATGAGTTTGGTCTATTATACAAGAGTGGTAGGGATATTATTTAAGATAAGTTTTTGAGAATAGGGCCGACATCTAGAGCTGTCCTTAATTGGCCCTTTTGACTTATACTGGGTGAAAATGCTAAATAATGATGTAATGAAAGTTAGACTCCATTAAATGTATTTTTCTAATGTAATGCATGCTATTTAACATATCCAAATCATGTATGCTTGAAATTTTAAAAAAAAGCTTAAAAATAGTTTTTTTTTTAAATTACTAGATGGACAAGAGGGGGGGGGGGGAATTGTGAAAATTTTAAAGCAATAATTAAAACCTAAGCAGGAGTTCAATTTTCTTTTGATGTTTTTAAATTTTTAACATGAAAATTTAAACTACTATGAAGGAAAACAATTGAACTCAACGTGCAACAATAGAATTCTTTTTCTTTCACAAGTTTTCACCAAGCAAGTATTATGAAAATAAAATGCATGCAGGAATAAAAAGCGATAAGGAAAAAGCACACTAGAATTTTTATAGTGGTTCGGTCAAACCATGAACTACGTCCACTCCCCGGAGTCCTTTGCTCCGAGAATTTCACTACAAACTATAGCTCTCCTTTTTCCCCCCTCGGCAAGTCAGAGAAGCCCTTACAATACTCCCTTTCACCAACCCGGCATGGCGGAGTGCCAAGCGCTATTTTCACCTCATGGTGACGGCAGAGAACCTTCTCGTTTTTCTCCCTCCTGGAGAAGGCAGAGTACCTTCGAGGTCTCGGTTGTAGAAGAGTCTCCCCCTCAGAGAGCCTCCCACAAGTTCTTTCTAGGCCACAGGAGGAGCAAGATGCAGTAAGTATGGAGCAAGCGTGTGATCTCCCTCACACCTCTTCTCCCTCACCAAGCTCACCTTCTCGTTCCTCTCTTAAACCCTCAAAACTTCTCAAGAGCTCTCTCCCAAGGATTTTCTCTCTAATCACGTTCCCTCTTTCTGTCTCTCTCTCTAAAACATGATAATTTTGACACATAAAATGGGCTCCAAAATTTCTGAAATTTTCAAAGTAGGCGTTACAATCGTATAGTACGATTTCACATCGTACAGTATGACATGTATAAACAGGCTTCATCCTGGTACAAAGTTGTATGAACAGTTCAAAATTAATTCGTATGGTATGATACTAAATCATAAAGTATGATCCTCAACACTATTGCTTGTATAGGATGATAGCCGGGATGATCAAATGCCATCTCTGTTCATCGTATGGTATGATATACATCGTACAATATGAATGGTCAAAATCAAGGCATCATCCAAAACGAATTCCGGGATGATCAAATGTCATCTCTGTTCATTGTATGGTATGATAGACATCGTACAATACGATGAGACAAAAATAAGGGATCGTCCAAGACAACCTCCGGGACGATCAGAATTTGTCTCTGTTCATCGTATTGTATGAATGTGTTCGTACAGTATGATTTTCAATTTGTAATTAAGCTTTGATTTCTTGCACTAATCACGGGTTAAATTAAGTAAGTATTTAAAATAGATCGTATAGTATGACGGTCATCGTATAGTATGAATGGTGGAGAATAACTTACTTAAGTTAATGTGACGGCTAGGGTTTTGGGATTTGGAACACATCATACAATATGATAGTGGTCGTACCATATGATTTATTCACAGAACACATTTTACAAAATAAGAGTGTACAGTTTGAAATAACTTCGTACAGTATGATTACCAGTGAAAGAACCCTCCCCCCTGTGTGTGTGCTTGGTTTCTTAGACTTACATGTAATTTGTGGCCAGACTCAAGAAAATAAATAACAAAATACATTGTCAAACTCATACTCCTAATCTAACCCGACTTGAGTCTTCCCATTGTCCTGAGTGGCTTATGGTCTTCCTGAAATGTTAGTACTCATCGACAATAGCAAAACATAAATGATATTCAATGAAAAGTAGTTCAGGCGACATTATTTGTCATCATCAAAATCTCAAACTCGGGGTCATGAGTCGTAATAATCTCCCCCTTTTTGATGATGTCAAATAATATTTGTTGTAAGTAAGTTTGAAAGGCATTTTTTTTAATTTAAATAGAAGAACAAGAAAGGCAGTAAAAAGGAAAATGCAGTAGGAAATAAAAGTAAATACATTATATTTAACATAAGAGCAAACAAACTACAATATAAGGAAAACTACAACAACCTTCTTCCCCTTTTGACAACACCAAAAAGAGGAGCAAACACTACGAAAGAAAAATACAACACATACACTTCAAAGGGAAGGATCTTGATCACTTGGAGGTGGAGGTGGGTGTGGCTAAATATAGTGAAGGATTGTGTCAAATCGTTGATCAATTGCGTTGAAGCGTTCCCAAAACCATTGCATGTCAGTCTCGTCTTGCTGATGTTGCTCTTGAATGTGCGTATCGAGGATAAGCTGGTGCAGGAGCTCGGGGTGCTGCATGTCATCGTGGACGAGCTGGAGCTGCTGCGGGGGTATCTTCTCCTTCTTCTTCATCAAAGACAGGTTCTTCAGGCTCTTGTTCCCGATGGAAAAGAATATGGAAAGAGGCATCCGTATAAAAGATTGGAAGATTATTGGGTTCACCAGTATAGGTTAGTTGGTATTTATGCTGAAGGATGTATCTTATAAGGTGACCAAGAGCTAGATTTTATTTTCGGCAAGTAGTAGGGAGGCGAACAAAAGTCATATGGAGAATGTAATCAATAGTCAAATCGGCCTCGTCAAATTTGGTGTTGGACATGATAAGGTAGGTAGCGATAGATAAAAACGGGTTCATGTTGATCAGGTCGCCTTTTTTGGGTATTATAGAGGTTCTAAGGACATGTTGAATAATTCTGGCATTACAATTTAGTGATTGGACGAGAGGCTGGTGTTGATAGAATTTAGCGTTCCTAAGGACTTAATTAACCTCACTCCAATCAAATTTGTTTGTGAGAAAGGAATGAACCCTAGGACCTTCAGTGGATAACCCAATATAATGGACGATGTCGGCTCTAGTGATCTATATGTTTTGACGACAAACAAAGGAGGGAAAAGTTATGTTGTCTACAGTGTAGGTTAGATTTGTTAGAAATTCCAAAAGAAGTTCAGAGTTGTAGGGGAACGCTAGAGTGAGGAGGAACTGAAAGGTGGTGGAAGCAAATAGGTTCTTTACCTCAAAATTTAGGGCAGCCTGATTGAGCATTTTGGAAGGTGTAATTTTGCAGGCTTTATACTTATGGTAAGCTTCCTCATTTTTAGCACTCAGGAACCGAGCATTGTGGCGGCTAGAGGAAGACAAACTTCCCGCTGCCAAACAACTCCTCTTGCTGGAACTAGACATCATGTAGAGGCTTGAGTGAAGGGTGAGAAGGAACATGTGTAGTGAGTGAAGTGAGTTGCAAGTGAAGATATCTACCTAGCCAGCCAATTTATAGAAATTTTGCACCATCGTATAGTACGATCGTGTTTCGTATAGTATAATTGGTAATAAATGTTCTGACTGATAGTTTCAGAAAAAGGTGGTCAAAGCGTACAGTATGATGTGTATCGTACAGTACGATCAGAAGAATATCGATTATCCCGAGGGACTTTAGTATTACTTTTGAACAAAAGTTTTATACTATACGAACAGGTGTATAGTATAGTACAAACGACATTTATATCGTACCAGACTCCTTTATATCGTTCTCATCTGCTTTGCTGAGGTGGATCGTATAGTATGAAGTGGAGGTATCGTACATTACGAAAACCAATAATAAAGTACCAAACAGAGTTAATTCATCCCAATCCATTTGCTGACGTGGATCGTACAATACGAAGAGGTGATATCATACAGTTCGATGCTCAATAATGTCATACCAGACGGATTGAATGACTACGAATTATATCATACAGTACGATGTAGGACATATGGTATGATCAACAGAGGCGAAATTTGCCTGTAGGTTGTGTTTTGTGTAGATTGAGATATATCGTATAGTACGATCAGTGTATCATACAATATGATAATAAAATGTCACATTCGATGGTTTTGTGTAGTGAGTGTGTGATGATCAGGAACAGCCTTAGAAGATTTTTATTTTTTTTGTGTTTTTTTTATTTTTATTTTATTATTTCTTTTTATGCAGTAATGTCTATGACACCTAGTATAGTCCTCAAGGTGCTAAAGGTGTCGAATGCTTGTGGTTTTGTGAATATGTCAGCCAATTAATCTCTTGTAGCGATGTGATGCAATTCTATATCTCCCTTAGCAACGTGATCTCTTATTAAATGGTGTCAAATGTCTATGTTTTGTTCGAGAGTGCTGAATTGGGTTCTTAGAGATGCAGATCGCACTTTTATTGTCACACATGATTGAGATGATTCATACAGGTAGGCCAAGATCAAGAATTTGTTATTTTAACAATAGTACTTGTGCAATGCAACTTCCTACTGCAATATATTCTTCCTCGGCCGTGGAAAGGGCTTCTGAGTTTTGCTTCCTACTGGACCAATAAACTAATGATTGTCCTATGAATTGATATGTACCAGAGGTTCTTTTTTGATCTATCCTACATCATGCAAAATCAGAATCTGAGAACCCTAAGATTTCAAAAAAGTGCTGTGCCTAGGATACCAAATTCCTAAGTTCAGGGTGCCTAGTAGATATCTAAGAATTCTCTTGACCTTAGTTAAGTGAGACTCTTTAAGATCTACTTGAAAATGGGCACAGAGGCACACACTAAACATTATGTCCGGTCTACTGGCAGTCAGGTAAAGAAGGGATCCAATTATTCCTCTATACTTTTTCTGATCTACTGATTTTCCACTAGGATCTTTGTCTAATTGAATTGTTGAGCTCATTAGAGTGTTCATGGGTTTAGCACTATCCATTTTATATTTTTTCAAAATATCCTTAATATACTTTGTTTGGCTAAGAAAAGTTTTGTTATCCATTTGTTTTACACTAAAGCCAAGAAAGTAATTAAGTTCTCCCATCATGCTCATTTCAAACTCATTACTCATTATTTTTAAAAATTCATTACATAACATTTTATCTAAAGATCCAAATAAAATGTCATCCACATAAATCTGAATAATGAGAATTTCATTTTTGATCTTTTATAAAAAGAGTGTAGTATCTACACCACCCTTGTCAAATCCTCTATTTTATAGGAATGAGTTAAGTATTTCGTAACATGCTCTAGGTGCTTGCTTTAATCCATAAAGTACCTTTTTTAATTTGAACACATGGTTTGAAAATTGTGAACTTTCAAATCCGGGGGGTTGCTCAACATAGACATCTTCCTTAATTACCCCGTTCAAAAAAGCATTCTTTACATCCATTTGATATAGTTTGAAGTTCTTGAAGCAAGCAAAACCTAAGAGCACTCTTATGGCTTCTAGTCTAGCAACAGGAGCAAAGGTTTCTTCAAAGTCTATTCCCTCAATTTCGTTGTACCCCTTAGCTACTATTCTGGCTTTATTTCTTATTATTGTTCCTAAATCATTCACCTTATTTTTGAAGACCCATTTTGTTCCAACAACACTTTGTTCTTTAGGTCTCTTGATTAACTACCAAACATCATTCCTGGTGAATTGGTTCAGCTCTTCTTGCATTACTAGAATCCAGAATTCGTCTCCTAAGGCTTGATCTATACTTGTAGGTTCTATCATAGAGATGAATGCTGAATGACTAACCTCTTTACTAAGTCCATGCCTAGTGCATCTTCTGATAGGTCTCCTAAAATTAACTCTTTAGGATGACTTGAAGAATATCTCCATTCTCTAGGCAAATCTTCCTGAAGTTCTACTCTTTCTCCTAAGGTCATAGTTTCTACTCCTTGAATTACCTCTATTTCATCATCTTCAATTTTATTTTCAGAGGGCTTATCTGATTCATCAAATACTACATGGTTGAACTCTTCTACTACTAGGGTTCTCTTACTAAAGATTCTATAGGACTTACCTACAGATGAATAACCTAAGAAGACACCCTCATCAGACTTGGGATCGAATTTTCCTAAAGGATGTTTGTCATTATTCAAGATGAAGCACTTGCACCCAAAGACATATAAGTATGAAAGGTTCGGTGTCCTACCCTTAAGGAGTTCATAAGGAGTTTTACTCAGTTTAGATCTAATGTTTACCCTATTTAAAACATAATACATTGTGTTGGCTGCTTCTACCCAAAAGTATCTAGGAAGGGTGTACTCCACTAACATTACCCTAGCGGCTTCTACCAAGGTTCTATTCTTCCTTTCTGCTATACCATTTTGTTGAGGTGTTCTAGGGGCTGAGAAATTGTGTTCTATTCCTATCTCTTGATAGAATGATTCAAATCTATCATTTTGAAACTCTCCACCATGATCGCTATGGATTGTTGAGATTTCACAACCTAATTTTAGTTGAATCCATATGGAAAATACCTTAAATTTCTAAAAAGACTCATTCTTATGTGCTAGGAATCTTACCCAAGTGAATCTAGTGAAGTCATTTACAATCACAAATTCATAATATTTTCCTCCTAGGATGGCTGTACTAACAGGTCCAAATAAGTCAATGTGTAGGATTTCTAATGTCCTAGAGGTGATCACATCTCTAATTGAATTGAAGGATGATTTGACTTGTTTTCCTAGTTGGCAAGCATCACATAAGTGATCCTTAATAAAGTCTAACTTAGGTACGCCTCTAACTAGGTTTTTCTGAGTGACATTTCTAAGTGTTTTCATACTAGCATGGCATAGTCTCCTATGCCATAGCCATGAGTCATCAACTATTATTTTCAAACAAAATAAATTTGAACTATCAATGCAATCAAGATCTGACATGTAAACATTGTTCATTCGTTTTCCTTCTAAAACTAATTTATCATTTAAACTAATCAGGCATTTATCAGACATAAATTTTTTATCAAAACCTTTGTCATACAATTGACTAATGCTAAGTAAGTTATGCTTCAAACTATCAACTAATAAAACATTTTCAATTAAAAAATTCTTAGCATTACCAACAATACCTGAGCTTATCACTTTCCTGATAGTGTTGTCTCCCAATATTACTTTGCCTCCAGTTCGGGTCTCCAGTAGAATGAACTTTTTTATATCTCCAGTCACATGTGTCGCAAGCAACCACTATCCAGGTAGCACATGCTCTCACTAGGTCTTTTGTGAGAGCATCCCTACAATTTCATTCAAGGATTAGATTTGGGAACCCAAGTGAGTTTGGGTTCCTCCTTATGCTTGCATGAATGAGATGTATGCATGCTATCCTGTGATGGATGCAGTTTAGGTCTCCATACTAAGTGTGTCCTACGGTGAATTGTACATGTGCGGGCTATGTGACCTAGCATGCCACAAGAGAAGCACCTAACACCAGGAAATTGGTTCACTAACCTTTTTGGGTAGTGATGCCTCTTCCTAAAGTTGTGTGATGCATGCTGTGTTGGGGGTTGACTAGGTTGGGCTAATGTGAGTGATGCAATTTATTTTTCTAATTCTTTGATTCTTTCTTGAAAAGTGTTGTTTTAATATGTCAATCCAAGAACTTCTATTTTTAACAAATGCTCACTATGATCTACTTTTAATGCAAGTTTGTCTAGTCTATGACGACCTCCGGGATGATCAGAATTCATCTCTGTTCATCATATTGTACGAATGTGATCGTACAGTATGATTTTTAATTTATAATTAAGCCTTAATTTCTTGCACTAATCACGAGTTAAATTAATTAAGTATTTAAAATAGATTATACAGTACGACGGTCATTGTACAGTACGAACGGCGGAGAATAACTTACTTAAGTTAATGTGATGGCTAGGATTTTGGGATTTGAAACACATCGTACAGTATGATAGTGGTCGTTCCGTATGATTTGTTCACATAATATATTTTACTAAATAAGAGCGTACAGTATGAAATAACTTTGTACAGTACGATTACCAGTAAAAGAAAAACTATATATTTTTTTTTACTTTTAAAACGCTCTCCCCCTGTGTGTGTGCTTGGTTGCTCAGACTTACATGCAATTTATGGCCATACTCAAGAAAATAAAAAATAAAATAAATAACAAATTACATTGTCAGACTCATATTCCTAATCTAACCAGACTTGAGTCTTCCCGTTGTCCCGAGTGGCTTGTGGTCTTCCTGAAATGTTAGTACTCATGGACAATAGCAAAACATAAATGATATTCAATGGAAAGTAGTTCAGGAGACATTATTTGTCATCATCAAAATCTCAAACTCGGGGTCATGAGTCGCAACATTTTTTAGAAGACTAGGCTTCCCTAGGTCTCGCATCTCATCCTCATAGATCAGATTATCTGAATTATACCCCAGGTGGAAAAGTGTCTAAAATAAGGAAAGAAGAAGTGCAGTAATATGCATGCGACCCCAGGTATGATCCTTGGCTAATTCCCTAGATTCATTATCTTTCTATGTTGCTTAATTCCTAAAATTTTAAACATTTTATTACAAGTAAAAAAATTTTCACACCCTCATGAGCCTCATGTATCTAGGCTAAAATAAAATTGACATGCAAGATCGCCAAAAAAATTAAGAAAAATTGGCAATCCTAATTGTAGATCAAGACATCAATCATCAATCAAATTTAATTAATATTCAAACTAAATATTCATATGGCTAGTGCCACTTAATATTACAACACAGGGTCTGTATAAAGTAAAGTTGACAGGTACTACTGACAATAGCCTGAATTCTATTCTTAAGAATCGAGTGACTTTGAGAAAGGGTCTTCTTGTTCTTCACTTCTTTATTATTCAGTAGGCTGGATTCTATTCCAATTGAATCTATCTGGTCTGGATATCCAAGTGAAAAGAAACTCCTCCCTCAAAAGGGGTGTTATCTTTTCTCCTTGGATATTCAAAGTATCCAAACTTAAGCTTCCAAATGGAGGAGGACACTCCCATAAAACATTTCCTCTCCTCTTTGGAATCTAAGTAGGATATGTATATATCCCATCTCAAATCACTTTTATAACTCAAAAATTTCTCAAATTATATTTAATAAAATAGAAAATTTTAGACTCAAAACACCTACAAGGTTATCTTAAGTAGTTAATATTGAATCATTCCAGGTAGTTATATATTGAATTTAAATACTCAAATCAGCCACATTTGTAATCGTATCACAGAGTGCAGGAATTAAATAAATAATCACAACAATCATCTAATTCTAATAATCAGCATGCAGTGAAAGCTCAAAAAACATGGCATACAGTAGAAAAGTAAACACCGACCTAGCCTAGATATAGAAGTGGTGCCCTAGCAAACCATCTAAGTGTGTGTAATAGGCTATATGGTTTGGATATTTCCTATATTAGGTAACTAGTTTGTCTAATGTTTAGGTTTGTTGAAGGTTAAAGGATGATTTAAGTTTGGGTTACAGTGATAATCGGTATAATTAAGTGATTTGATTTGATTAAGGTTTGAAATTTAATGAATTTTAATTAATATGTTTGGTTTCTAGTTTTAAAGTTAAATTAGTGTTATCTGGATTCAATTATTTAATTTTCTAGAATTATTTGAATTATTTAATACATAATTCAAAGGGTCAAAATTTGACTTTTTAACTTTGACTTATTTTTGAAGGTTTAATATTTTTAATAAATTCTAGATTTTTATATGAGTTGAATGCCTTTAAGTTTGCTTAATTTTGATTTTTTGGAATTAGTTATAAGTTTTCAAAGTTTGTGTAATTATTTGAATTTTTAAATTAGTTTAATTAAGGATGTTTTTGTGATTTGACTCCAAATGAATTCCAAACTTCTTGAAATTTCTTCCAAAGGTCAGAAATTACCTAAGGATTCCTAACTGATTGAGAATTTTATGGAAAATTGAATTATTTTTAATTAATTAAAAGAATTAAATAGTCATTTTTACTTAAAATTAAATTATCCTCAAAATTAGTCAAATTAAAGTGATTTTAATTTTATTTCATTAAGGATTAAATTATAGTAAATTTGATATATTATTCAAAATTTTTGAATTTAATTTGAATTAATTGTGATTTTTCAAAGTTTGGTTGATTAATTGATACTTTTAATTACTTAGTTATGGAGGTTTTGATTATTTTGATCCAAACTTATTCTAAACTGCATGGAATCACTTCCAAAGGTCAATAATGACCTTTAGAGTATTTTCAAGAGTTTAGAATTGATTTGGGATTTTATATATTTTTTAATTGTTTTATTTAATTAATTTTTCTTTTTAACTAAAACCTAAATTCAAGTTAAATTAAAAGTCTAGTGATGGGGATTTTATTTCTCCTAGATAGAGAATTAACATATGGTCTATATGAGATATTATTTATAATCTTTAAACTTAATTTAAATTTACTACAAAATTTTGAATATTCTAGACTCCTTAAAAGGTTGAGATTTGATTTGTTTAATTTTCTAACTTAATGATTTTCAAGTTCAGTGCAATTTAACCTATGGTACATAATGTCACTAAGTTTAATGTTATGAAGTTTCACCCCTATTGAGTGTGTGTACAATTTCCTAGGATTTTTCTAATTTATCTAGACCTTTTCCATAATTATTTTTCCTAGGTGTCTCTCGTGTTCAAATTAGTTTGAAATGTTTTTCATCTAACCCTCAAACATATTCAAGCACACCACAACAATTATGAAACCTAATTATAAGAATTTAAAGAGTTGTGAAGTTTCAAAATTTTTGGTCCAAAATGGAACTATTTCTTTGAAAAATCACATCAAAAAAATCCTTTGAACATCTAGTTCTAAGAAATTTAGAGGTGATGTATAAGATGTTCAAAAACATCTCACCAAAATTTGGGCTCAAATTGATCAAATGAATATGAGAAAATTCCTAAAAAGGAATTTAAAACAATCTGTGATAACTCATAATCCAATCATCAAAACACTTATATTTTAATTGTAATAAATAATATGGCTCAAGTCCTTTCCAACAAGCCTAAGAACACAAAATTTGGTAAGGAAATGAATTTTCTATGAATTTTGGATGTTCTTGACATATAAATTGATTTTAAAATCATTTATTTTTTAATTCAAAATGGCAGTGCTGTATCAGAGGATGCCAAATGTCCTCAGACACATTGAATGCGCTGGATCTGGTATCAGGATCATTAGATGTGCAGCCATTCGATGATTCCTGGACCGTCCGATCGCGCGTGTATTGTGATCGGACGACCGTGCTCTTATTAGAGCCTTTTAGTTCATTTTAAACTTAATTTTCAAATAGTCATAACTTAGAACATTCTCATCCAAATTGGATGAAATTTGAAACACAGCTTTCTAGAAATGTAATCTTCCAACGCCTGAAGTTTGGAGGCTTCTTGTGTTGTAGATTTGCTGTAGTTTCAAATTAAAGTTGTAGAGAAAAGTTAGAATATCTTAAAATCTTGTTTTTGGATTTGGACGACCTTGGGCTTATTGGGAATGTATTTTAGTCCTCTACAACTTCCTTCAAGGGTCCAAGAGCTTTTGATGGCTGGATCAAATTATGCTATAATAATTAGCCTTTCTCTCTCTTTTTCTCTCTCTTCTCAATTTGGGCTCTCAAGACTATCAACAACCCTTTCAATGGCTGGGGAGGATTTATTTATAGATTGAGAAGCTAGGGGAGAGCTGGAGTGTGATAGAGTTTGCTAGAATTAAAGAATTTGGAAGATAGAGAATGAAGCCAAAGCTTTGAGTTAAATCAACCATGATGCCTACTTCCTAATGATAGCCTAGGCTTAATTAGAGAGATATGAAAGTTTTATGACATTGCCAAGTGTCTTATTTAGCCATTAAAATGCATGGATAAGTTTATTTTAGAAAGGATTAAGCTTAAGATGGGTTTTGACCAATTTTAATCCTCCCAATCCCTTAGTTTGACGATTTGACTAGTCAAACTAGTCAATGGGATGATGTGGCATGAAAGAAAAATTTAATAGGCTGATTTGAAGAGGCTAGAGAGGATTTAATGGTTAAGGCTTGGGTTTTGAATGTTTAAAAGGAGGTTTAAGATGGTTTGACCAAGCCTAGTTAAGTTGACTTGGTCAAGACAACTAGAGTTCAACCCAAAGTAGACTTAGAAATGTTTGAGCCTTAATTTGAAATAGACTTAAGGTTTAATGACATAAAGATGGATTGGATACTAGTTTGAATAACTAGTTTGATTAAATTAAAGAACTAGGTTGACCAAGTAAAATCAAGGGGGAGTTAACCTCAAATAAATTTAAACATATTTGGGACATTCTTTAAAATAGGTTTGAGAAATTGAGGGTTTGTATTTTAATTTGGGGATTTGATTCAAAGTAGAAAAGCTTAAGGATTGATTTGGTCAACCTAGGTTGACTTGGTCAACCAAGTTGACCCAAGGTCTAGGTTTGGACTCAACAAATTTGGTTTGATATTTGAAAATTGCTGGAAGTGGTTCAAAGAAATTTGGAGGTCATTTGGTTTGAAATAGGAATTCAAACCATTAAGGGCTATTTTGGTCATTTTGATCCCTGGTCAACTGGGGGTCAAATTGGGTCAACCAAAATACAATTTGAAGCTTAACAAGTAAGGATTAAGGATATGAAAGTGATTTGAATCTTTGGAGAAAGCTCTAAGGTTAGAATCCACTAGGTAACTGGTCTAGTGGAATGGGCCATAAATATTTGAAGGTTAGACAACCTTTGCATGTGGACTTAGTTTCTAAGGCTATGGATCTCAGAATAGGTTCAAATTTGGAGGGTTTCCTCTAGAGACATTTAACTAGAGTTTGAAGTGTTTGAAAAATCCCTAAAAAAGGCTTTCAGGATAGGGCCTTTAAACCTTAGATTTTGGCTTATATTTTTGGATTTGAATTGGGCTTTGGGTTTCTATGTTTAAGTTTGAAGTATCCTAATCATTTATAATCATTTGAACAATTATTAATGATTAGATAGGTCAATTCTTGAACTCGAGCCTGGGACTTGATTTTGATTGGGTTAAAGTCTGGCTGGGTTTCAAAATTAAATTGATTTGAATTGATATGAATCTAGAGTGATCCTAGGATCTAGAGGGACTCTAAGGTCTAGAATCTATAAGAGTTTTAGGTCCTGGATAGATCCTAAAATGTAGAATATAGAATGATCCTAAAGTCTAAGAAAATCCTAGAGTCTGGGGTCTAGACTAATTTAAATCTGAATAGATGTAATATCTGGATTGATCATAAAGCTTGGATTGATTTGGAAGAATCCTAGAGTCTAGAGTAGATCCTAAGGTTTGGAGTCTAGGAGGATCCTAGAGTCTAGATAGATTCTAGGGTCTAAAATTCAGGATAAAAGTCATAGTGACCTCATAAAAAAATGAGGTCAACACATTTATTCCAAGAAGTCCAACAAATGACTGACTTACCCTCTTTAGCTCCCTAAAAAAGCTTGTTGAAAATTCTTTCAAGCCTTTTACAAATAGTTAAAGTTGGATATAACATATGAAATAAATAAATGGGAATAGAGCACAATACACTTTTAATTAAGACCAATCTACCATCAAAAGAAAGGAAATTAAAAGCCCAAGTAGAAATTTTTTTTTAATATTCAAAAAAATATCCCCAAATAAATGTGATCTCTTCCTACCATTGAAAAGGGGGGTAGCTAAATACTTAATGTTGCAACTCATGACCCCGAGACCCCGAGTTTGAGATTTTGATGATGAAAAATAATGTCGTTTGAATTATCTTGAGATTCATTGAATATTATTTGCTATTGTCCGTGAGTACTAACATTTTAGAAAAGATAAAAAGCAACTCAGGACGACAGGAAGACTCAAGAATGGGTAGATTAGGAGTATGAGTCTGCAATGTATTTTATTGTTTTATTTTATTTTTATTTTCTTGAGTTTGGCCACAAAATGCATAAAAGTATGAGCAACCATGCACACACACAGGGGGAGAGTGTTTTTAAATGAAAATTTTAGAGTTTTTCTTTCTCTGTAGATCGTACTGTATGATATTATTTCGTATAGTACGATCAGAGCTTTGTAGGATGATTCTGTGAATAGATCATACCATACGAATATAATCGTACTGTATGATATGTTCAAATCCAAAACCCTAGCCGTTGTTTTAACTTAAGTAAGTTATTTTGTGCCGCTCGTACTGTACGAACAAGTTCGTACTGTACGATTTATTTTAAATACTTACTTAATTTAACCCGTGATTAGTGTAATAAATCTGGGCTTAATTATAATTTGAACATCGTACTGTATGAACCAGTTCGTACCATATAATGAATAGAGACGAATTATAATCGTCCCAAAGATCATCCTGGATGATCTCTTGGATTTTGTCTAATCGTACTGTACGAAGTACATCGTTCCATACGATGAATAGAGACGATATTTGATCGTCCATACTATCGTCCTGTATGAACAGAATTGTTGTGGATCGTACCGTACGATTTAATATCGTACCGTATGAATGTTTTTGAACTATTCCTACTACTTCGTACCTGGACGAAGTCTATTTATATATATCGTACTGTATGATTAGAAACCATACTGTACGATAGTAATGGCTACTTTTGAAATCTCAGGGATTTTGGAGCAATTTTATGGGTAAAACTTGTCATATTTTGATGTGTGAATCAGAAGAGGAGAACGTGGCTAGAGGGGGATTTCGAGGGAGAGAGCTCTTGAGAAGTTCTTTAGGGTTTGAGAGAGGAAGGAGAAGGTGAGCGTTGTGAGGGAGAAGTGGTGTGAGGGAGATCACACGGTTGCTCCGAACTTGCTGCATCTTGCTCCTCCTATGGCCCTAGAAAAATTTGTGGGAGGATCTCTAAGGGGAAAGGCTCTTCTACATCTGTGACCTCCAAGTACTTTGCCTTCTCTAGGAGGGAGAAAAATGAGAAGGTTCTCTGCCGTCGCCAGGAGGGTGAAAACAGAGTTTGGCACTCCGCCACGCCGGGTTGGTGAAAGGGAGTATTGTAAGGGTTTCTCCGCCTTGCCAAGGGGGCTAAAGGAGAGTTATTGCTTGTAGTGAAATACCCGGAGTGGAGGACTCCGGGGAGTGGACATAGGTTATGGTTTGACCGAACCACTATAAAAATCTCGGTGTGATTTTTCTTATTGTCTTTCATTACAGCATGCTTTTATTTTTTTTTTCTTTCAATATTTGCTTGAGAAAATTTGTGGAAAAAAATTGTTTAAATTTTCATGTTAAAATTTTGAAACATCAAAAATATTGGAACTCCTGCTTAGGTTTTAATTATTGCCAAAAAGTTTTCACAATTCACCCCCCTCTTGTCCATCTAGTAATTTCAATTGGTATCAGAGCTAGTTTTCAAAAATAGTGTTTTAAAAAACCTTGAAAAAAATGATCATATCACATTTTGGTAATCGCAATATTGCGGAGGGTTATTCAATGACCCGTCCACCTTTTTTGATAACATTCCATTTGATTTCTGGAAAATTAGAATGTATACTTTTTTATAATCTATTGATTACCGCATGTGGATGTTAGTGAACGATGGATATGTTGCACCGTTTAAAACTGTTAATGGATTGAAAACTCATGTACCTTTTAATGAATGGAGCAATGAGGATAGGGAATTAGCCCAATTGAATGCTAAATGTTTGAATTGTTTTTTCTGTGCATTGAATTCTAAGGATTATATGAGAGTATCTACCTGTGCCACTGATAAGGAAATTTGGGATAGACTGTGCATTACATACGAAGGAACAAGTGAAGTAAAACAGTCTAGGCTTAATATTTTACTGCACGATTATGAATTCTTCCGCATGAAACCTAGTGAAACAATATCTGACATGTACATTAGGTTCATCCAAATCGTGACATCCTTGCATGCATTAGGTAGAGAGATTTCAAATTCTGAGAAAGTAAATAAAATTCTTAGATGCTTACCTAGTTCCTATGATGCAAAGATAACTGCTATAACTGAATCTAAAGACCTTAACGTTTACTCTATTGATAATCTTCTTGGGTCACTCATTGCATACAAGCAAGGAGTGAGTCAGAGACAAATTGATGCAGGTGAAAAGAAGAAGGAGCGAACGGTGGCATTAAAAGAAAGCAACTCAGAAAGTGAAAGCTCTGCAGGAGAGGAAGAGGATGAGATAGCACTGATGACCCGACAGTTCAAAAATTTCCTGAAGAGAAAACAGAAGCGTCATCAGAACAGCTGGAATAAAGGTAAGAGCTCAAGGTCCAATAAGGTTTCATCTGATACAATCTGTTTTGAATGCAGGAAGCCAGGTCACCTTCGAGCTGATTGCCCCAATCTAAAGAGTCAACCAGCTAAGGAGAAAGGAGATGACAAAGCCAAATACAAGAAAGGAAAGATGAAGACACAAAAAGCTTTTTGGGCCGACTCTGCCTCAGAATCATCAGAAGAAGAAGCAGAGGAGGAGGTAACAAATCTGTGTCTCATAGCTAATGATAACCTTGATCAATTGGATCAAGATGAGGTATGTCAACTCTCATATGAAGAATTATTGCTTATTTCTGAAAATATCTAGGACTCATATAGGAAGTTGAAAAAGATGCATGCCAAGCTTAATATTTAATTTAGTTCTTTACAAACCGAGCATGCTAAGTTGTTTAAGAAAAATTATGATTTAGATCGTGATCATATGCTACTTCTTGATGAGTATGATGCATTAAATAAGAAGCATATTGAATTAACTGAAATGCATGAAACCTTGAAAATCACTCATGTTGAACTAGAAGAAGCTTTTCATAGATTAGACAAACTTGCATTAGAAGTAGATCACAATGAGCATTTGTTAAAAATAGAAGTTCATGGATTGACATATCAAAACAACACGTTTAGTGAAAGAATCAAAGAACTAGAAAATGAAATTGCATCACTCAGAGGCCAACCTAGAAAACCACCAACACAGCATGCATCACATAACTTTAGGGAGAGGCACCACCACCCACATAGATTAGTAAACCCATTTCCTGGTGTTAGGTGCTTCTCTTGTGGCATGCTAGGTCACATAGCCCGCACATGCACAACTCACCATATGACACACTTAGTATGGAGACCCAAACTGCATCCATCACAACATAGCATGCATATATCTCATTCATGCAAGCATAAGGTGGAACCCAAACTCACTTGGGTTCCCAAATCTAATCTTTGAATGAAATTGTAGGGATGCTCTCACAAAAGTCCTAGTGAGAGCGTGTGGTACCTGGATAGTGGCTGCTCGTGACACATGACTGGAGATATGAAGAAGTTCATCCTACTGGAGACCAAAACTAGAGGCAAAGTAACGTTGGGAGATAACACTACCAGGAAGGTGATAGGCTCAGGTATTATTGGTAATGCTAAAAATTTTTTAATTGAAAATGTCTTACTAGTTGATGGTTTGAAACATAATTTACTTAGCATTAGTCAACTGTGTGACAAAGGTTTTGATGTTAAATTTCTATCTGATAAATGCCTGATAAGTTTATTTGATAAACTAGTTTAGAAGAAAAATGAATGAACAATATTTACATGTTAGACCTTGATTGTATTGATAGCTCAAATTCATTTTGTTTGAAAATAATAGTTGATGACTCGTGGCTATGGCATAGGAGACTATGCCATGCTAGTATGAAAACTCTTAGAGACATCACTCAGAAAAACCTAGTTAGAGGCGTACCTAAGTTAGATTTCATAAAGGATCATTTATGTGATGCTTGGCAACTAGGAAAACAAGTCAAATCATCTTTTCATTCTATTAAAGATGTGATCACCGCTAGGCCACTAGAAATCCTACACATGGACTTATTTGGACCCATTAGTACAGCCAGCCTAGGTGGAAAAAATTATGGATTTGTGATTGTAGATGACTTCACTAGATTCACTTGGGTAAGATTCTTAGCCCGTAAAAATGAGTCTTTTGAGAAATTTAAGGTTTTCTCCACATGGATTCAATGAAAATTGGGTTGTGAAATCTCAACAATTCATAGCGATCATGGTGGAGAATTTCAAAATGATAGATTTGAATCATTCTGTCAAGAGCTAGGAATAGAACACAATTTCTCAGCCCCTAGAACACCACAACAAAATGGTATAGCAGAAAGGAAGAATAGAACCTTGGTAGAAGCAGCTAGGGCAATGTTAGCGGAGTACACCCTTCCTAGATACTTTTGGGCAGAAGCAGTCAACACAGCATGTTATGTTTTAAATAGGGTGAACATTAGATCTAAGCTAAACAAAACTCCGTATGAACTCCTTAAGGGTAGGACACCAAACCTTTCACACTTACATGTCTTTGGGTGCAAGTGCTACATCTTGAATAATGGTAAACATCCCTTAAGAAAATTTGATCCCAAGTCTGATGAGGGTGTCTTCTTAGGTTATTCTTCTGTAGGTAAAGCCTATAGAATCTTTAATAAAAGAACCCTAGTAGTAGAAGAGTCCACCCATGTGGTATTTGATGAATCAGATA
The DNA here is from genome assembly GCA_022539455.1 of Dendrobium nobile. Taxonomy (NCBI): domain Eukaryota; kingdom Viridiplantae; phylum Streptophyta; class Magnoliopsida; order Asparagales; family Orchidaceae; genus Dendrobium; species Dendrobium nobile. Next base: position 14,255,510 of record CM039724.1, read on the forward strand.
AGCCCTCTGAATCTAAAATTGAAGATGATGAAATAGAGGCAATTCAAGGAGTAGAGACTATGACCTTAGGAGAAAGGGTCGAACCTCAGGAAGATTTGCCTAGAGAATGAAGATATTCTTCTAGTCATCCTAAAGATTTAATTTTAGGAGACCCTTCAGAAGGTGTAAGAACTAGGCATGGACTTAGGAAGGAGGTTAGTTATTCAGCATTCATCTCTATGATAGAACCTACAAATATAGATCAAGCCTTAGGTGATGAATTTTGGATTCTGGCAATGCAAGAAGAGCTGAACCAATTCACCAGGAATGATGTTTGGGAGTTAGTCAAGAGACCTAAAGAATAAAGTGTTGTTGGAACATAATGGGTCTTCATGAATAAGGTGAATGATTCAGGAACAATAATAAGGAATAAAGCTAAGGGGTACAACCAAATTGAGGGAATAGACTTTGAAGAAACCTTTGCTCCTGTTGCTAGACTAGAAGCCATAAGAGTGCTCTTAGCATTTACTTGCTTCAAGAACTTTAAGTTATATCAAATGGATGTAAAGAGTGCATTTCTGAACGGGGTAATTAAGGAAGATGTCTATGTTGAGCAACCTCCCGGATTTGAAAGTTTATAATTTCCAAACCATGTATTCAAATTAAAGAAGGCACTGTATGGATTAAAGCATGCACCTAGAGCATGGTACGAAAGACTTAGCTCATTTATATTGGATAGAGGATTTAAAAAGGGTAGTGTAGATACTACACTCTTTTTACAAAAAGGTCAAAGAAGAAATTCTCATTGTTCAGATATACGTGGATGACATTCTATTTGGATCTTCAGATAAAATGTTATGTGATGAATTTTCAAAAATAATGAGTAATGAGTTTGAAATGAGCATGATGGGAGAACTTAATTACTGTCTTGGCTTTAGTGTAAAACAAATGGATAATGGAACTTTTCTTAGCCAAACAAAGTACATTAAGGATATCTTGAAAAAAATATGAAATGGATAATGCTAAACCAATAAACACTCCAATGAGCTCAACAATTCAATTAGACAAAGATCCTAATGGAAAATCAGTAGATCAGAAGAAATATAGAGGAATGATTGGATCCCTTCTTTACCTGACTGCCAGTAGACCGGACATAATGTTTAGTGTGTACCCCTGTGCCCGTTTTCAAGCTGATCCTAAAGAGTTTCACTTAACTACTATCAAGAGAATTCTTAGATATCTTCTAGGCACCCCAAACTTATGAATTTGGTATCCTAGGCACAGCACTTCCTTTGAAATCTTAGGGTACTCAGATTCTGACTTTGCAGGATGTAGGATAGATAGAAAAAGCACCTCTGGTACCTGCCAATTTATAGGACAATCATTAGTTTTTTGGTCCAGTAGGAAGCAAAACTCAGTAGCACTTTCCACAGCCGAGCTAGAATATATTGCAGTACGAAGTTGTGTTGCACAAGTACTATGGCTAAAACAACAAATTCTTGATCTTGGCCTACCTGTAGGAACCATTTCAATCATGTGTGATAACACAAGGGCAATTTGCATCTCTAAGAACCCAATTCAGCACTCTCGAACAAAACACATAGACATTAGACACCATTTCATTAGAGATGACATTGCTAAGGGAGATATAGAATTGCATCACATCGCTACAAGAGATCAATTAGCTGACATATTCACAAAACCTCTAGCTTTTGACACCTTTAGCACCTTGAGGACTAGATTAGGTGTCATAGATATAACTGCTTAAAAAAAAATAAAAAAATATATATATAAAAAAACACAAAAAAGAGGGCTGCTCCTAATCATCACACACTCACTACACAAAAAGCACTAAACCTTGACTTTGTATATCGTATTGTACGATACACATATCGTACTATACGGTATACTATAATCTACACAGAACTCACCTAAACGATAAATTTCTTCTCTGTTTATCATACTGTATGACTAACATCGTACTGTATGATACATTATTGGTACTTGTACTATACGATATCTCCTCTTCGTACTGTACGTGCCACGTCAGCGAATGGATTGGGACAAATTTAAGCGTGCTGGTATGTTATTATTGTCGGTCATACTATACGATCCACCTCAGCCAATGGATAAGAACTAAATAAAGAAGTTTGGTATGATATTAATGCAATTTCAACTGTACGATACACCTGTTCGTACAGTACGATATGTTTGGTCAAAAGTCGTACTGTATTCCTCAGGACGATCGATATTCCTCTGATCGTATTGAACGATATTTATCGTACTGTACATTTTGACCTCCTTTTCTCGGTACGAACCATCAGAATAATTAATGCCATATCGTACTGTACGATGTTGGGAAAATTCTATAAATTGCCCGGCTAGGCTGCTGTTTTCACTCACATTTTCCTCACTTCACTCACACCTTATCCTTCACACATTTCTCACCTTCCTCACTTCACTCTACACGATGTCTAGCTCCAGCAAGAGAGGCCATTTGTCAACTGGAAGTTCATCTTCTTCTAGCCGTCACAACGCTCGATTCCTGAGTGCTGAAAAAGAGGAAGCCTACCATAAGTATAAGGCCTGCAAAATTACTCCTTCCCAAATGCTCCATCAGGCTGCACTGAATTCCAAGGTACTGAACCTCTTTACTTCCACCACCTTTCAGTTCCTCCTCACCCTGTCCATTCCCTACAACTCCGAACTTTTATTAGAATTTCTAGCAAATCTCACCTACACTGTCGACAACACAACTTTCCACTCCTTTGTTTGTCGTTAAAACATAGAAATCATAAGAGCCGACATCGCCCAATATATTGGGCTATCCACTGAAGGTCCTAGGGTTCGTTCCTTCCTCACAAATGAATTTGATTGGAGTGATGTTAATCGAGTCCTTCGGAATGCCTCTTTCTATCAACACCAGCCCCTCGTCTAATCACTAAATCGGAATGCCAGAATTATTCAACATGTCCTTAGAACATCTATAATACCCAAAGCTGGCGACCGGATCAACATGACCCCTATTTTATCTGTCGCTACCTATCTCATCATGTCAAACACCAAATTCGACGAGGTCGATTTAATTGTTAACTACATTCGTCATATGACCTTCGTTCGTCTTCCTACCACTCGTCGAAAACAAAATATAGCTCTTGATCATCTTATAGGATATATTCTCCAAAATAAATATCAATTGACCTATTTTGGTGAACCCAAAAATATTCCTATTTTTATACGGATGCCTCTTTCCATATTCTTTTCCATCGAGGACACAAGCCAGAAGAACCTATTTTTGATGAATAAGAAGGAGAAGATGCCCCAGCCGCAGCTCCAGCACGTCCACGATCACATGCACCACCTCGAGCACCTGCACTAGCACACGATAGTTTGGTCGAACGCTTAGACCAACTTCAGACTCGTCTCGATACTCACATTCAAGAACAACATCAGCAACATGAGATAGATATGCAAAGGTTTGGAGAACGCTTTACTGCTATTGATCAGCGCTTTGACACTCTCTTTCAGTACTTCCAACCAAACCCACCTCCACTACCGTCTGATCAGGATCGTCTACTTTAGATTGTCTTTGTATTGTAGCTTCTTTTTATTTTAGTGTTTGCTCCTCTTTTTGGTGCTGTCAAAAGGGGGAGAAGGTTGTTGTATTTCATTTTTATGGTTAAATGCATGTTTTTTTTCTTTCATACTGCATTGTCTTTTATTTCATTTTTTCTTGTTTTCATGTCTAAATTAAATTTAAAAAAATGCCTTTAACACTTTCTTACAACAAACATTATTTGACATCATCAAAAAGGGGGCGATTGTTGCAACTCATGACCCTGAGACCCCGAGCTTGAGATTTTGATGATGAAAAATAATGTCGTTTGAATTATCTTGAGATTCATTGAATATTATTTGTTATTGTCCATGAGTACTAACATTTTAGGAAAGATCAAAGCAACTCAGGACAACAGGAAGACTCAAGAATGGATAGATTAGGAGTATGAGTCTGCAATGTATTTTATTGTTCATTTTATTTTTATTTTCTTGAGTCTGGCCACAAAATGCATACAAGTCTGAGCAACCATGCACACACACAGGGAGAGAGTGTTTTTAAATAAAAAATTTATAGTTTTTCTTTCTCTGTAGATCGTACTGTATGATATTATTTCGTATCGTACGATCAGAGCTTTGTATGATGATTCTGTGAATAGATCGTACCGTACGAATATAATCGTACTGTACGATATGTTCAAATCCAAAACCCTAACCATTGTTTTAACTTAAGTAAGTTATTTTGTGCCGCTCGTACGAACACATTCGTACTATACGATTTATTTTAAATACTTACTTAATTTAACCCGTGACTAGTGAAATAAATTCGGGCTTAATTATAATTTGAACATTATACTATACGAACCAGTTTGTACCATACGATGAACAGAGATGAATTATAATCATCCCAAAGATCATCCTGGATGATCTCTTGTATTTTGTCTCATCGTACTATATGAAGTACATTATACCATATGATGAACAGAGATGATGTTTGATCATCCAGACTATCGTCCTGTATGAACAGAATTGTTGTGGATCGTACAGTACGATTTAATATTGTACAGTACGAATGTTTTTGAACTGTTCGTACTACTTTGTACCAGGACAAAGTTTGTTTATACATATTATACTGTACGATTAGAAATCATACTGTATGATAGTAACGGCTACTTTTGAAATCCCAGGGATTTTGGAGCCCGTTTTATGGGTAAAACTTGTCATATTTTGATGTGTGAATCAGAAGAGGAGAACGTGGTTAGAGAGGGATTCTGAGGGAGATAGCTCTTGAGAAGTTTTTTAGGGTTTGAGAGAGGAAGGAGAAGGTAAGCATTATGAGGGAGAAGAGGTGTGAGGGAGATCACATGGTTGCTCCGAACTTGCTGCATCTTGCTCCTCCTGTGGCCCTAAAAGAATTTGTGGGAGGATCTCCAAGGGGAAAGGCTCTTCTACATCCATGACCTCGAGGTACTCTGCCTTCTCCAGGAGAGAGAAAAATGAGAAGGTTCTCTACCGTCGCCAGGAGGGTTAAAACATAGTTTGGCACTCCGCCTCGCCGGGTTGGTGAAAGGGAGTATTGTAAGGGCTTCTCCGCCTTGCCAAGGGGGGCAAAATGAGAGCTATTGCTTGTAGTGAAATACCCAGAGCGGAGGACTCCGGGGAGTGGACGTAGGTCATGGTTTGACCGAACCACTATAAAAATGTCGGTGTGATTTTTCTTATTATCTTTCATTACTATGTGTTTTTTTTTCTTTCAATATTTTCTTGAGAAAATTTGTGGAAAAAAATTGTTTAAATTTTCATGTTAAAATTTTAAAACATCAAAAATATTAGAACTCCTTCTTAGGTTTTAATTATTGCCAAAAAGTTTTCACAATTCACCCCCCCCCCCCCCCCCCCTCTTATCCATCTAGTAATTTCACTTAAGGGGTAACTGCCTGTGCATAAAACCAAAAAGGTTCTAAATCGACATGATCCTTTAATTAGAAATAGACTTAGAAGTAATCAAGCAACTTCTAAGAAGATTAAACATTAAACCACTAGAAGATTGGAATTGATGAAGAAATCAAAAAAGTATGTTAAACAATTTTTTGGATCCATTAGTAATAAAATCATTAGCAAAACTCAAATGGAAAATCGATAAACCACACATAGTTTGATACTATAAAGTGGGATGATTCCTGAAAAGATCATTAAGGCCTCTTGAAAGAAATTCCACTGCCAAAATAAACAAAGCTGGGGATAAGGGATCCCCTTTCCTAAGACCTTGGGAAGACTTAAAAATGCCTTGATTCTTTCCATTAATAATAATAAAAAAGAAACAATGCTTAATACAATTTTTTATAATTTTGATAAAACCATTACCGAAACCAAAAACACTTAGCATGGTATAAAGAAAATCCAAATTAAGGTTATCATAATCTTTGTTAATATCAATTTTGAAGATAGTATTACCACCAGTAATTTTAGCCTCCAAGTGAACTAATTCTTGAGCACATAAAACATTATAAAAAAAGAACAATCTTTAACAAAACCACTTTATTCTAAAGAGATAAGTTTAGGAAGAATTAAAGCTAATCTGCTCATGACCAACTTGGCATTGAGCTTGTTGAAAAAAGAGCAAAGACTAATAGGTTGAAATCACTCCAATAATTAGTGACATTACTTTTGAGAATAAGCACAATGGAAGTAAAAAACTTAGGATAAGGGTTGGCCTTAAAGAAATCAATAACAATATTGACCAAGTCATCTTTAATGATATGCCAAGTTTTCTAAAAAACTTTAGTCGTAAAACCATCAGGACCAGCAACAGAATCAGTGTTCATATCTTTCATAATCCTCCAGATTTCTTTAGTAGAAGGAATTTTAGTAAGCATATAATTATCCTCATCAGAAATAATAGAAGGAATGAAAGAGAAGTCCACATCAAACACCAGATTAAAATCCTTGTTAAACACATTCTTAAAATAATCAATACTAGATTCATAAATTAAATCAGGAGAATCAATGTGATATCCATCCGGATTAATGATTTTGTGAATAAAACTAGCAACCTTCTTATGATTGGAAATATTATCAAAAAATTTAGTATTCCTATCTCCCTCTACAAAAAATTTAGAAGCAGCTTTTTCTCTCCAAAAAACTTCTTCTTGCATTTGAAGTTTAAATAAAACATTTTTGTTCTCATTCAGTAAGGAAAGGTTCTCCACAGAAGTATCAAGCATATAACTATTATCAGCCAAAGCAACTTGATTCTCAGTATGAATAATATTCAAAAATAAGTTCTTGAACAAAAATTTATTCCACCAATTCAATTTTGGTTTAAGCTTTTTGAGCTTAAACCAAAATTTAGTCATACCAAAAATATTGTCAAAATGAAATAAAGAAGCATGCTAATTGATTTTAACAATATTCATAAAAGAATCATGAAGAATCCACATATTTTGAAATATAAAAGGAGAATGAATACTATTTTGCTGCATATAAATATTTAAAAGTAGGGGAGAATGGTCAGATAAGGGTCTAGATAAATGCTCATTGTGAGTACTAAGAAAATTAGAAATCCAACTATTATTAAAAAGTATACGATCTAAATGTTGCCATATAGTAGCTTGATTCTAAGTAAAGGCATGACCATTAAACCAATATCATGCAAATTAGAGTTTAATATCATATAATTGTCTTCCATAGCTTGAAAATAGGAAGGATTCCCACCCACCCTCTCAGAAGCATTTGAAATAGTATTAAAATCACCACCGATCATCCAAGATTTTGAAATATTATTAGAAAAATTTGAGATTTGAAATCATAAAATTCTCCTATTAGTCATTGAGCAAGAGGCGTAAACAAAAGAAACATAACAAGAAAATTGAAGAAACTTAATTCTAGTATGAACTACTTGAATTGAAAATTAAGGATAACGTACAAAATGCTTAAGTTAACCCAATGTTTCTAAAAAATCCAAATTTTATTAGAACAATGAATAAATGATAAATCAAAGCCTAACTTAATGTGATAGATTCAATCTTCAAAGAAGAAATTAAAGGCTCAATTAAAACCAAAACGTTGATGTTATGAATCCTGCATAAATTTTAACCATATCCATAAAAAGGAGGTTGCCCACACCTCTAATATTCCAAATGATGGCTTTAACCATTGGAGGAGGAATGAATAGAAGCTTTAGTAACCCTAGATGAATGACTAATTAAAAGTTTAGTATTTTTATTTTTCTTTCTACCAACTTTGGTATATCCATTCTTGGTATTGTTGGCATTTTGGATATTAGGAGGAGACAACAAGGAAACATCATTAACAAATTCAGAATTGCCAATTATCTATTCAATCTTGCTAGGCAAAATTTCTCCTTCCTCAATATGTTCTTCCTCTCCACTTCATTGTTTGCAACTTTTTCCATGTTCTAAATTTGAATCACTTCCTTCAAAGGCATGTTAGAAATAACCATGGATCCAGCTTCTTTAATTTTTTAAAACAAATCATCCCTAAGATTCATATTTTGAGATTCCAAAATGGTAGATTTCTCAAAATTATCAACTTGATCACTAATAAGAATATCCAAATGTGTAGTTTCCAAGCTGTCCCAAACCGCCATATGATTATTGTTCACCTTTAAGGTAATGACAACCTCATTATTATTAAGGTCCTTCACATCAGACATGACAACAGCCTTTCCTCCCTTATTTTCTTTTTTGAGATTGGGATGAGCCATAAAACATTCATTAAAAGCATGAATATGAACTTTGCAATGTGAACAAAAATCAGAAATATTTTCAAATTCAACCTTTTGGAGGTAACTAGCTGCTTTAGATCCAATCCACACTTCTTTAGGATGTTTTTTTGGTAATATATAGTTCCATAAGAATCCATGCCACTGAAGGTCTCTTTCTAAAGGTAGTAGCTTGGTTAGATTGAAGTGGAAGACCAAATATGGATCCCAAATCACATAAAACATGCAAATTAAAAAAATGTAATGTCAAAATCAGAAAAGATAACCAAACAGGAACTATAGGAGATTCTTCTTTGATGTCAAAGTAAGGAGTCCACTTCAATAATCTTATTTGATAATTGTTTATGTAATAAGATATCCTAGCAAAAATCCTACTATAATCCAAATCATTAGAAAATTGAATACCTACATGCCTTGTGAAAGTTTGTTGGGGATGATATTCCCTTGTAAACTAGCCTGAGGCTAACCAAGAAGGTGGGGTGGGGGTGAATTGGTATTTAAAAATTTCTCCAAATAAAATTACAAACACAACCAAACAATCACCACATAAATTAAAGCACAGAAATTAAATGTGAAAAAATAATAAGAAAGAACACACCAAATTTTATAGTGGTTCGATCAACTTGTCCTACATCCACTCTTTGAAGCCTCTCCTCCAGGTATTGCAGTAAACTCACGCTCTCTCCTTTTGTCCCCACATCAAGGTGGAGAAGCTCGTACAAAATCTCCTTTCCACCGACCCCAGTGAGGTAGAGAACCCAACTCATTTTGCATACTCCTGAAGAAAGCAGAGAACCCAACTCCTTTTGCTTCCTCCTGAAGCTAGCAAAGAACCTTGATCAGTTGTTGAAGTAGACCTCTCTCAAACCTCCAAGGAAATAGGGATGACTACCAGAGAAGATGATTTAGATCCTTGCTTAGAGCAATCTTTGTGAAACCCCTCACAAATTCCCCCTTAGTAGATCCTCTCTCTTTCTCTCCATTGCTCTCCCTCTCCTCTTGTCTCTCTCAGGTCAGAACAATAGTAAAAGATTCACTCTTGAGAAATAAGATATATTTTAAACAAGGGCTTCAAAATTGCCCGAATTTGCAACTAATTATTAAAGATTGTCAAGGATGATTGACCGATCATCAAGTACGATCAGTTTAAATTTAGCTCAATCAGCCAGGATAATTTGAGAGAGTCTGGATGATTGGAAGGTTCCTTTATTCAGATGATCCAGAATGATAGTATATCATCATGTATGATTAGTTAAATTTGTTGAATATCATCCAGACCATCACCGTGGGTGGATGTCTGGATGTTGAAAAAGTAATATGATCATCCATAATGATCTTATGATCGTACAGGATGATTAGTACAAAACATAACATATCAGGCAAAAAATTGCCCTAAATGGATGTCTAGATGATGAAAAGACAACCGATCATCCAGATCGATTATGGAACTTCCTGGATGATTAGTTCATATCAATACATATCGTCAGAGAATCGTTCAGGTTGTCTAGGAAGAACTAATGTTTGTTTAACTAATTATCCTGGACGATCCTGTGATCATCTAGGACAATATAATCGAGTAATAAAACCTTAATTGCTTTCTTTAATTACCAAACTAATTTAAGCATAATTATAGTGCATCATCCAGAACGATGTCTTGGATGATGTTCAAAAATAAAACATGCCTAAAAGGTTGTGGTGGCTGATTCTTTCTGATTTGATCCTATCATCCCAGACGATGATAATATCGTCCAGAATGATTTACTTAATTGCGACTGCCTTAACCAGGATGCCCTAATCAAGGTTTCTATTTTTGACTGATCGTTCAGGACAATTTGGGATCATCCAAAACAATATGATTGAAAATAAAAAACTCTAAAATAGTAAGAATTTTTCCCCCAAGTGTGTGTGTGTGTGTAAGGTTACTTAGCATCAGGACCCACATAGTTACAATGGACTCAAGAAAATGTAAAAGATACTTGACGAACATTACAAGCTGACTCAGTCTTAATCTACCCAATCTTGAGCTGTTTCGATTTGCAATTTAATCTTGTGGACCTGAAACGTTAATAGGCAAGGTAGTCATAGAAAAATTGAAGTAATAGAAATATTTGCTATCAACAAAATTATAAGTCTTAAAACCAGATTTATAACAATCTCACATTTTTTATGATGTCAAATAATCAAAACTAAATAAAACATGAACATAAGTAAAATCGTATGACAAAAATAACTCAAACACTACCATTACTCCCCCTTTTGACACCACAAAAAGGAGGAGGAAACAAGAAAAGAATAACAAAATAGAAGACAAAAAAGAAGAACAAAAGCAAAGTTTTTTTTTTAATAAAGCACCAATATGATAAAGTCTCAATGTGATTGATTTAAAAATGTGTAAGAATCAATGAGTTAACATCATTGAAATTTAAAAAAATGATAGAATAGTCAATCATGTTAGCCCTAGCTCAGACTTCTCTCATGACAAAATCATCTTTTGAAAATAAAATATTGAAACTTATTCAATATGAATTAGGTTGTTAAATCTAAGCTTATGTCCCAGTGGCTAACCAAGAGGGGGGTGAATTGGTAATTAAAAAATTTTATCCCTCTTCAAAATTTAGAACCGAAAAAATTAACTTAAGTGAATTTTATTGAAAATGTTTTTCAACCACAAGTTAGAAACAGTAAAACAAAAAATAAAAAGAAGTGGAAAAATAAAAGACATGAGATTTATAGTAGTTCAGTCAAACACGACTTACATCCACTCCCCGGAGGCACCCTTCGAGTAGTGAACTAATACCACTAATGACTCTCCTTTTGTACCCACAGCAAGGCGGAGAAGCCTTTACAAAACTATCTTCCACCACTACCCAGTGCGGTAGAGAACTGTCATCCTTTTACACTCTTCCCAGTGTTGGCAGAGAATCGTTTGTCCTTTTACACTCTTCCGGTGTAGGCAGAGAACCCTTCATCCTTTCACACTCTCCTAGTGTGGGTAGAGAACCCTTTGGCTGTTCACACTCTCCTAGTGTGGGCAGAGAACCCTTCGTCCTTTCACACTCTCCTAGTATGGGCAAAGAACCCTTCGGCTGTTCACACTCTCCTAGTGTGGGCAGAGAACCCTTTGGCTGTTCACACTCTCCAAGTGTCGGCAGAAAATCGGATCTCCTTGATAGATCATCTTCATAATAAATCTAGAAGGAAGAGAGAAAAGAGTGAAGTAATAAAAAATGAAAAGTAGAGACCCATACTTTTGAGTACCAAGTGAAACCTTCACACTCCAGTAGTAAGAATTCTCCTTCAAACACTCTCTCACACTCTCTCCTTGACTCTCCTTTCAATTGGCATGAAGATCAGCAGTCAAAAAGATTAAGTGACAGTTTATATTGGACTTTATATAGAGAAGACATAAAAAATCGTCCAAAAACTGCTAAAATTCAAGTTTATCAGTAGTGGATCATCCCGTACGATCATGGATCATCCTGGATAATGTTACTTAATTCAGTTGGAAATGAACCCAATTTATATTTGTATGAACTGACTTCATACACGTTAATCTTCCCGTACGAACAAGGTTCGTCTGGTACGAACGGTTATACCATAGGTCGGTTCCAAAATTTGTAGGAAGTTGCCAAATTTTCAAGAGTTAGTTCGCTTCATCCTGGGACGAATATGAGTTCGTCTGGATGAAATTTTTAAAGAGGACATTTCATCCTGGGATGAATTGGAGTTTTTCTGGACGAACATTTTCTAGAGAGCATTTCATCCTAGCACGAATATGGATTTCGTCTGAACGAAAATTTTCTAGAGGACATTTCATCTTGGGACGAATTGGAGTTCGTCTGGACGAAAATTTTCTAGAGAGCATTTCATCCTGGTATGAATATGAATTTTATCTGAACAAAAATTTTCTAGAGCCCATTTCGTACTGGGACAAATAGGAAATTTGTCCTGGATGATCAAGACTTAGAAAAATTTTTACGCTTCCTGTTTGTTCCATTGCTCTTCCGAGGAGATAACTGACTTGATCGTACCGTATGAACTGTGTTTGTCCCGTATGATCAGTATAATTTTTAAAAATCTCCTTAATTGTGTGTGTGTGTGTGTTTATTTACACAATTACAATCACTCCCTCTCAAAATCAATTCAAAGAAAAATACAAGCTTCAATTTATAAACTATCTCATGCTGAATTTGATTTGAAGTCTTCATTAGTCTAGAGTTTGAATTTTCTGAAATGTTAGTCCACACAAGAGCATAAATAAATCTTTCAAAAAGTGTTAGGAGATAATATTAAAACAATAATATTTGGAATAATCAAAACTATACAAGTTGCAAGAATATAAAACATGCAATTAGCAACTCTCTTAACAATCTCCCCCTTTTTGATGATGGCAAAACAATTATTATTTGTATAATTTTCAAATTTTAAGAATCTCCTATACTCCCTCTGAATTGATGAACATTTAAAAATAAGGAGGCTTTACACAACAATTTTATCTCTCCCTTTTGTTTTAAATTTTAAAATGCAACAAAAATAATACTATGAAATAGAAATACGATACGAACAAGAATACAAAAAGATATGAAAAAAAAGATACTATGGGCTTATTTTGTGCCTCTTTTTCAACTTGCAAACTATTGCGCATTCCTTTTAATTTTTATACATTTGTATATTTTTCAAGAGTAATTTTGATCTTTTCAAAATCAATAATAAAAAATTTCAAATTTTTTTAAGTGCATAAATATTTATTGATAAGTGAAATACAAAATAAGAAAACATCACAATTGTAATAATAATATTAGACATTAATGTAGTCTAAATAAGAGACATGAAATTGACAATCTTAATTATATCAAGTTATAAGCAAAACTTAAATTTAGAAAAATTAGATTTTCTAATGAATATAATTTTAACTTGCATTTCAAAGTATAGCACTCTTAAGATCAAAAATTATAATGATTGTCATATGGACTAACACACATTTCAAAACAAGATTAAATCCTAAAAAAAATATCTTATATTGATATCAAAATAAAGGATATTACAATCTCAGCAAATGATATCAATATCACATAAGATTCAAAAAACAAAACATCTAATGAAAAGAAAATACATCACATTTTCCTAAATCATAAAACTAACACATCAACTAAAGAAAACACATAATCAAGTACACGAAATCATTCTGATGGACCCTGATTTTGAGGAGGAGGAGGTGCAACACTGAAGAAATTGAAATAGCTACTCATCATAAGCATATTGGAATTTATATTGTTTATCTGTTCCCGCATAAATCCCATATCTTGAGTGTACTGTATATCCTGCTGCTGCATATGAGCTTCAATTTGATCAAACCTTTGATCAAAGTGAGTCTCTAAACTGTCAAATCTTTGAACCAAATCCTGATAATTTGGTTCATTAGCAGGTGCAGGTGCAGCTTCATGTTCTTCCTCAGTATCACTAATGACATGTGTTTTACTTGGTTCATATTTATTGAAGATTGCTCTAAATGATTCGTCGTTGTAGTAGACCGATTCTTCAAAATCTTAATCAGGATGAACCAAATTGTATTTCTTCTCCAAAATGTAGGCAACTAGATGTCCTAAGGCAATGTTCTTCTTTTTTTTTATGTTCGACATGACCAATTTTAGAGAGTCCATAAAGATAGTCATATATTAGTTAGGCTTCATCTATAGATTGTTTAGTCATAATCAAGCAGGTTACCATAAAAAGAAGAGGAGTAATGTGAATTCTATCATCAGCTTTAAGAATTATAAAAGTTCTAAGAACATGCTGGATGATACGAGCATTACAAATGAGACTGGATACTTTAGGCATATGCTCATTAAAAATGATTCCTCTAATCACTGTATTAATTTCAGACCATTTAAATTTAGAAGTGGTAGTCAAGGAATGTGCACTAGTTCCCTCAGTTCTTAAGTTTAAAAAGATTCCTAGGTCAGCCTTGGTGATTTCAACTTTTTTCTTAAAGACATAGGAACGGATTACAGAATGGTCGGAGTTGAAAGACATGTTTTCCAAGAAATAGTGAAAGGTTTTTTTTTATTGTAGAGATAAACTAGTGAGGATGAAACCAAACTGAGTTTAAGCAAATAAGTTCATTACCTGAAAGGTCAGTTGATCCTGGATAAGAATTCTAGAGGGGGTAATCTTAGCAGACACGAATCTGGGAAAGGACTCTTCGTTGGCTTTGGAAAGAAAGTTATCGGAAGAGTTTCTAGGTGGTCCCTTGGCTAGAATATTTTATCGCTTGCTTGAACTTGCCATTGAAAAAGATCTAAAAGATGAAAGGTTTTCAAAATGATGTGTGAGTGATGACTATTGAGTTCAAAAGCCCACCAATTTATTGAAAAATGATTGTTCGTACAGACGAAATTACGTTCGTCCCGTACGAAATTTAATTCATCTCGTACAAAAAACATTTCGTATAGATGAATGAATAAGCTTAAAATAAAATGGCTTTTTGTAATCACACAACTTACGAAGCATCCTTTCGTACAGACTTTTGACCAAAATGATCGTACAGACGAACACATGTTCGTCCTGGACGATCAAAACTTATGATCGTTTTAATGGCAGTTGAAACCATCCTTGACATCGAACAACCATTTATTCGTCTGGATGAACCAAAGGTTCGTACGTACGAATATAGTATTAAAAACAACCTAATCCATTTAACTGTCATACAATCGTCCCGTCGTTTGAAAAAAAAATTTCATCCCGGATGATCGTAACGATCGTACAGACAAAGTGACAGTTAAAAACTGAAAAACTGCACGCAAAAGGTTCAAATCTGATAGTTTGACACACTACATAATTCTTCCCTTATGAAAAAATTTCGTCCCAGACGATTGTCACTCAAATTTTTTTTTTAAAACATGCACTCAATAAAAAACTAAAACACAAAAAAAACAAAAAAAATGCATAAAATCACAAAAATAAAAACTCAAGTACAGAAAATCACGAATACAAGATAAACAAAATCATAAAAACACACAAAAATAATAACTAGAAAACACATATCAATGTTGCAGAAACCATTTTTAATTAAGCATTCAAATCAATTACTCCAAGCCTTATTCTTAATGCACTGAAAGTATTAAAGGCTAAAGGTTTTGTAAAAATATCTGCAAGTTGATTTTTAGTAGAAATATGAGTGAGTTCAATTTCTCCTTTGAATACATGATCCCTTATGAAATGATGCCATATGTCTATATGTTTGGTTCTTGAATGTTGAATAAGATTTTTAGAAATACAAATAGCACTAGTGTTATCACAATAAATTGGAATAGTGCCTATAGTTAATCCTAAATAAATCAACTGTTGTTTCAACCAAAGTACTTGTGCCACATAACTTTCTAATGTAATGTATTCAACTTCTATAGTAGATAGGGCTACTGAATTTTGTTTTCTACTGGACCAAGAGACTAAAGAATTTTTAATAAACTGACATGTTCCAGAAGTTCTCTTTCTATCCACCCTACAACCTGCAAAATCAGAATCTGAATAACTAATTATTTCAAATGAAGAGCTAAACATAAGATATCAAATTCCTAAGTTCTGAGTTCCTAACAGATATCTTAGAATCATTTTTACTACTGTCAAATATGATTCTTTTGGATCTGATTGAAATTTAGCATACAAACAAACACTAAACATAATATCGGGCCGGCTAGCTGTCAAGTAAAGTAAAGATCCAATTATCCCTCTAAATTTCTTTTGATCAACAGATTTTCCCTTAGACTCCTTATCCAACTAAACTGAGGAACTCATAGGTAAACTAATAGGTTTAGCATTGTCCATTTCATACTTTTTGAGGATCTCCTTAACATACTTTGACTGACTAAGAAATATACCTTTCTCAATTCGCTTAATGCTAAATCCTAGAAAGTAACTTAAATCTCCCATTAGACTCATCTCAAATTCATTACTCATTATTTTAGAAAAATCATCACAAATATTTTTATTTGAAGATCCAAAGATGATATCATCCACATAAATTTATACAATGAGTATATCCTTTCCAAATCTCTTCAAAAAAAGAGTTGTATCCACACTTCCTTTTTCAAATGATCTTTCAAGTAGGAAGGTGCTCAACCTCTCATACCAAGCCCTACGTGCCTGTTTCAATCCATATAATACCTTTTCCAATTTGAAAACATGATTTGGGTTTTTAGAATTTTCAAAACCTGGTGGTTGTTCTACAAAAACATCATCTTGAATTACCCCATTTAAAAGGCACTTTTTACATCCATTTGATACAATTTAAATCCTCTAAAATAGGCAAAGGCTAGCAAAACCCTAATTGCTTCAAGTCTAGCTACAGGGGAAAAAGTCTCATCAAAATCAATCCCTTCAATCTGATTATACCCGTTAGCAACTAATCTAGCCTTATTTCTAATGACTACTCTTGAGTCATTCATTTTATTTTTGAATACCCACTTAGTTCCAACTACACTTTGATCCTTTGGCCTTGTAGTTAATTCCCAAACTTTATTTCTTACAAATTGATTTAACTCTTCTTGCATGACCAAAATACAAAATTCATCCGATAGTGCTTGATCAATATTTATGGGTTCTACAGTTGAAATAAAGGCTGAATGATTAACTTCTTTATTTAATTCACGTATAGTCCTTACACCCTCACTAGGTTCACCAATTATCAACTCCTTTGGGTGGTTTTTAAAAAATCTCAAATCTATAGGCAAAGGGTTTTCTATCTCCAAATTTTCTTCCACATTTTCTTCTAAATTTTCTTTCAAATTTATTTTATCAATCTTTTGGGAGTTATCTTCAATCTCATCTTCTATAATATTTGGCTCTTCCAAATTTCCAGATTCATCAAATACAACATATGTGGTCTCCTCAATTATCAAAGTTCTTCTATTGAATACTCTATAAGATTTTCCAATACTTGAGTATCCAACAACAATTTCTTCATCTAATTTTGTATCAAATTTTCCTAAGGCAGATTTTCCATTATTATATATAAAAACCTTGCAATCAAAAACATGCAAATGAGACAAATTAGGTATTCTTCCTTTTAGCAACTCATAGGGTGTTTTATTTAATTTAGATCTCACATTCACCCTATTTAGAACATAACATTCAGTGCTAACTGCCTCAGCCCAAAAGTATTTAGGAAGTGAGTATTCTGCCAACATTTCTTAGGCGGCTTCTATTAATGTTCTATTTTTTCTTTCGACTACCCCGTTCTGCTGAGGGGTTCTAGATGCAGAAAAATTATGATCAATTCCTTTCTCCTTACAAAAATCCTTAAATCTTTCATTTTCAAATTCTCCTCCATTATCACTTTGTATAGTCATGATTTCACACCCAAGTTTTCTTTGAATCCAAGTCAAAAAATTTCTAAATTTCTTAAATGATTCACTCTTATGAAATAGAAATATAACCCATGTGAATCTTAAGTAATCATCCACAATCACAAATCCGTATACCTTCCCTCCTAGACTTACAGTTCCAACTGGTCCAAAAAGATCTATATGCAAAATCTCCAATGGTTTACTAGTTCTAAGATCTTTATTGGATTGAAAAGAGGACTTCACTTATTTTCTTAATTGACATGCATCACAAAGGTGATCCTTAATAAAGTCTAGTTTTAGTATACCTCTCACTAAGTTCTTTTGGGTAATTCTCCTAAGGTTTTTCATACTAGAATGACAAAGTCTCTTATGCCAAAGCCATGACTCATCAGAAATAGTTTTTAAACAAAAAGTAATAGGAGTTTGAATGCAATTCAAGTCTAGCATATAAACATTATTTACCCTTTTACCATTCAAAACATCATTTTCATTTAGGCTTAAAATGCAGCTAGCAAGAAAAAATTTTACACAATATCCTTTGTCACATAGCTGACTTATACTTAACAAATTATGCTTTAAGCCTTCTACCAATAACACATTTTCAATATAAAAATTCTTTAGATTTCCAATCATACCTATCCCAATCACCTTTCTTATTGTGTTATCTCCAAGTGTAACCTTGTCTGCACTCCTGGCTTCCAGCGATATGAATTGTGCAGTATCTTCAGTCATATGCTTTGAATATCCGCTATCCAGGTACCATATACTCTCATGAGGTCTTGTGTGAAAGCGACCCTACAAGATTATCAAACGTTAGACCTGGGAATCCAAACAAGTTTGGGTTCTCCTTTTGGCAATATAAGGAGATGCATATATGATATGTCTAGGTTTATACATCTTAAGTTTCCACACCAAATAAGTTTTCTTCTTCAAAGTACAGGAGTGAGCTATGTGTCCAATCAATCCACAATTGTTACATTTGACTTTTGGAAAAGGATTCCTAAGTCTACTACTATTCATTTGTCTATTTAGAGATTGCATAAATTTAGGATACAAAATATGATTAGTGAAATCTTCAAGTTTAGGGGGTATCTTATTATCCTCGAGAGCTTTTATTATTAATTTATAAAATGATTTTATATCTTTCAAAATTTGATTTGTATAAATTTGATCTATAAATCTTGCTCTCTGATTCATCCTTAAAATTTTTAAAATCTTTTTCAAGTTCTGCATAGGATGATTTTAAATTTTTATGATTTTTATTCAAGTTAATCAAACTCATCAAGTAATTTCATGTGGTTGTCATCAATTAAAGTATGATCTTTCCTAAGAATTTCATGATTCTTTTGTAGTTTTTCAAATTCTAAACTTAGACTAGCATGCATTTTCTTCATTTTCTTATATGCATCATGCATGTGTTCAAAAACTTCAAAAAGTTCATCATAACTTAAGTCACATACTTCTTCTTAATCTGACTGATCAAGACTATCGGCCATTAAGCACAGATTAGTGACTTCCTCTTCCTTTTCTATCTCTAACGAGTCCGAAGCTAAGTTCTCCCAAAAAGCTCTTTGGAATTTATTCTTGCCCTTCTTCACAAAAGGTTTCTCCTCTACCTTCTCCTTGCCAGGAGTGACTTTGAGTTTTGGGCAATCTGTCTTCATATGTCCAGGTTTTCTGAACTCATAGCAAATAACATCATTTGAAACCTTTGCATTTCTATTAAATTTACCTCTATTTTATTACTGGCATCTCTTCTGCTTCCTCTTTAAAAAGCTTTTGAATTGTCTAGTCATTAATGCGATGTCATCTTCATCCTCAGGTTGTGAGTGTTCACTCTCAGACTCCTCCACTTTCAGTGCTATGTTCTTCTCCTTTCGTGGTTCACCTGCATCAATCTTTCTTTGGCTAACTCCTTGCTTGTAAGCAATTAGCAAACCAAGAAGATTGTCAATAGAGTAAATGTTTAGATCTTTAGATTCTATAATTGCAGTAATTTTAGCATCATAAGAAGTAGGTGAACAACAAAGAATCTTATTAACCATTTCAGCATTCGTTAGTTTCCTACCCAATGCATGTAAAGAGGTGACTATTTGTGTGAATCTTGTATATATATCAGAAATGAATTCATTAGGTTTCATGCAAAATAGTTCATAATCATGCAATAAGATATTAAGTCTAGATTGCTTAACCTCATTAGTCCCCTCATATGTTATACAAAGTCTATCCCATATGTCCTTTCCACTCTTGCAAGTAGAAACCCGCATGTAATCTTCTGATTTAAGTGCACAAAAGAAACTATTTAAGCATTTGATATTTAGTTGTGCTAAGTCAGGTTCTTCTACTGTCCAGTCCACTAAAGGTGTTTCAACTCTAACTCCGTCAACTAGTCAAGTTGGTTTTGTATACCCTTCATGAACTAAGATCCACATATGATAATCAAGTGACTATAAAAATATAGACATGTGTTTTCCAAAACTCAAAAGGAATATTATCAAACAATGGAGGTCTAGTTATAGAGTAACCTCAGGTGTATTTCAGTTTTTAAATGTAGCCATCTACGTTAATAAAAAAATAGTCTAAACTTATGATTTTGAAATCAAGCTCTGAGACCACTTGTTGAAACTTGTTCAATATGAATTAGGTTGTTAAACCTAAGCTTATATCCCAATGGCTAACCAAGAGGGGGGTGAATTGGTAATTAAAAAATTTTATCCCACTTCAAAATTTAGAACCAAGAAAATTAACTTTTGTGAATTTTATAGAAAATATTTTTCAACCACAAGTTAGAAACAGTAAAACAAAAAATAAAAAGAAGCGAAAAAATAAAAGACACGAGATTTCTAGTGGTTCAGTCAAATACGACCTACATCCACTCCCCGGAGGCACCCTCCAAGTATTGCACTAATACCACTAGTGACTCTCCTTTTGCATCCACAGCAAGGCGGAGAAGCCTTTACAAAACTCTCTTCCATCACTACCCGGTGCGGCAGAGAACCATCGTCCTTTTACACTCTTCCCAGTTTTGGCAGAGAACCGTTCATCCTTTCACACTCTCTCAGTGTAGGCCGAGAACCCTTCATCCTTTCATACTCTCCTAGTGTGAGCAAAAAACCCTTCGGCTGTTCACACTCTCTTAGTGTGGGCAGAGAACCCTTCGTCCTTTCACACTCTCCTTGTGGGGCAGAGAACCCTTCGGCTATTCACACTCTCCTAGTGTGGGAAGAGAACCCTTTGGCTATTCTCACTCTCCAAGTGTCGGCAGAGAATCGGATCTCTTTGACAGATCTTCTTCACAAGAAATCTAGAAGGAAGAGAGAAAAGAGTGAAGTAATCAAAAACCAAAAGTAGAGACTCTTACTTTTGAGTACCAAGTGAAACCTTCACGCTCCAGTAGTAAGAATTATCCTTCAAACACTCTCTCATACTCTCTCCTTGACTCTCCTTTCAATTGGCACGTAGATCAGTAGTAAAAAAGATTAAGTGGTAGTTTATATTAGACTTTATATAGAAAAGACACAAAAAAACGTCCAAAAACTGCTAAAATTCAAGTCTTACAGTAGTGGATCGTCCCGTACGATCGTGGATCATCCTGGATGATGTTACTTAATTCAGTTGAAAATGAACCCAATGTATATTGGTATGAACTGACTTTGTACATGTTAATCATCCTATACAAACAAGGTTCGTTTGGTACGAACGGTTGTACCATAGGTCGGTTCTGAAATCTGCAGGAAGTTGCCAAATTTTTAAGAGTCAGTTTGCTTCGTCCTGGGATGAATATGAGTTTGTTTGGATGAAATTTTTATAGAGGACATTTCATCCTGGGATGAATTGGAGTTCGTTTGGACGAAAATTTTCTAGAGAGTATTTCGTCCTGGGATAAATATGGATTTCGTTTGAACGAAAATTTTCCAGAGGACATTTTGTCCTGGGACGAATTGGAGTTCGACTAGAAGAAAATTTTCCAGAGAGCATTTCATCCTGGTACGAATATGAATTTCATCTGAATGAAAATTTTCTAGAGCCCATTTTGTACTGGGACGAATAGGAAATTCATCCTGGACAATCAGGACTTAGAAAAATTTTCTACGCTTCCTGTTCGTTCCATTGCTCTTTCGAGAAGATAACTGACTTGATCCTCCCGTACGAACTGTGTTCGTCTCGTACGATCAGTATAATTTTTAAAGATCTCCTTAATTGTGTGTGTGTTTATTTACACAATTACAATCACTCCCTCTCAAACTCAATTCAAAGAAAAATACAAGCTTCAATTTACAAACTATCTCTTGAATTTGATTTGAAGTCTTCATTAATCTAGAGTTCGAATTTCCTGAAATGTTAGTCCACACAAGAGCAAAAAAAAAATCTTCCAGAAAGTGTTAGGAGATAACAAAACTTAAAATAAAAATATTTGGAATCATCAAAACTATACAAGTTGGAAGAATGTAAAACATGCAATTAGCAACTCTCTTAACATAAAAGACCTAACTCAGAAAAACCAATTGGATAAGAGAAAGAGATCCGTTCAAAAATTGGTTTCAAAAAAATATCTTATAGAATAATACACCAAAGTAATTTGTCACATTCGTAAAATTCGAAATCAAGCATTTGAAAATATCAAGTGACACATAGATTCTTTTAAGATTTAAATGTTTGAAAGAGAAGGAAGCTTGCCTTTTATCAATGCAAACTTGCATTGACCAAACCAATAGATAAAACCACATAAAGTTTAAGATTACAAAAATAATGACCTAATAGAGTTGAGGTTGGGCCGTCTTAATGCAAACTTCTCAACCAAAGTAAACTGAAAAAGTGAGGAGAGTTTCATTAAATCTTCATCAGAAACCAACAAAGCATGAATTCCTTTGAAAGAAGAACAAGTAAATAAGAAACCAGAAACTTTTGTGGACGCATTGCCCGTCTAAACATCGTGAAAAGAATGAGTTTGAGTAAAATATCTATTACCCAAAGCATAAAAAAAAAACCCTTATTAACTCTGACAAATCTTGTCGGAGGAATGCCCCAAGGGGCCGTGATGGTCGAAGATGAACCCGCTGCCATCGTAGCATAACCTAGAAAAAACAACAAAGGCCAAAAGGCCTCCTGTGGAGAAAGTGATGAAAGAAGCCACAAACTGAAAACAAAAAGCAAAGTCCCCAAAGACTACAGGAGAAACCATAAAGAGCTACAGAATAAACCCGGTCGGCAGAGCCTGAGCACGCTGTAGGAGAGATAATCCATGAACATTGGGATGATAAGCTTGTAAATAACATTTGTGAGATAATCTAACTTTTACATATCAAGTTATACAATAATAGGTCAAGGGATTTTTCTTCAAGGCAATGGACTCGTAATAAGCCATATTATTTGTCACCATCCACCATATTTTCTCCCATTCTAGCCTACCTAATGGGTATTTAAAGTATCCTTCCTATTTCTCAATGATAGAAAGCTTGCTTGGAAAAAGTAGTACTATATTTATCATGTTTGAGTAATATATTATCTACAAGGTAACACATTCCAGGCGTCCACACATTAGCTAGCATAGTGAAGTCCAAGAAAGCTATCTCTAAGTTGATATTCTTGATGTTCTTATCCTAATCTAACTTGTTCTTGAAATAATGATTGATTATGTATGAATAATAAACAAATCAGAATAAAAACAATTATAGTTTAGTGTTTATAATAATTTGAATATGAAAATGAATTGATCATTATTTCAAATATGGTTCAAACAAGAACAAATTACTATTTAAAGATGCTCCCAATAGGTAAAATGATATCTAAAAGCATTTTGGCTTTTATAGTATATCCACAGACATTTGCATTAAGGTTTTATAGCGTGGCCAACACATTTCTCAACTACATTCATTTTTTTTCTAAATAAACTAAATAAATAACATTACTAACCCTCATAGACAATCAATGGAGCTAGGTTGTCCCCATGAAAAAATTGAAGTAACCTAAACAAACCTATTTGAAATAATGAAGGGACTTGGGAGATGAAGGGTAATGAAGCTTGAATAATTGAAAACACACATAATAGTTAATGAGACTTTTGCATACTGAAAATAGGTCATCATAGTAAATTCTCCTAAAGAAAAATATTTGTAGAAAATACATAAACTTAAGGGAAATGAGATATCCTAAAAAAAATATCAACTAATCTTCAAATTTAAATGATTCACTTCAAGTGGATGTAACTTTCCTTTGAATGTGAATTTATTAAAGAGGAGTAATACTTATGGACAAAGCAGTTGAACCACCCAAAACCCCGGTGCACTATTTATTATTTTCCATAATTACCATAGAGGATGGTGGTGCTCAAAATTTATTTCGTCTTCAACTCATTTTGAACCAAATGATTATGATATTAATATAAGGAATAGTTCTTAGTTATAATATGAAAGTTTTAATGAGATAGCTTCTCAAATATTTCTCATTCAGGAGTCATCACAATCTTTTTAAAGCATCTAATTTTGAGCTCCATTGATCCTTTGTCATAAAGCTTCATTGCGAAACCCTTCAAATAAATTGAATGTTAATGTTCATAATTATTTTTTGTTATATAGGCCTAAATTCAATCATCACTCCTTCTAACATAGATAGACCTAGATTATTAAGGAATGATGTGAAAGGAAAAACATAGGTTAAAAAATGAACAAGGTTTGAACCTTACCCAGTGTTTGGTCCTTATTCAAGTGAAATTTGAATGTCTATTTCTAACATAGGATCTATGGATGCAAAACTAGATTTAAAAAAGGATCAAATAAAGAATGAAGTTATGATATGAATTTTAAACTCAAACCTTTTTAAAATTTGTTCACACTGTAAACCTCTGGAACATATACAAACATGGAATAAGGTTAAAATTTCAAATTTATAGTTCAAATCATGTTGGAATTATATTCAAACCATGTTTGAAAACTATTTGAAATATATTTAAACAACTCAAATGAGATTTGAACCAAATTTAAACCTTATTCAAACAAGCTCCTCTACTCTTTCAAATTCCTTTATACATAAACATAATCCAATGGATGGGCTGAATTATAGAAGTGCGATAAAAGGAAACAATAATGATAATTGAGGATGAAATAAGATTAAAGGAAAATATGCCTCCCATAACTTTATCCCATCCACAAGATTATGATTGTGCATATAAGAATTTGAAAAAGCAAAGGGAATGATTCAAAAATTTTTCAAACTTGGTTTGAACTACTTTCAAATAAAGTATAAACATTAAACATGAGATTCAAATTTACTTCTTTTTTTTTTAACCGAGGTGTTGACCTCATTTTTGTATGAGGTCACTTGGATCCTAAAATCAATCCAGATTCAAATCAATCTAAACTTTTAATCAATCCAAATTCAATTCAATTCATACCTCAATCAGTTCAAACTTCAATCAAATCCAGACCTCAAACCTACCCAGACTTTGAACTTTTCTTGATTCAAACTCCAATTCAAACCTTGATCCTGACCCCAGATCTGTCTACCCTCCAAACCAATCTAGACCTTAGGATTCCTCTAGACTAATTTAGATCCTAGAATCTACCCTGACCCTAGATTTATCCAAAATTTAGGATTTATCTAGACCTTAGAACTATTTAGATCCTAGATCAATCTAAGCCTTAGATCAATCCTGATTCAATTCAATCCAGAGCTCAAATTCATTTAGATTTCAACCTATTTAAACTTAAAAAAAAAATAATAATCCTGACCTTCAATCAATCTCCAGCTTAATCCAGACTTCAACACTTGATCCAACCTTCTATCACACTTGCATCATATCCAATCATTCATTATCATCTAAATGATTATGACTAATTTGGATAACTCAAATTCAAGCATATTCAAACCCATTTTGAGTCAAATCACAAAAGTTTGACTGACTCAGTCAAACTTTAATAATTTGGTCAAAACCTCTCATCCAATGCATTCATCCATTCAAACTCAAACCCTATTGCTTTGGAAAATCCTTGAATTCATTCCATTTAAATACTTTAAGTGTCTTTTGGCAAGCCATGAATTAATTCATGGCTAATTAGACCAAGTCAACCTACTTTGACTTGGTCAAAACCCTTTACCATTCACACATTTTCTTTCTAGCTTAATTCCTAAGCATCAAACCTTTTCAAACCCATTCCTACCAGCTCCTTAAGCCCATCACATACCACCTCAACATCTAAAGTGGCTGGTTGACTGGTCAACATAGTCAACTAACCTTAAAATGGTTTTTGAGTGGTCAAACTCTCCAACCCAAGTTGTCTAGCTAAGCCCAGGCCCATCCAGCCATTTGGAGAGACTCTAGAACCTTCGTTGACACCAACTCACCCACCTTGACCCTTATTGATGGGTCAAACAGTCAATAAGTGCTCAAGAGAACTTTCATGGTCAAACCCTTTCAAATCAATCCTTCCCTCTAAACCAGACCTATCCAGCTGTTCAAAAGCATTCCAGAAGCTTCTCTAGTATCCACCTAAATCAACCTAGCTATTGGTGTGCCCTAGGCCTGACCCTAGAAGCCTAGTGGTCCCCCTATACATGAAAATGACCCAAGTCATTTTCACCTGAAGTAAAGCCTCCCTCTACTCCCTAACGGCCTAAGATAGGTGTCATCCATCCTAGATATCTCCCTAATTGATCCCAGATGTCCCTTTTCCCTCCAATACTTGGAATAGGGCAAAAGCACAAAGCTCTCTCATTCGAAGCTATCTCATATTCCAGTCATTCTCTAGAGCTTTTGGCTTTTCTTTTTGAAATCCTAGAGCTCGCTCTTCACTCTCCTGGTCCCCTCCCAATGTTTGGTGGATGCTAACAGTGAGATTAAAGCTGAACCGAAGCATGGATCCTCCTAGTTGCTGGAACTCCAGGTAGAAGCTTCATCTAAGCTCAAAGTCTTCTGAAGAAGTAAGCGTAGACAATCCACAAGTTCAACCCAACTGAAATAAATTGAATCCATCATTCATATCTAGGTATATCTCTAACCCAGGTGTTTAACTAGGTTCTTAAATAACCTTACGAATAATAAATCAAATGGATTAAAAATACTTCCCCATTATTTCTTAGACACTCTTACACCTTTGGCTTAGTTTCAAGTTATTTTATTCACTATTTTTTAAGAACAAAAGAAAAATGATCCTAGGGTTTTGGATGACTGCAGGTTGAAGACAAATGCGTGACCGTTCGATCCATTCAATTTGGATTGAACGACTACGATTTCGTCGGATCTAAATTTAAGTACAGATCACTGTTGAACTAGATCTGGGTTGTTCATTCAAACCACGAGGTCGATCGTGCCCTTAGATCCTTCTAAGTCGAGATTGATCGCGGGTTTGATCTTAACCATTGGATCAGTGCGTTATTAGATCCAACGGTTTGAAATCCTATCGCATTGGATAAGTAGAGCAGGCTCGCTTGACTGCCACCATCTGCGTGGCCAAATTTGCTACTAATGTGTGATCGGGTCAGTGCCGCCGTTTGACCCGATATTTAAAATCCTATAAATAATTCAAAAAATTTCCATAACTTAAAAAATGTGTAAGAATTTTATTTCTCAACCATTTTTGGAGTTCGTAGGCTCGTTTTGTTTGTATTTGAGTATTTTTTTATTTTATAAATAATAAAAAATATTTTAAGTATTATTATAAGAATTATGCCCAAAATATAAAAAAAATTATTTTATTTATAAATAAAAATATATAAATCTTTTTAACTTGAAATTTGGCAAAGAGTTTTTAGGGTCTGGTTTTAATCTTCCCTATTTTTCTTGGGTTAAATTGATGCAATATTACCTGGATTATGAATTTACAAAAATATTGGTCTTGATTTGACCTAGATTTTTGGAAATTCATAATTAACTCAATTAAAATCCAATTCAAGCATGCTAGAGCTTTATGGAATCAGTGAAAGGAGTTCTTTCACTTAAAAATAGATTCAGGACCTAATCATGATTGATTTGAGAGTGAATGACTATTCTTAGTCTAATCAACTTTTGCTCATTTTCTCTCAAATTAAGCATTACCATGACCTTAAACTAAATGTGGAATTATTTAGGAGTATCCTTTGCATCTCCCAATGATTCTAGTTTTGTTTCATACATCTATGTCTTTGTATTTAATTTTGTAAGTTCATAGGGCTTTATGAACCTATGATTTCTATAATTTAATACAATCATTCCATAGAGTATTAGGGAACTTTTTATTTGTTCATGATTGCTATGGTGTGATTGTAATTAATGTTTAAAGGGTAGACATTGATTTTGATCCTATAATCTAGTGACACTAAGAACAACAATTAAGATGTGTCTTAGCTAACTTAGTCAATTTAGATGAACTATACACATCTCTCTTGGGATGAGATTCAAACTTAGAAAACTAGTGTCATACACCTTTCATCAAATATACCTTGACGACATTAATAAACCTTCAAGTAACTAGTAGATTTAGGTGACCCTTAATTAAGGGTCTTAATTTTCAATATCCAAACAAGTTAAATAATTTTTCTAAAAAAAATTCATAATCATTCTTAATTAACTCCAATCAACTCTAAATCAAACATATAATCATTCAACATCAAAACTAAAATATAAATCTTCTTAAACCTAAATTAACACTTAATCACCTTTAATTAAACATATATTAAATAAATAATAACAACTCAAATAAAATTCTTTAAAATTAAAGATTAATTTCAATTAATCCCAAATTAATTCTATAATAGTTCAATGTTCAAAATTAAAAATCCCAATCTCAATAAATTTTAATTAATTCTTAAAATACACCTAATTAAATATTCTTTTAATAAATTCAACAAAATTCATTAAAATTCATATAAAATTCAAATAATATTTAAAATATAAAATAAATTCATTGAAAAAAAAATAAAACCATAAACATATCAAATTTAATTTTAAATAATTTTCTAATTAAAAATTCAATTAATAATTCATTAATTAAAAAATTTCTTTAATAATTAATTAAAAATAATAAATAAATCCTAAAATTCATTAAAATTCAATTAAAATTTAAGAAAATCAGAGAATAACATCTTAAATTAAAATAAAATTTTTAAATAAATTTCAAATATTAATTCATTAATAATTCATTAAATAATCCATTTTCTTATTATAATTAATTAAATAATCATAATAAATCTAAAAATTGATAAAAATTCAATTTGATTCAAATAAAATTTAAATTATAATATATTTAACCTAAATATAATTTTGAATAATTTTCAATTTAATTTCATTCATAAACCAATTATTCCTAATTAAATTCATTAAAAATTCAATAAATTTTAAAATTTAAATATTATAATAAAATTCATAAAATTAAAATTAAAATTTAATTCATTTAAATTAAATTAACTTGATAATTTGATTGATTATTATTTATCTTAATTAATTAAATTTGATTATTAATTTAATTTAAATGAATTAAGGTCTTTATGCCTAAAGCTTGATTCTTTTTGGAGGGCTTTAGACATTTTGATTTTAAAAGACTTTAATACACTTAAATAACTAAAAGATCTCTCATGTGTTATGCACGATACCTTTTAGGAAGTCACTAACACATTGGATTTGGGATATTTTCAAACCCTTAATAATACCCCGACCTTATGTGGCATACTCGATTTCTTTTGGAAAGTATGTCACATTGCATTGCAAGGTCCCTTTTCTCTCTCTCAAGCAAAATTTTGGAGACTCAAATATATACCTATCTTCTTTATAAGATGGGTGTTCATTCTAAAAGTCCTAGGACTTATAAATTGATAACTTCATGTACTTAGGGGGTTATCAATCTATAAATTTTTTTAAACTAAATCAAATAACTCTAACATCTAAAATTGGAATAATTTTAAAAGTCAAATATACACTACTTAAACTTTAATTAAATCCCCATTTAGCCTTTAATGATAAACCTTAATAATATATACAATTCAAATATAAACTTCTATAGGACCTATTCAAGCCACACGACCTCTCTCACACACTTAGATGATTGCTAGGACAATCAACTTTAGCTTAGGCTAGGATGGTGGTTCGTTGTGGATTAATTGCCGGTATCTTGCCTAGAGGGCACCCATGTGTATTTGCTTACTTTTCTGTAAATAATAGCATGCATATTTACTTTCCCGTCAATACAATAGAGAGTAGAGTGAGTAAGTGAGGGTCGTATACTTTACTTTTCTATCTTTACTTTCCTATATTTATAACTATTCATAATGCACTCATAACATACATAATTACATTCTTATTTTTACTTACTTGTTTTTACATTCCTATAAAGTAGAATGTTCTTAGAGATTGATGTACTTATAAAAAATGTAACTTTTTATTTCTTAGATTCTTGTATATAGATTGAGTTGTACAGTGTCTTGAGTTTGTAAAAGAATAAAAAAAATAACTTCTTATATACATACAAGTGGGGCTCCAAAAAATAATATCATCTCTTAAGGGGATGTTCTTTTTTGGAATTCCACAGAAGATATGGTGCCTGAAGATCTTAAGCAGCCATATTTTGTTCTACTTTCTTATAGTCTTAGAACCCAAGTTTGTTGTCAGTGGGCCTGTCTACCTTTACTTTATTGCAGATCCTAGGATGTACTCTATAAACTTTATATTAATAAAATCAGCTCTTTTATATATACAATTATTCATGCATCGTTAGCATACGAGTATATTTTCTATTTTTGTAAGCATGTTATATTACATCTGATTTAAAGTTCTTTAACCATTTCTAGATTCCTAGGATAGAGCTATCTTAAATCTTGCATTCATTGGCGATTGTTGTGATTAGGATTGTTAGCTGGCAACCTAATCTAGGCAGGTGATAAGTCCAGATTGTATACACTCTTCCGTTTGCCTATTCCTTCTTTTAACTAAATCTAAACTTCCAAATTCATTATTTAAAGTCTATAATCTAAAGTCTGATAACGAAAATTTAAATTAGCCCAAATATTTAGTTAAACTTGTATATGAATTTTGAAATTAATTAGTCTTCATTTTAATTGAGAGTATTCTCTCAGGAGATGTAATTAATTATAGGGGCTTGCCCCTATAAGGATTCTAGATCCCAAAATAATCTAAATCCTATCTTAATTTCCTTTTTAAGGTAAGGGAAAGATTTATGAATGTAGATCTTGATTTATCTATATTTTAAAATTTATTTTCATAATCAAAGGATAGATATTGTGCAATCTATGACCCCTAGTCTAAGATTTTAATGATGATAAATAATGTCTTTTGAATTACTATTCATTGAATACTTTTAATTTTTTCTCTTGTCTATATATGAATACTAATATTTCAATGAGATCACATGTTACTCAAGATAATAAGAAGACTCAAGACTAGGTAGAGTATGAGTTGGAGTTTATAACATTATAAATTTACATTTATTATTTTTTCTTTTCTTGAGTCTAACCACAAATTATAAGCAAGACTAAGCAACAAAGCACACACAGGGGGAGAGGGTTTTAAAAATAAAAATTTTTCCTCTATAGATTGTACTGTATGAGTTTTAATCGTATTATATGATCTTATCTGGCTAAAATGGCTGTCTGTAAACAAGTCGTATGGTATGATGTATATCGTACTGTATGAAGTGTATCTAATTAAAAAAACTCTAGCCTTCGGAGTAATTTAAGTAAGTTTAATACAAAAAATTTTGAACAAATCGTACTGTATGATATTTTATTAATACTTAAATTAACCTCAAGATTAGTGCATAAATCAAGGATTAATTTATGATTGGTTATCATACTTTACGACACCATTTGTATTATATGATCAACCGAGGCTATTTTCATTCATCCCGGATATTGTACCGAATGATCCCTTAATTTTGAACTAATCATACTATATGAAGTGGTTCGTACCATACGATGTATAGAGACTAGTTTCATCGTTCCAGCAATCATCCTATACAAATAGAAGGATTTTACATATCGTACTGCCGTATTTATATCATACTATACGATAGTATTCAGAATTTTTGCCTGTTCGTAAACCTTCGTAACAGGATGAAGGCTATTCTGTACTGATAGTACTATACGATATATAATCGTATTGTACCATCATAACAACTAAATTGAAAATTTTTTAGGGTTTTTTGAGCCTATTTTAAGTATCTAAATTTTTATTTTTTGGTGTGTGACTGTGAGAGAGGAACGTGATGAGAGAGGGATTCCTTAGGAGAGAGTTCTTGAGAAGATTTTAGGGTTTGTGAGAGGAAGGAGAAGGTGGGCTTTATGAGGGAGAAGGAGCGTGAGGGAGATCACACGGTTGCTCCAAGCTTGCTGCACTTTGCTCCTCCTATGGCCCGAGAGGATCTTATGGGAGGCACTCTGAGGGGGAGTTTCTTCTACATCCGTATCCTCTAAGGTACTCTTCCTTCTCCAAGAGGGAGAAGAATGAGAAGGTACGCTGCCGTCACTAGGAGGGTGACAAAGCGCTTGGCTCTCCGCCACGCCGGGTTGGTGAAAGTGAGGTTAGTAAGGGCTTCTCCTCCTTGCTGTGGGAGCAAAAGGAGAATTACTATTTAGTAGTAAAATTCCTGGAGTGGAGGACTCTGAGGAGTAGACATAGGTCAAGTGACTGAATAACTATAAAATCTCTAGTGTGATTTTTCCCTTACTGCTTTTTATTTTCGCTTGTATTTTATTTTCATTAAAATTGCTTGGTGAAATTCATTGTTACAAATTGTGTTTTAAGTATTCGTTTCCATATTATTTAATTTTCTTGTTTAAATTTTAAAAATATAAAAAAAAAATAAAACTCCTGTTTAGGATTATCTTTTTTATTGCAAAAATTTTTCAATTCAACCCCCCACCCTTTTGGCGCATCTCATAATTTCAGGGTGGATAGTTGATTTGCTTTCACAGGCAGATCAAATATCCTCTATATTTGATTATGAAAATAAATTCATGATTTATTCTCCTAATTGGAAAGATAGGAGAATGTGTTTATTATCTTTTGGGATGATTTATACATTCCCTATGCTGCATATGATTAGAAAAATAAATTATAGTTTTCTCTCTTTCAAATCAAAAGAAGGACATTAGTCTACCCTTTGGGATGGTATAATGTCTAACTATGCAGATTTAATCGAAAGAAAACATTCAATTATAAATAAAGCAAATCATGTGGGAATCAAATCATTTAAATAAAATATTTCTCACACGAGGGTTCTCCTCCATCATTTTCCTATTATAACTTAAGAATGACTTTATTAAAAGAGCGATAGTGCCATGCCGATCAAAATGTATGTAAAATGAAATACTATTTACTTCTTCTATTTTTTTTTTCAAAAACTGCATTATGACATATATAACAAAAGAAATACTAGTACTAACCCTTGTTTGTTTTGAATGGTTTGTGATGATCTAATTTAGACTCCAACAAGTGCATTATCATAGTTGTAATACAATTTGATGTAATTATATTTGAAATGAAAGAGTATCCTTGAGTTTGTAATGATCTATCAATTAATTTTGTTTAATTTAAATATTAAAGATAAGTTTATTTAATGTAAGTCTTGGGATAATGTAATGAAGAATTATTAGTTAATGTGATATTATTATTTAAGTGTTATATTAATTACTAGAGCAACATAATTAGGTGTACTATTAGTGAGTGGCTCTATTTTGTACTGTAATGTTTATTCTTATAATGGCATTTTAATCTTGGTTTGCTTTGAAATTTGTTTAGATGCTTTTAGGAAATAGTTTTGGCAGCTATGATCTACATATTTTTTAGTTTTGCTAATAATAGCACCATCTCCACCACTACTAAGAAAATAACATTTGAAAAAATCTATGTGCAAAATACAAAGAGACTCATTACTTTTGTTCACATTCCCAAACATGCCTTTTATGATTTTGCTTTACATTAATAATAGATTCTCAAACCATTCATATTGGGGCAAGAGAAAAAATAATTAAAAATAATACAAAATATGCTGAAAAGGTGAATCATAATCACTTCAAAATAATATGAATAAGGTGATTATGTGTTAATTTTATAGGTCCAAAGAGATATCTTTTTCTCAAAATACAAGGAAATTGCAAGCTAGGATACCCAACCCATTCAAAATTATTAAAAAACTTAGACCCGATGCATACAATCTTAATTTATCATCTGAAAAGTTAACTAGTTTAATTATTAATATCACGAATATTATTACAAACAAAGGAGTTATCTAACCTTCAAATTATTCAACAAATCCTTTGATGAGAGGTTTATTTAACCAATTGTAAGTAGCCTCACTAACAAATATCTTAGAAATAGAATCCATCATTATAAAAATGTCTATAAACTAAGGTGATATCACATAATTTTAATTAAATGAATGAATAAGCCATTAATTAATATACATAAGCCATAATGAATGACTTAGAGAAGTTGGCACCATGACTATTCGAAGAATAACTGGAGTAACTCTATAGAGTGAAGTTTCAATAGGTATGGGTGAATTGATGTAGAACATCAAACAAATTATTATGTCCCCGTCACTAGATCATGATACAAAATCCATAACCATTCCAAAGGCAAAATCAATTAGATCTAAAGTATAATTCACTATTAAATTAAAAAAAACATGCATACAATTACGTGAAGTTAATAAGTTAGGACCCTAGAGAACTACAAGTCTTTTACATGTGGACAATTGCATGTAGCTAGATTTTTCTTCATGTAATGTAATCTTTTTTAAAACTTATTTTGTTAATATTTGTGTAATGTAATATCTCTCCACATCAATGATTATCTAGGTCTTTTGTATACATAGTAAAGCAATTCAAATAAATTAATTGCATTCAAGATAATGCATAAAAATAAGATAAGAACCATATTCAAACTTAGTTTAAAACCTCTGTTCTAGAGAAAATGTACAAACGGTATGGCCAACATTGTTTAACAATAATAATAAAAAAAAAAACAATAAAACATGGGTGAAACAAGCTCAAGCTATGTTTGAATATTGTTCAAATCATAGTTGAGATCTATACAAGGCCAAGGGTTGAACACAAAGCTCAAACTTAGTTCAAAGTAAGTACAATGATGGCTCAAAAATATTAAAAAAAAAGTTCAAACCAGGTTTGAAGAAGCATGAAACTTACAAACTTACATTACAACTTTCAAATCGTTTTTAAATTTTCATTAAATCTAACTTTGCATCTAATATTCAAAATATAGGTTTCAAATTGATGTACATTTTTTTTTATCAAGGATGATTGAATATTGAATATGAGATTTAAACATTATTTGTTTTCGAATCTAGGGTTCTCTTTCCATCTATTTATTGTAGCCTAAGGCAATTGATATTGTATTAAATGATGGATGCATTATAACTTAAATAATATCAAAATTATAAACATTAACCTTAGAATGGAATATTAGTGTAGGAATAATGGTGAATTGATGTTGAAAGAGATCGTAGTGAAGCACTCTAGGATTGTGATAGAGGCCATTGAAAGAGAGCATCAGAGTAACATTCTACTTTTAAAATTTACAACTACGAGGGATTATGTCATATCTTGCAATCATAAGGATATCTTTTACAAAGTTGAAATTTATGTTATATTTTTTAAAATAGGAAAATAGCAAACATATTTGACTAATTATAGATATTATGAGACATAAAAAATCAAACTTTCCAATAGTTATGCATAACAATTAGCTATGTTTGAGGTATGGCTCTAAATGTTCCACCATCTTTTCATAATACCACTATTTATTGCCAATATTTTTAAGCACTTCTTTAAATTTTAATGGAAAAGTTGAACTTTTGTTCCTCATAATTCATGTACTTGGTCAAATATATCCACTATTTATTTTCTTAGAAAATCATGCCTAAAAGTTAACTTCAAATGAAATTAACCCCACTAAGTGATAACCTCTTATATATTAAAATCCATTGTGAATGAAATTAGTTCAAACTAATTCAAATTCAAACATTATTCAAATGTTAATTAAACCATTACGATTAAATGTTTACTTCAATGGCATACATTGATCCAAGAAGGAGAGTGTGTAATGAGAACTCACTAAGGGGCTGTTTGGTTGCCTGAATTAGGAGTGTAAAGTAAAACAAATGCATGCATTTACTAAATTTGGTTGTTTGTTTAATTTTGAGTGGAACAAATGAAAACCCTCCGAAGGATTAGTGGTGTATTACGGACACTATTTTACGTGAATTACAAACCCGCTCATATTGAGCGGGTTCTAAATTCGCTCGACGAAAATTCATTCTCCTCCCTGAAGCCGCTTTGCCATTCTAGGAAACGAGATCCACCGTCAATAGAAATGACGAGTACGATGGCGGAGCAGCCTCGGCTGAAAGCCGCGGTATCCAAGTCCTATCTTCCATCCCTCCTCGCCACCGGAGTAGAGACGTCTCATCCAACACCACCGCTGCCGATTCACCGACATAAGAAAACCAAGTTGGGTCCGGCCGCTGCCTCCTCTTCCTCACCTTCACCCCTTTTTATAATGAAAATAGGAGTCGAGAGATTTGTGTTCTCTCTTTCTTTCTCTCTATCTCTCAGTGCTTGCATGAGAAGCCGTCACAGCCAGGGGAGATCGGAAGTTTATTATAGAGTTTGGGAGCAGTGGAGTTGGTGAACTCAAGAAGAAATCGGATAGGAAGGCTCTATCGGAGGTTGAAAGCCATGGAAAGGCTGGATTTGAGGTCGGGACTAAAGCAGGTGGAATCGGCTTGGGATTTATGGCAGGGAGAAGAAGAAATCTAAGAAATGACGAGAGCAGGAGGAAGAAGTAGTTCGACTCTGCTTGCAGGCGTGGAATGAGCGAGGAGAAGTTGAATCCCAAGCTCGGTTGTTTAGAGCTCATATATGTAGCCGAAGAAGTGGGACAAAGGATTTCATTTGATCTCCTCTTAACGCAAGCAGTGGCAGATAGATAAATTATTTGATGCAAGTGAATTAGTTAATAATCTAATTAAAATCATTGAGAGCAAATAATTAGAAGAAAATCAATACACAAAAACATGTAGAGTTTTTATTCAGGTCCGCCTCATTGTGTCTACTTCTTGTTTCTGTACTTTAGTTTCCACTATGATGAAGATGGTGAAGTTTTTGCTGGAGATATGCATGAAAGATCGTTAGGGATGTTAGGCCCTCTTGAACTTAGTCCCAAGCTAATCAAGAGAAAGGTGAATTGGAAAACCTTAAAACCAAAGATAAAATTCCAACCAAAAACACCACAAACAAAGTGCGGAAGAAAAATAAATGCAGAAGCGATAATAAGAAAAGAACACACCGGATTTATAGTGGTTCAGTCAAACCTTGACCTACGTCCACTCCTTGGAGGCACCCTCCAAGTATTGCACTAACACAAGTGTCTCTCCTTTAGCCCCCAAAGCTAGGCGGAGAAGCCCTTACAAAATCACTTCCACGTTCCCTGGTGCGGCGGAGTCGCCGGGTCCTTTGACACCAAAGAGATCTTCTTCTTTGGTGAACTTACCTCGAGACAAGCCTTGAATTCGATGGTACTAAGGTGCGAGTTCGCCGCAGCAACCGTGTGGATCCCCCACCACACTCCCTTGAGTTCCTCCCCCTCACAGGATCTTCTCCCTCTCAAACTCCACCCTTTCCTCTCTCCCTTTCAAGCTCTCTCTTCAAGTCTCCCCCACAAGAACGAAGGTCCAATGGCTGCCCATAACCCTTACAAAAGTTGCCATGCCATAGCTTAAATAGAAACTCTTAAAACGAGCTCATTAATGTAAGTTGCCGACATTATCATCCAGGATGATATGTATATCGTCCTGTACGATCAGTACAAATTAAGCTCATTAGCCCGGGACGATATGGGATGATCAGAAGAAACTTGGTTACATCATCCTGGCAGATCTCACGATCATCTTGGACGATTAGTTTAAAACCAGTTCAATTGTCCTGATCATCGCCCTGAATAGAGTCTGGCCGATGTAAACGTCCAGGTTATCGTCCCGACCGATCCAATGATCGTCCCGGCCGATCTGATCGTATCAATCAGCCATTAATTCTTTCCAAAGATACCAGATCATTTTAGGCATAATTGAGTTAGATCGTCCTGGACGATTTGTATATCGTCTTGGCCGATTTCCTAAAATACATGACACCTAAATTGATCATGGCGACTAATTCTTTCTTAATTGATCATATCATCCTGGCCGATACAAGTATCGTCCAGGCTGATTATTATGACGGCTGCCTTAATGAGGATGCCCTAATTAGGGTTTCTAATTTTGGACAGATCATCCAGGCCGATATTACTATCGTCCCGGACGATGTTACCAAAAATAGAAATCATATAGGGATAAAGAGAATTTCTACTAAGTTACAAAACATCAGAAGCCACACCAAAAATAATAGATTCAAGAAAGGAAAAAGGTACAAACTGACTCAATCCTAGTCTACCCAATCTTGAGCTGGTTCCAAGTTGTACTCTGATCGTGTGGACCTGAAATGTTAGTACAAAAAGGCAATCGTAGAGAACTAAGAAATGTTTGCTATCATCAAAAACGTAAATCATAGATCCGTAACAATCTCTCCCTTTTTGATGATGGCAAAAACATTTCAATTTTGAATTTTCAAAAAATAATTTTTTTTAATCTCCCCCTCACTTGAATAACACTTAAAAAAATAGGGGTGATAAAAATATTTTTGTTGGTTTAAATTTTTGAAAAGAAAACAAAGGATACAAGTACGTTCTCCCCCTTTGACATTATCAAAAAGTGAGAATGCACAGAAAATAAAAAGAAACAAAAAACGAAAATAAAAACGATCCCTGATCTAGAAAGAAAAAAAAAACAAGTATTCTTAAAATGAGAAAGTTACTTCTTGGTTTTAATCAAAAAAATTAGTAAAAATGGATTGACAACGCATAGTCCAGTAAAGGTTAGAAAATCAGAATTTGATAATCCAAACTCAAGTTCTTTAAAAAGGCTCAAAAAATTTTTAATTTAGTATCTAAATCAAGAAATAAATTAGAGAAAGAAACAATCATTTTTCAAAAACTCCTTCCATAAAATATATCTAATAGAAGATCAATGCATGAATTGTTGAATCAAGAATCAAGATTTTCAAAGTCAAGTATCGAAAATATCAAGGGTTTTCTTAAGTTTTTTTTTAAGAAGTACAAGAATGGTAAGCATTAACTTTTTGTGGACTCATTTTATGCCTCTTGACAATTGGTTGGCGCACTGCGCATCTTTTGATACACTTTGTGTATTCTATATTTTTAATTTGGCGTCTTTGCATATCTTTTATTTTTGGCATCATTGGCCAATTTTTTGAATATGCTTCCTTTCTTAAATCTTAAAAAAAATAAAGGAAAACACATCTTAGTGACAAAGCAAATTTCTTGATTAAGAAAATTATGAGTTAGATTCAACGACTTGCAAAAGATTCCTATGCGATAAATAAAGTGTATGGAGATAAAAAATTTAGTTTAAAAACTAATTTAAAAGATGAAAAAGATTTTAAATCAAAAGTAGAATAACCTCTTTTAGGAAATAGAGATTGAAAGAAAAATCAAGAGTTTCCTTCCTTTGACTGTTTTAGAGAAGTCAAAGAAAATTTACCAAAGATTTCAAGAAAAAATAGGCAGTAGATTTTTCATTTTTAGAAAAGTGAGTGAGTGTGTTGGATTAAGAAAAAAATACGAATAATAAAAAGAATAAGTAAAAAAGGAGAAAGAAAAACAAAACAAAAAAACAAACAAAAAGAAAAACATAAAAAAAGCCCATTTAGCCATTATCTCTTTCTTGGTCTGATTCTTCAGAAACCATGTCTGCCCATGAGATTTTGTGTTTTTCATTATTTTCCCAATTAAACTTTAGCTTAGCCTTGCTCTTTTCTTTTGTAGGAAGAATTCTTATATTAGGGCACTCATTCTTCATATGTCCAGGTTTCCTACATCGAAAGCAAATAATGTCAGAGGAAATATGGACATCCTTACCACTTTTACCTTTCTTCAACTTTTGCTTATGCTTTGGTGAGCTTTGTGATTTGCTTGACAATTCATTGCTATCGTCACCAACTAAGCTTCCTCTTTCCGTATCTTCAGCTTTTAGAACGATCGTTTCACCTGCATCCAAAAGTCTTTGACTCAACCCTTGCTCGTAGGCAATGAGTGAGCCAATCAAATTATCAATAGAATATACATTCAAATCTTTAGATTCACAAATAGCAACAACTTTAGAATCAAATTTATCTAGTAGACAACAAAGAATTTTGTTAACTTTTTCAAAATTTGAAAAATCTTTTCCTAAAGCATGCAATGAGTTTATATTTTGAATGAATCTGGTATACATGTCTAAGATCGTTTCAAAAGGTTTCATTGAAAATAATTCAAAATCATGCATTAATATATTCAACTTTGATTGTTTAATTTCATTAGAGCATTCGTATATGGTGTGCAATTTATCCCAAACTTCCTTACCAGCAGTGCACGTGAAAATTAATAAAAAATCATCAGAATTTAAAGCACAAAAAAAAAACAATTTAAAGACTTTGCATTTAATTGAGCATCCATTCGTTCATTCCAATTCCATTGATTAAAAGGAATTATATCAATTTTAATTCCATTAATAATACGTGATGGTGGTGAATAACCAGTTAAAATCATATGCCACATGCGAAAATCAATCGATTGCAAGAAAATAGACATGCGAGTTTTCCAAAAATCAAATGACATATTTTCAAATAAAGGAGGTCTGGTGATTGAATAACCTTTCGCAACATTACGATTAGCCATGGATCAAAAATTCAAAAGCTTTTAAAAACTTATTTTATGAAAACCGCTCTGATACCACTTGAAAGATCATTAGGGATGTTAGGCCCTCTTGAACTTAGTCCCAAGCTAATCAAGAGAGAGGTGAATTGGAAAACCTTAAAACCAAAGATAAAATTCTAACAAAAAACACCACAAACAAAGTGCGGAAGAAAAATAAATGCGAAAGCGATAATAAGAAAAGAACACACCGGATTTATAGTGGTTCGGTCAAACCTTGACCTACGTCCACTCCTTGGAGACACCCTCCAAGTATTGCAATAACACAAGTGTCTCTCCTTTAGCCCCCATAGCTAGGTGGAGAAGCCCTTAAAAAATCACTTCCACCTTCCCCGGTGCGGCGGAGTCGCCGGGTCCTTTGACACCAAAGAGATCTTCTTCTTTGGTGAACTTACCTCGAGACAAGCCTTGAATCCGATGGTACTAACATGCGAGTTCGCCGGAGCAACCGTGTGGATCCCCCACCACACTCCCTTGAGTTCCTCCCCCTCACAGGATCTTTTCCCTCTCAAACTCCACCCTTTCCTCTCTCCCTTTCAAGCTCTCTCTTCAAGTCTCCCCCACAAGAACGAAGGTCCAATGACTGCCCAAGACCCTTACAAAAGTTGCCATGCCATAGCTTAAATAGAAGCTCTCAAAACGAGCTCATTAATGCAAGTTGCCGACATTATCGTCCAGGACGATATGTATATCGTCCTGTACGATCAGTACAAATTAAGCTCATTAGCCCGAGACGATATGGGACGATCAGAAGAAACTTGGTTACATCGTCCTGGCCGATCTCATGATCGTCTTGGACGATTAGTTTAAAACCAGTTCAATCGTCCTGATCATCGCCCTGAATAGAGTCTGGCCGATGTAAATCGTCCAGGTTATCGTCCCGGCCGATCCAATGATTGTCCCGGCCGATCTGGTCGTATCAATCAGCCATTAATTCTTTCCAAAGATACCAGATCATTTTAGGC
This sequence comes from Dendrobium nobile, assembly GCA_022539455.1. Classification (NCBI taxonomy): domain Eukaryota; kingdom Viridiplantae; phylum Streptophyta; class Magnoliopsida; order Asparagales; family Orchidaceae; genus Dendrobium; species Dendrobium nobile. The sequence goes on from CM039724.1 coordinate 14,296,904, forward strand.
ATAATTGAGTTAGATCGTCCTGGACGATTTGTATATCGTCCTGGTCAATTTCCTAAAATACATGATACCTAAATTGATCATAGCGGCTGATTCTTTCTTAATTGATCATATCATCCTGGCCGATACAAGTATCGTCCAGGCCGATTATTATGACGGCTGCCTTAATGAGGATGCCCTAATTAGGGTTTCTGATTTTGGACAGATCGTCCAGGCCGATATTACTATCGTCCCGGACGATGTTACCAAAAACAGAAATCATATAGGGAAAAAGAGAATTTCTACCAAGTTACAAAACATCAGGAGCCACATCAAAAACAATAGACTCAAGAAAGGAAAAAGGTACAAACTGATTCAATCCTAGTCTACCCAATCTTGAGCTGGTTCCAAGTTGTAGTCTGATCGTGTGGACCTGAAACGTTAGTACAAAAAGGCAATCGTAGAGAAATAAGAAATGTTTGCTATCATCAAAAACATAAACCATAGATCCGTAACAATGCACGGTGTAATGCATTCTCTACATTATTTTTTTTCTTTTTTGAGAAAATTTGAAGCCTAAGCCCTTCTATTACTATAAAAAGAAGAGATTACAAGTGGAAATACAAGTAAAGAAAACAGCCTACAAAAGCAAGAACAAAAACTTATGTAGGCATAAATATGTAAAGCACAACTATACCCCTTCTATACCACCCAAAAAAACAAAATTGATTGTAATAACCAAAATGTGGTAGGAGCAACAGCACTAGAGCAACCAGCTGCATAAAAGATCAAAGCAAATGCGAACCGCAACAACTTCCCATACAAACAAAGTCCGGCTGCGGAGATTGAGTCCTAAGAGCGTTTTGAGTATCCTTGATGATTTTCCCACATCAATACCCAAAAAAATTGAAAGACTTGCTCCCAGAAGCAAAACTAACATATGATAAGCTTCCAAAACCTCCAGCAAAACAAAGGCAGAAACAGGAATTTCCACATGGCTTAAAGAGGCAGCTCGCTCCAACATTCCAAAAACTTTTCCAGAAAATGCTCCCAGGCTTATTATCTATTGTGTTATCTACATTTTTTTTAAGTCTATTGTGTTGAACTCTAATAATGACACCTCCTTTTATAATGAAAATAGAAGGCAACTGAAATTTATATGTGAAATCCCTAAAAATATCCTTAATGAAATAATTTGTGAATATTGTATACATTTTTTTGGGTCATCTCCCACAAGCCCTTTGAATGGGTCTTCCCTCTCCCTTGCCATCCCTCGCCGCATTCATACTTTGAGTTTGGTCTGTGTATTATTTCTATGTAGGACTTTTTCTATAAGGAATTAATTTGGTTCAACAACTCAGCAAATAGCTTAGCCATTAAAGTCATAATATTAATCATTATATTATATTTTGTTTTATTTTGAAGCATTTCCATTTATCACTTATTTATTCCATTTATGTCAGAGATACTGAAATAGCTTAATTGATTGAAGTAAATTTTACCTTAATTCGATTTTGGTTTAAATAAATTAAATTATATAAAAAAATTTATAACATCAAATAATACTAATTATTATAAATACATTGTTTTTATAAATATACTTATTTTAATGCTAAAATAAATTATTACAAAAAAATGCTTTTACTTTACTCTGGATATACATAACCAAACAAGGGAAACAATTCTCCTGCGTTTATTTTGCATACAACCAAACATGCTCAATGTATTTAGAATGCATTACATTTATTTACACTACATTTACTTTACACTGCATTTCTTTTTAAGACAACCAAACAACCCCTAAGTTGACTATGATGTCACTATTCACATATGAGTATAAGAAGATTCACAGACGAAGCTCACTAAGGTTGACATTAAGCGACTAGCGACATGCATTACATTCAAGATAGGTTCAAATAAATATTTGAATTTACGGCAATTTTTATTTACAATAGATCCCAATAAAAAATCCATAAGTACAATAGGAGAGAATTTTATTTTAAATAAACCTTTGAATATAATTCTTTAAGAAGACAAACATATATATACAACTATTTTGACATAAATTTAAATTTCCCTTTCTAAGAGGCTTAACTTGGATATGCATAACTCATTAAAAGTTATATATCAATAAAATTAAAAGATCTATATATCATCATATCAATAAGTTCTATTTTGTAATCTTTTTTATTGTTATTTATCTTATTTAATTTTAAGAGTTAACTACCCTAAGTTGCTTAAAGATTACCATACACTTAAGCAAACTTTAGTAAATATGAAATATTTTTACATTCGTACATTTAAATGGGCAGATATGAACAGGTGACGGCGCCAATTAACAGTCCATTAATACTGCGATTGGTTCGTTCTTTCCTAAGTGTTTTTTTTTTCGCTGATAAGAAAAACGAAAATTTACATACATGCCACTTTATACCATCCTATTTACATATCTAATATCCAAAGCTTTAATATTACATACATACCATCCTATATTATTTTAATATCAAATATGTTACTCATATTTTCTTCATTCCACTCATATTTCATTTCTACCATTCATATTTGATATAAAAATAAGCTATGGGTGGTGTGTATGTAATATTAAAGTTTTAAGTGTTATATATATAAATAGAAAAATATAGAATGCTATGTATGTAAATTTCCTAAGAAAAATCATCGTTCGTTGCACACGTCTTGAATTGAAAGTCTAATAACAGAAGACCCCGACATTGCTGAGATCTGCAAGCACTCCTGTAGGTCTTCTTCACAAGAAAGCTTAACCCAATCATAATCATCGTCTAAATACTTGATAACAAATGTGCCAATATTCAGCATTAGCCTCTTACCAATCTCCTCATTTAGTGCTACAATGCCGGCTTCATACGCCAAGCGGAACCTTATGATGTCCTCCTTGTAACAAGCCTTTATGATGACAGTTTTTGGCTCCGAAATGGCAGTGGAAGGGGTATTTCTCGCTAATTTTGAGCTCGCTGAATCTTCAACAAGAATATCAGCAACTGCGTGTTCAGGCTCTACTATGATATTGGCTGGCGAGAAGAGAGCGACCGTATTTTGATCTTTTGCGCTCACAAACTGTTTTGAATTTCTAGAGAAAGGTTTCTCAATGCCACATGCTTCCCGACCCAGACTTCCATCATTGGAGCCTTGCGAGACGGGAGTTTTCATGTCGCCATCGGATGAGCTTTTAGTATTTGAAGAAGTGTGGCCACCTACAGGTTCCTCCAATGCTTTAAAATGTGGAGTGCCCTCATCTCTTGCTATAGAATCGCTATCTGAATGGACAGGAAAAGAAATGGAGCCTGGTGCAACTGGAAGTGGACAGACAAGGGGGTTTAGATTGAGAGCTACCTCTGCAACCTGAACTGATTCAATAACTTGTTTGAGCTTTGAAATGGAGCGATTGACCTTGTTGATCTTGCGCGAAGGCCACCTGGAAATGCCATGCTGCCGGCAGATGCGCTTCATTGTAGTGGGGCAAACTGTTGAAGATAAGGAAATTATGGATTAGAGATGGGTTCAATTTGAGTTCATACATGCAAGACAGAAAAAGAGGCTTCCAATGACGGTATACATGCTGCATGCTTATTTGAACAGAATAGCAATTTGGCAATCCAGTCATGATACGCATAAATGGAAATGAATGGAACATGAATCCCTTGATTCAGTAACATATGTGGCCGAAAACAAAAGTTTTATATGTTCTCAATGGAAAAATCATGGAACACATTCCTTTTTTTCTTTCTTCTATTCACTTTTTCTACATGATATCGCAGCAATTTCCGTAGCTCATCCTCGTATTTTCTACACTCTAACTATCCTTGAAGTTAGCAGCTGAGGGACAACCTACTCTAAGAAGATATCCAATAATGTTGAATCTATTCTAATCAATAGTTCCACCCCATCAAAGACTTGTGGTACTCCTGTAACAAGCCAAAATTTACTGGCTAAATTTCATCGAATGATCTAAATCATTAGATGATATTTGTTTATGTTTGTTTATGGCATGGAAGATTATATCACACAAACAACTTGCACACCCAATGAAAAAGATAAGCTTTGGTCTAAATTCTATGATAAATGAAATTGAAGAAAATTTCATGTAATACAAAATGAACCAAAAAAAAAAAGGGATGCAAAAAAAAAGAGACATGCTCTAATATTAGCAATACCTCCACCATATTCAAGATCAAAACACTCTTAATTACCTACAACAAGGTGATGACATCATCACAATCAAGGTGATGACATCATCACAATATGTTTTAACTCTTCAACTCATGTTTGATAAAATAGAATGTAGGTGCCCAAAAGACAATCAGCCATACAGCAAAATAGTGGAATGGGAACATATACAAGTTCCTACTTAAGCTTCGTTTGGAATGACTTTCTTGTTGCTTCTTAAAGCAATTTTCTATTATAAAAATTTTAATTTTTGTACTAATAAGCAACAAAAAAGCCGTCCCAAACGAAGCCTTAGTCTAAACAAATTTTAGATGATATATTCGTATGAGAATCTTAAGCTTGAAGCCTCAACGTAATATTTTTCCTGAGATTCAAAGAGAAGAAAACAAGAGAAAGATAATCTTTGGATTGCCCAACAATAAGCAAAACTTGAATAATGGCACCTTTGCCCTTGGAACTTGTGGACCTCACTTCAACCATGAGGGTGATAAACACAAGAAGAAGATACAATTCATGGTGAATACTGTCACAAGACTAGACACTAATAACAATTGTTAGAAGATACCAAAAACACCCAAATTGTATACAATATAACACGAAATCAAGAAATGCATGGCAACATGGAACCACTAAAACAAAAATGTCATTTGACCTAAGTTCATTTAACAAGGATGTGGGCTCCGAAAATTCGGCCTCGGCCTCCGCTTGCCGCGCTTTTCTTTTATTCAGCGAGAGAGTTTTAACTGAATAAGTTCCCAAGTAAATTTTGGAAGGCAGATGGGCTTGTAGATAAGACACTACCCAGAGATTTCGCCCTCATTTTGCGAGGACTTTATGATCTGAGTTCTGGTTTCCTATAGGTGCAAGCCCCTATAGTTAATTACCCCCCTCGATCACGAGAGAGAACTTTCGATTAAGGCTAGTCGTCAATCAGATACGTAGAGATACGTGTTATCTGGTACATAGTAGCAGCAATGAGTTTGAGAATTTGGAGAATTTGGAAGATTGAAAGATTTGGAGATTTGGAAAATTGATATTTAAAAATAGAAATTTCACCATCGTGCACTTAAAGCGGATGGTGGGGAATGGATGATGGGCCCGATCAAGATCCCATGGTTCCGTCGTCCCGGGCCATCATGGACCCTGGTCTACTTAGTCAGAGGAGGTAGTCGATCCAACCTGACAGAAGGATCCTTGTCGGCAGCCATGGGTTGCTTCGTCCAAGGGGACCTTGTAGACCGAGGGTGAATGTTTGTCTAAGGGGACAAATTTGAATCCACCTTAGCTAACAGAGGGCTTTGTGCCCTATCGATTATATCCTATTGATTCATATCTCAAGGATTTGATGCCAATAAGGAGCGTATTGGCTCTGGCCATAACCGCTATCTGTGGTGCCATTTGACGGCAAAACCACTAGGTTCAGAGGGCCCCGGGTCATAACCGTTTACCTGCAGTGCCATTTGGCGGCAAAACTGCCGGTTAGAGGACACGTACCACGTCCTTACTGGCAGGAGACTGTTTTGAGAATGGATCCTAGTGATATTTTTGACTATGTATTTGGCTCTTTTGTGAGCTGAGGTTATATTTGAATTTGTCCACCTTGGCAAACTTTACGGAGGGTGGATGGATTTTGCTTTAAGTTTTTGATGATTTTATTTTAATTTTAAATGTTTTTGGGATTTTGAGATTTTTTTTGGATTTTTGGATTTTCGTGGATATTCGGGTGGAGCTTTGGAATATTTGGGAACCCCTCCGGTTGATATCTGCATTCAACTCGGCCATCATCGGGGTGTTCGGGATCATTTTTCTTTTGTAGCTTAAACCTTGTCGACTCTGTCTGGCTGTCTACAGAGGATCGGATTTTGTAGGCTTTATGCCCTTGATAGTGAATTCTCATTGTTATAGGCATTGAAGACCTAATATGAATGTATTAAGACAAATATAACGGTCGCCACAACCGTATATTTGTTCAATGGTTCGAACCCTGTCGACTCTTATTGATCTGTATAGAAGGATCAGGTTCGAACATGAATTCACTTATCGACCCGCGCAGCATCCCTAGACGTCACGTGTGTACTAATAACACGCTCGCCGGGGCCCATGCGGGTGTTTGGGGGCATTTTATAATTATTGATTGAACCTTGTTGACTCCTATTTACTTACTTAGGAGGATCGGGTTCAAATTTAATAACCAGCGCAGCATCCCTAGACGTCACGTGTGTACCAATAACACGCTCGCCGGGGCCCATGTGGGTCGAGAATATATTTTCCCCTTTAGTGTACCTATGTGTATACAATTTATAGTGCACGTGCAGTGGATACTTTGAAATAATTGTAGTTGTGCATATAACTATCGTTTGGATGCACACAACTTTTCATTTAAGAGCTTATACACGCCTTCTGTCCGCTATTACGAGTTTAGCGGATCCGGTGGTGTGTTATAGCAGCTTCTGAATTAAGTTGTTCGCTGCTTCGTACAGGTAGATTGTCGTGCACTACTCATTGCTTTCTGTAGGTGGATCGTAGTGTACTAACTAATCTCCTGCCTTTGGTCGTAGGAGCTTACACTTATTGTGGTCTTTTGACATTCTGCTCGTATATGACATTTAATACATATGATGGGTCCTCCACGATGATCTGTAGATGATTGACTTGCTATAATTTGACCATCTTTGTTCGTGGAAATTACTGCATTTGATCAGCACTGAATTGTTATTGATTGAAGGAGTGTCATTGTTCTTGCATTCTACCCACCTTTCATCAATCTCAGGTGATTTGATGTATTTTCACTTGTTATAGAGACAAATCTTTGACTGCAACAAATGGATAGTACTCGTACACCTTGCAACTGTTCGTTGCTTGTCACTAGTATTGTGCATTGACTTTATAGAGACTGTTGTATTTACTACGACCTCTTGGAAATATTCATAGGAGAATCATTGTCCTTACATTACACCCACCTTTCACCAATCTTAGGTGGTTTTTGAATGATTGCATTTTCTTGTAGGGGACGGGTCCTCCACTTTCGATCTACAGGGGGACCGTTGCTTGCATAACAGGTCTTTGATTGTAACATGTAGATGATAATTGTGCATTTCGTAGTTTGACTGATATCATTAACAAGTCATTTATGTTTGAAGACTTCTTGCCACTAGTCCTTTGCATGCATGAAATGTTTGTGTTCATTTAAGAATTTAGGATTTTCATATTTTTAAGAGCATGAAGACTCAATTTCTTACAGCCCGCATTGAGTTCAAGTGCATATTCAGGATCTTCTAAAGTTCTTTTGAGTCTGGTTGCATGTTCAATTTCATCTGGACTTGAGGCAGATGCTTACAAGTTCAAGTGCTATGTCCATAATTTATGAAATCCTTGCAAACTTATTTTATATTCGTATTGACTTGAATTTGGTTCAATCTTTGATTTTATTTCATTTGGATTTGATTTTTAGAAATCACTTGAGTTTTGTTCTGATTTAGGCCCACAAGTCCTCTGTTCGTTGGAGTCCAAATGCTCGCTCTTCTAAGTTCAAACATGTCCAGGTACGAGTCTCATTTTGTTCATTTAATGTGTAAATCAAGTCCAAGTATGGTCCGTTTTCACCCGAAATTTCGATAGCCTCCCGGCGTCTCCCCCGTTTAGGGGAAAACTACAAGAAACTGAGCCTTTCCCACCACGCGCAATAAAGGCGTGTATGGTAGGTGTCCTCTGATGAGGACACCTACCATACACGTCTTTATTGCGCGTGGTGGGAAAGGCTCAGTTTCTTGTAGTTTTCCCCTAAACGGGGCCATGATTTTTTGTTCCTCCCACCACGTGCAATAAAGGCGTGTATGGGGTCTTTGGCGGTACCTGTTTAAATGACACAATTTGCTTTCCCCCCGCTCGGGGGTACTTATGAATGACCCCGCCTCGCCGTAGGTGCCGCACCGGGGTCCCTTCCCACTACGCGCAATAAAGGCGTGTATAGGCGGTTTTCCGGTCTGCTGCAAACAACGACGCGAGAAATCTGAGTGTAGAGAGTTTGTACCTTTGCGGGCTTTGGTGGTGTGGCTCGTGGATCGAGGTAGGTGGAGAGAATGCATTTATTAATTATAATAATAATTAATTAATTATAATCCATAATTAATTATTAATTATTTATTAACTATAATTAGTAAATAAATCATAATCATAATTAACATGTGATTAATCATAATTAACCGAAATTAATTATAATTAACCAGATAATTATAATTACTAATTAATAACTAATTATTAATTAATTATAATTAATAAATAAACTATAGTTATAATTAAGTAATTATTAAATATAATTAATAATTATTATAACTAATTAAATTTTAATTTACTGAAATTGGTCGAAGAAATGCTCGGGAGCAGAAAATCACATAAGATTTTTATTTGGTATCCAAATTTACACCGGAAATTAAGTCGGATTTATGTTAAATCCAGCCGAACAGTTTATGTGCTCGCGTTAGATCCCGACGATGGGTAAATCCCAGATTTAAGGACTTACGGCTTAAATCCAGTATTTACTGAATCCCTTAGTTGGGTGGATTTACGGGATTTGGCCGAGTAAGTGCGTGAAAGGGAGAAAGTTACCTTCCACTGAGAGCTCCCGTCGCCGTGTCCGATCAAAATGTCGTGGTTTCTGATCCAGCAGAGAGGAACGATGCCGGAGGGGAAGAGGTAGGTCGGCTTCTCCCTTCCTCTCTCTCTCTCTCTCTCTCTCTCTCTCTATGGATCAAGTGGATCGGACGGGTGAGGAGAAGGGGTCGACGGGCTTAGGGAAGGTGGACATCGGGCTAGGGGGTGCGAAGTCAGGCTCGGGAGGAGGAGTTCGGTCGGGATGACTGAGGGATTTCGCGTGGAGAGCTTCGGTAGTGGAGTTGGATCGGAAGTGGTTGCTCTCGTTTTATAGGCGTGAAGGGAAAGAGATCGAGGAGCTGTCGCGAGATTTTGGCAGAAATCCCGGAACAGCAGCGAGACTTCGGCAGGATTTGCGGGTATCTTTGACGGATACGAGGTACGGAGCGGGATTTGCGGGAGCGACTCTGCCAGCGGGATTCTTGGATCCGATAGGTTCCTGGTATGATTTTGAGTCCTCATGTTTGTTCTTTGGGTATAACACTAAGGTCAACAAAGGAGAAAATTGAATTCCTTCAAAAATTACTCCATCAACCACCAAAGTATTAACAAACCCAATTAATAATTGGATATGTATTCAGCTATTGCCGAGAAAGAGCAACTCTCTAAATGACCTCATTATTACATCTATAACAGTAAGGTCCTAGATTGTCTATAAGGATATTCTGATCACATGTCCAATGATGCTACAATTTTCCATGATTATAAATCATGCTCTAGAAATAACACTTGTTTAATTACAAATGGATCCCTTTATAGTTTCTGGTTTTGGATTTGACATGCTTTCAAAGGACATTGTCCTTAAATTTGTACTTATATTTTAAAAGTGTATTGTAAACTTATTTAAATAAGTGAAATTATAAAAGATAATAATTAGTATCTAACTTCTTCTCAAACATAAATGAATTTTAGTTCTTGGATTCAAGCATGAAAATTAGCAATGCTAAGATGCTTGTGGTTTCTGCCTCCTAAGAAAAGAAACCAAGTAGCATTCATGAAAAAAGGTATGGTGTAATTTCATCTTTTAGCATGAATAATGAGAATGTCATCACATTATGACATCATTTAAATCGTCCAATTTTATTGCATATAAAATGATTATTTTTTAGCTTCATATAAAATTTTGTTATGTTATCAATGTAAAATTTTCAATCATGCAAACACACTCACTACTCTTTCCCTATTCACTCATATAAACCAACACATCTTCCCCTAATCCATTGAAAATATTGCATGATACCATCGAGAATCAACAAAATCACCAGCTCAAGATGGTTTGTTTCATTCATTAATGATCACTCTAGAGTTACGTGGTCTATAAAGTACAGATAATACAACAAAAATACTCCAATTTGACAAATAACTACAAAAAAGTAAGACAATAAATCATGGACACAATGTGCTACTTAATATATTATTAATATAAAACATCTATTTACAATACATAAATTTATTATTGTCAATTAAAGGCATCACAAAATGAAAAATAATATCATATACTTCATAGAAGAAATATCGTTAATAACAAAAGAAATGGCATGTGCCTTTAGCCTTAATTATTAAAGCCAATAACAAAAGAAAAATAAATAATTTTAATAACATAAAGAAGCATAAGAATATAGAAATATCTAGTTTAACAAGAAAAAAGAATAAAATCAAGAAAATTCAAAAAAATAAAATTATTATTAGAGGATAGCTAAAGGCTTAAGGCCATTAGCATTAGCTAGGATACCTAAGTAGGGAAGAGATGAATGATCTCGTTGTTAGGGTTACAAGTAGGAACCGAGTAGCTTGAGAATTGCGGTGACTGCAGGATAGACTTTGAAAAGTATTAGGGATGCGAAGTTGCTATAAAAAAATAGTTGAGATGTCAGGCTACACCGCTACAAAGATATTGGAAGAGTAAGATATTGCTAAAGAGAAGCAAACAATAAAGGGCTTCTAGAAGTTCATGCAAAGATGATCGATGAAGAAGAGCATGTGCTATTACTAAGTTGTTTGATGAAGATGATTAATAAAGGTAATTGTGTGAAGCAAACACGATCTGTGAAGAGGAACAACTTGGAGAAGTTCACAAGAAAAAACCTCAAGGTTTTGAAAGAGGCCAAAACAAAGAAATATATAAAAGTTGAAAAAGAAGTGTTAGATGAGTGCGATTGATTTTAGCATGCGAAACCACTCCAAATTTTAATCTAAGAAAACATAAAACATGTTGTAAAGTTGTAATGCGTGTGTATCCCTGGGGTTAGCCATGTCCAGCCTATGTTCGATTCTCATTCGTACTTGGAAGACCTTCAACACAATTTTAAATTTGTCGCAGCCATAACTATATCTAACATGATAGAGACGCATGATATTTTGAAGTGTCCATGCTTCATATTATATGGTTATTCCACACAAAAAATAAATGTGAAATTTGAACCATAATTCAAGATTTTAGTAAGATTCTGCTAAATTAGTTCCAAGCTATATTCTAAGAACATACTAATAATAGGCATGAGTAATATCACACTACCCTTAGTCCTACTTGTTGGATTAAGGAATTGTCCATCAGGGCACTTGTTAACACTTGACAACAAAATAGAGTTGCCAAAAGAAAAAAAAATAGACATTTGATGGATGTAAATTAATCATACTTGCCTCTAACAATTAGAAAATATTAAAGGCAAACTAGTGCTAACTGCAGCAGTTCTCATCAATCATATGCCATCTCAAATACTAAATTTCAAAACTCCTTGACAAGCTATCTTCCAAACTTACCCTCATGTACAAATCAACACATCCATTTTAACAAAAATCTTCAAATAAATCTCCTTTGACTATATATATCCTTCAAATCTCAGCAAACTTTAACCTAGATCAATCAAATTTATTTTTCATAGAGACTCACCAAACAAAAAGGTGTTAAATGTTATTCATCATCTACAAAAAAAAGTTCACATCATCATGAATAGATTCAGAATTTAGTGGGTGGGGCGGAAATCTAAACATTTCTTGCACAAAAACATTGTTCTGATTAAATTTGAAGAGTTAACAAATCCACATCTGTGACAAAACTATTTAAACAGTTCTATGTGACCTTGATCAAAATATCATAATCAAGAAAGGTGTTATAATTTGTACCGAAAAACCTAAAAGAGTTGTGTCATAATAAAAGTTAGCTCTTCCATATCATGCCTGTTATACAAAAAGAATGTTGGTTCAATTTCCACCTAACATTTAGGAAGCTCTTGGGCAACCTCAATGGAAGTGTGTTGCAAGAAAAAAAAAATTAATGCCCTTAAAAGAAAGACACATGACAATTTACTAAACTTCCAAAAGGGAAAATACCAGTTGAATGTAAATGGATTTCCTACATCAAACACAACATTGGTGAAAGTATGAATAGATTCAGAATTTAGTTGGTGGTTAAGGGTTTCACTTATTCCTATGGGATAGACTATGAAGAGACATTTTCCATGGTTGCAGCATATATGGATTAGACCCTCCACCTACTTGATACTAAAATTTTTTTTATAAATGATGATCTTGAAAAATATTTACAAAAATATTTTTGAGAGTAAGATTCTACTCTTAAAATTTTATCTGTGCATGATGATGTTAATGTTATGTAGGAAAATATAGCTATTTATATTAAGAATGTCGCAAAGATGCATTAGGATTATCAAAGAGAAAAGCTACTAATAGTAAAAATAATTGATAGTGGAATCAAAATATGCAATAAAAAATAAAAAATAAGAAAATTTATTATAAAAATTGGTTTAACTGTAAAAACTCTGATAATTGAAAAAGATATAAAGAGGCTCGTAAGGAGTCTAAGAAAGCAATTTACAAAGCAATGATTTTAGCTTTTAATGATTTATATAATAGATTACATACTAAGGAGAACAAAAGATTTATGTATAAGTTAGCTAAACAAAGATATATGAATAGTAAGGATTTAGTTTAAGAGAGGTGTATTAAGGATGAAGATCAAAAAATGCTTTTATTAGAAGAGGATACTTAACAAAGGTGTATGAGATATTTTACTAAACTTTTCAATGAAAATTATGAGAATGCTACTGACTGTAGTGACATTAGCACCCTAAATGAAATAAAGATTTTTGTTTTTATCGGCGTATTAATAAAATCGAAGTTAAAGAGATTTTAAAAAAATGAAGTTTGGAAAAGATGTTGGACTTGAAGATATTCCAATGGATGTGTGAAAATTCTTAAGAGATGAAGGAATTTCATGGCATACTAAAATTTTTAATATTATTTTGAAGACTAAAAAGATATCAGATGAGTGAAGAATGATTGTGTTGATTCATATTTTTAAGAATAAAAGTAATGCAAAATATTGTGCAAATTATAGAGGAATTAAGTTAATGTGTCATACTTTAAAACTATGGGAGAGAGTTATGGAGCATAGGTTGCAGCGTGACACTTATGTTTCTCAAAATCAATTTGGATTCATGCAAGGTAGGTCTACTATGAAAGCTATACATTTATTGAGAGGTTTGATGGAGAAGTATAGAGAGAATAAGGATCTACATATGATTTTTATTGATTTAGAGAAAGCATATGATAAAACTTTAAGAGATATTCTATGGAGAGTTCTACATAAGAAATGAGTTAGTAATGCTCATATTCAAGTCATTAAGGATATGCATGCAGGAGCTATTACTTGTGTTCAAACACAAGGTGATTTGACCTAGTATTTTGCTATTTCAGTTGGATTACATCAAGGATCAGCCTTAAGCCCATATCTTTTTGCTTTAGTCATGGATGTTCTCACTAGACATTTACTAGAGGTTGTACCCTGGTGTATACTTTTTGCTGATGAAATTCTTCTTGTTGATAAAACTAAATAGAAAGTTGAATTTAAACTTAAATTATGGAGGTCAACCTAAGAGTCTAAAGGCTTTCATTTGAGTAGATCTAAAACTAAATATATAGAGTGTAATTTTAGTAATAATAGATCTAGTGGGAGGATTGTGACTTTGGGCGATCAAGTTATTAATAAGAGCAACAATTTTAGATATCTTGGGTCTATTATTTAGAGTGATGGTGAAATAGATTTGGATATTATTAGTAGAATTCAAATTGGATGGTTGAAGCGGAGGAATGCATCGAGCTTGTTGTGTGATAGAAAAGTCTCTCTCAAGCTTAAGGGAAAATTCTATAAGATGGTGGTGAGACCTGCAATACTTTATGGTGCAGAATGTTGTCCATTAAAAGAGAAGCATAATATTAAGTTAAGTGTTGTAGAGATGAGGATGCTCAGGTGGATGAGTGGCTATACTCTTAAAGACAGGATACGAAATGAGCATATACATGAAAATGTTGAAGTAGCTCCAGTGAAAGATAAGATTAGAGATAGTCATCTTAGATGGTTTGGTCACATAAAACGGTGGCCTTCCGATGACCCGATTATGAAAGTAGATGTATTAGATTTGACTTATGTTAAGAAAGGTAGAGGTAGACCTAAAAAAGACTTGGTTAAAAAATATTAAAAATGACAATTCTTTATTTGATTTAGATGAGAATTTGACTCTTAACAGTGTACAATGGAGAAAACAAATTCATGTAGCTGACCCACATAGTGGGATAGAGGCTTGTTGTTGTTATTTTTTGTTGTTGATGATCTTGAAGAAGAAGTTTAAAAGACTCCTTCAAGGTTTTAGACTCAAGTTAACTTTGTTATAATTTGCAAGCTTCAAAAAAATCATATAAGGTCTCACAAAATCACCATATGCCTGGTTTGCTTGATCATCAAGAATAGTCAAGGTACATAGATTCTCTTACTACCAAACTGGTCATGCAATCTTCATAAAACATATGTCAATTTATAAGATTACAAACTGATTGTTTATATTAGTGATATTATTCTTACCGAAAATAATAAAGCTACCATCAAAATTGCAAAGAACTTAGTCCTTCTCGATAAGACCAAGTATACAAATATTGATCACTATTTCATCAGAAAAAAATATGAATCATATACCATCCAACGTGTTTACACTTACTCAAATCTTCAACAATTGATATTCCCACTAATGTCATTCACTGCAACAACTTGAGAGTCTAAATTCAAACTTGAGCATTTTTAACATATACTATCCGTCTTGAGGGGAGTATTGGATGTAGTTGGAATCCACAAATTCCCCTATCGATCCACCACCACCATCATCACCAACAACAACAACAACAATAACATCAAGCTTTTATCCCACTACGTGGGTTTGACTACATGAATCCTTTTTCTCTATTGTCCTATTAAGAGTTAGGTTCTCATTTAAATCTAATAAAGTAAGGTCATTTCTAATATTTTCTAATCATGTCTTTTTATGTCTACCTCTACCTTTCTTAACATAAGTCATATCTAATACATCTACTCTCCTAACCAGGTCATCGGAAGACCAACTTTTTATGTGACCAAAGAAACTAAGGCGAGTCTCTCTAATCTTATCTTCCACTAGAGCTACTCCAACCTTTTCACGTATATGTTCATTTCGTATACAGACTCTAAGAGTAAAGTCACTCATCCGTCTGAGCATCCACATCTCAGCAACACTTAATATTATGCTTCTCTTTTAATGGCCAACATTATACGCACTAAAGCATTGCAGGTCTCATTACCATCTTATAGAATTTTTCCTTAAGTTTGAGGTAAACTTCTTTATAACACAATGTCATTGTTTTTTTGCTTCTTAAAACTCATAGATCCAAGGCATTATTCTTTCCATCTTTTGTAGCTTCATCTGATTCCACTAATCCAAAATATTATTCTTTCCTTCTTTGTGTACAACTAAATGTAATTAAGATCTTAATTCAAATATTCAAATCACATCTTATTGTTTTCCGTTTTTAGTCATTGTTGTTTTGTTTATTTGTTGTGCATGAGAAAACGTAGATCACTTTCTCCTCTTATTTAAATCTGACTTGCATTCTAGAACCATTGAAGAATTAAGTCAATAAAATCTTTCACATTTCCCGCATCCTAAGTCAAGCAAGCATAAATGTATAAGTTAACCTTGGGCATCATATTTAAGATATGTAGCTTACCACCAAGGCTTTTTGCAGCATCTTTGAGGCTCCCCGCAAAATATTGCTGAAGGATCTCTAAGCTAATTATTTTCTCAGCCTTGCCTCGTTTCCTTCCCGCTACTTTATTGGTAATGATTGCCGGGGCAGTAATAGATCCTTTCTCAGGAAGAGTAGTATTCTTTTCAGAATTAATACTTAGCTCCAAATGCTGTTCCGGTGAATTATGATCTGCAATTCGCTTATTCTCATTTTCATCAAAGTCTTCAAGGGTATTGAGCTTAGGCAATGCATATTGAATTTGTTTCATTTCATTATTTGCATAAGTAATCATGTCTATCTTTTCAATATGCAGTCCTACCTCTGCACCAGTAATCACCTTTAAACTCCGAAGACTCTGCTTCACCAACGTTGAGATGGATTCCAACAAAGCATCCTGCTTAATGGGGTCCTTGCAGTCTGATGGCAGGAAGAATTCTACAACATAAATATCATCTCCTGAGTGGGAACTCCCGAAGCATAGTGCAAAACAACTCGCTAAACCAAACATCTGTGCATAGTGAACAAGGGGATACTCCGTCTTGCAGAACTTCGTGACATCCCTGCAGAAGCAGGGCCGTTTGACAGCAAATGCCCTACCTACAACCCCTTGACCCTTCTGCAAATGATGCTCAGAACAAGCAACCCTAAATCCCCACATTTGAGCCTCTACAACATAAAATGCTGCATCAGTCGTTGACATGCAAACCTGTCCCATGCAAATTCCATTAGAGGTTGAGATGCTCTTTCTAGACCCATCATGTTGTGCAAGAACAGTGCCATGCTGGCATGGGACCCAAGTCTGAGCAAGAGGTAGCTTCTGGGCCTCACAGACAACGGTTAAAATCTGTAGAAGTTCAGCAAGAGTAGCTCGGTGTTCCTTATCACAGGCCTGATTTAGATTGGAGATCAAATAGACCAGCTTTGAGTGATCCAGAGTCATAAAAAAAATACAACAATTGCAAGCACAGTAGTAAAAAACAAACCTGAATACTCTGGTGCTCCAGGATTTCAGAGCTTTTCAGGTTTACCGCCTGCAGCACACTGTCAATATGTTACCACTAGAATAAGGTACTATAGTAAAACAATAATATAGCTGGCTACTCGTTAGTCGATCCCTAAGCAACTGGAGATAAATCTCTTCTTTGCAACAAATCAGAATCTAAAGGAAGAAAAAAAAAACATTAGAAAATTTGATAATCGTGTTTATGTTACACAATTGCTTAAAATAAGGCCAGAAAATACCCCCAAACTTGAATAATGTTAACCAGTCAAAATTTTTTTAATATGGAAAATACACAACTCCAAAAACTAATAAATAAACTGGTTGTACGCCAAATAAAGCCTAAGCCGGGTTCATGAGCCTCGCTGTTGCTCATATTAAACATAATTATAAGAAAATTGTCAGATGAAGAGAGTAAGTTCATCATCAAATTAAAGTCAGCAAAGGAGTAGATGTCAAGTACAAGCACCAAGGCAAATCAGTATTCAGCATGTCTACACTATACTCAGCTAACGCTTGGTTGGCCCTGAATTCACTTTAATTCTTAAAGGCCATTCCCCGAACTCACAAAATGAACTTGCCCAATTTCAAAGGTGCTTGTGTTAGACCGGTTCGGTCCAGTCGGTCCACATGGGACAAGCCTAGGCGCTAACAAAGACGGAACCCTCCGCCTCCTATACGCCTGATCCGACACCCAAGCAACGCAGAGCAGTTTAGGAAGATTTTTGAGGGAGTTAGAAGGGAAATTTGAATGTCGGGACTGTTTAGAGATTTTCTTTTAGATTGTATGCATTAAATAATTTGTTTTCCTAGGGTTAGGGCATCTTGAATTTGGTTGAATTTGAGATCTCATAAATTTTTCCTGGGCTCTAGCGGCCTCTAGAGATTTGGGAGAGATAGACCCTCCTCTCGAATAGAGAATCAATAATACAAATTATCTATTGTTTTCGTGATTTTGAATGGATTTTTGTGGAGAATTCTCGTTGTTTTCCGAAGATTAATAGGAAATACTTGAGATCTACAAGTGTTTCCTATCAAATTGGTATCAGAGCGATTCTTGGGATCATTGGGGGGCTATTTTTATGAATTTCAGTGGCAATTTTTGGGCCGGCGAAATAACGGAATGGTTGTTTTCGAGGGCGAAATCAAGATTTTTTAATCTACAAAAACCCAGAATTTTTTATGGCGGCCAAGAAGACTGGCCCGTTGGAGGAAAGCTTGCCATGATGGAAGATCGAATCTCATCCATTGTAAACAAAGTTTCCGATCTTCTGTGGGCTCCGAAAATTCGGCCCCGACCTCCCCGCCGCGCTCATTTGCTTTTTCTTCTGGCGAGGGAGTTTTAACGAATAAGTTCCGAGGTAAATTTTGGAAGGCAGATGGGTTTGTAGATAAGACACTACCCAGAGATTTCGCCCTCATTTTGTGAGGACTTTATGATCTGAGTACTGGTTTCCTATAGGCGCAAGCCCCTATAGTTAATTACCCCTCCCGATCACGAGAGAGAACTTTCGATTAAGGCTAGTCGTCAATCAGATACGTAGAATATACGTGTTATCTGGCATATAGTAGCTGCAATGGGCATAGGAATTTGAAAAGTTTGGATTTGGGGAATTGAAGAGTTTGGTTTTTGAATTTTGGGTTGGAAGATTTGATATTTAAATAGAAATTGCACCATCTCACACTTAAAGCAGATGGTGGGGGAATGGATGATAGACCCGATAAAGATCCCATGGTTCCGTCATCCCGGGCCATCGTGGTCCCTGGTCTGCTTAGTCAGAGGAGGTAGTCGACCCAACCTGATAGAAGGATCCTTGTCGGCAGCCATGAGTTGCTTCGTCCAAGGGGACCTGGTAGACCGGAGTTGAATGTTTGTCTAAGGGGACAAATTTGAATCAACCTTAGCTAATAGAGGGCTTTGTGCCCTATCGATCATATCCTATTGATTCATATCTCAAGGATTTAACGCCACTAAGGAACGTATTGGCTCTGGCCATAACCGCTATCTGTAATGCCATTTGGTGGCAAAACCACTCGGTTCAGAGGGCCCGGGTCATAACCGTTTTCCTGCAGTGCCATTTGGCGGCGAAACTGCCGGTTAGAGGACATGTACCACGTCCTTACTGGCAAGAGATTGTTTGAGAATGGAACCTAGTGATATTTTCGACTAGGCATTAGCTCTTTGTGAGCTGAAGTAATTTTTAATTTGTCTACCCGGCAAACTGTTGTGGAGGATGGATTTATTTCAATTTTAAATACTTTTGAGATTTTGGGATTTTTGTGGAGTTTTTGAATTTTTGGATTTTTATGGGTATTTTTGGTGGAACTATGGACTTTGGATATTTGGGAACCCCTCCGGTTGAGATCTGCATTCAACACGGCCATCATCGGGGTGTTTGGGGTCATTTCTCTTTTGTTGATTGAATTTTGTCAACTCTATCAAATTATCGATAGACGATCGGATTTTGTAGGATTTATGCCCTTGATAGTGAATTTTCTGATTATAGGCTTTGAAGGCCTAATATGAATGTATAAAATAAATATCTCAGTCGACCTCATGACCGGATATTTATTTAAGGGTTCGAGCCTTGTCAACTCCCGCTTGCCTGCATAGGAGCATCGGGCTTGAACTTGAATTCACTTATTGACCCGCGTAGCATCCCTAGAAGTCACATTTGTTTCTACAACATGCTCGTTGGGGCCCATGCGGGTGTTTGGGGGATTTTATAATTATACCCGGTCTACTCCTTTTACCTACCTAGGAGGATCGGGTTTAAATTTTAATAACCCGCGTAGCATCCCTAAACGTCATGTGTTCACCAATAATACGCCGCCGGGGCCCATACGGGTGTTTGATTGATTTTACCCCTTTTAGTGTACTTATGTGTATACAAGTTATGGTGCACGTGCAGGAGTATTTTGAAAGTATTTGTAGACGCCTTCTGTCTGCTTGCATAGATGTTGCGGATCCGGTGGGCGTGGCGTAGCAGCTTCTGAATTGAATTGTTTGCTGCTTCGTACAGCTAGGCTGTCGTGCACTAGTAATTATTTTCTGCAGGTGGATCGTAGTGCACTAACTAATCTCCTGCTTTGGATCGTATGAGCTCGCACTTGTCATATTCTTCATGCATTTTGTTGTGATTTTTGATCTTTTCAGTACATCCGCTACTACTGCATCTAGGTAGGTAGATGTATTCCTTCACATACTGAAATTGACTTCAGGATACTGCATTTACTGAAGTCTTTCTGCATCTACCTCTGGGTGGCATGTTATACACACATCTTTATTTGTTGCGATTGCATGTATTGCAGATCTTTTATCGTATATAAGGGCTTTTGCATTTATCACAGTTCTTCTATATTTTTCTATAAAAAGTGTATTGTGTATATGAAGAGTCTTCTATAATGACTTGAAGGAGTTTGCATTTGTTGTATTTCTCACTTATCCATTTCTTCATATGTGTTGGTTGTTGTCATTTGAGGGAGTCTAGTATATTTGTTTACACTTGAGTGACATCAGCTGTGTATGAGCCTTAGTGTTCTATCCATGAACACACTAATACACTATTGCAATCAAGTTGTTTCCCCTCGATGTTTGCAAGCATGCTGCATTTATCGTGTATAACAAATAGCAAATCACTATGCCCACTATATTTCTTGAAGGCTCATAACATGAATAACAACATTATCATTATTTCCACTTAAAATCAGCATCTGGATTGGCATAATCATTGTGGACAGATTGTATCATTCATTGGGGGATTCTTTCGTTAAGTACTATCCAACTTCTTTGAATGAACTTGTGGATCCACTGGCAAGGACATTAAACCACACATTGAACATCCCTTCAAGAATAGTTCATGATCTACATGATAATTTGTTCATTTATAATTGCTTGCAATCATTTGAATGCTTCAATTTGATTGAGATCCATTCATATACACTGAATATTTATCAATCTTGAGTTTCATATGGTCTTTTGACTCAAGTCAAGTTCAAATCAACTTTGATTTGAGTCTTTTGATCATTTGAATTTTGAATTCAATCACGTTCACTATAATTCATCATGATTTATTGCCTTGGATTTTAGACAATATATCATAAGCATCCCATATATATCAAGTTAGCATATTTATTGTACATTGGTCCTTGCTTCCATGATTAATGATATTGATTGGCAAAATTATAATTCTTATTATATTTCATGCTATTCATTCGATGTTCAGAGTCCTGTTCAAGTTCAAATACAAGTTCAAATCTTTGTCCACTGTGCTTAATTCAAATCAAGTCCAAGATAAGTCCACATTTGAATCTGCCTCCGAGTCTGTTTTCATCTTGGTTTGAGTTCATGGTCCCAAATTAGGTCTTGCCCAAGTTTGAAGTCCAAAAAATAAGTTCAAGTTCTTGTAATCTTTGAGTTCACTTAAATTATTTATTGCAAGTCCATGCTCACTTGAGTTCAAGTTCATTTATAAGCTCCTTGAGTTCAATCAAGTCTAGTTCAAGTTTGTGAGTTCAAGTTCAAATGCATGTCCCATGTTGTCCTTGCAAGTGCAATTTAATATCCAAATTGTTCAAATTATGATTTGAGTTTGAGTTCATTTAAGTCCAAATATAGCATTATGTACACCCGAAATTTCGGCAGCCTTCCGGTGTCTCCCCCGTTCAGGGGAAAACTACGGAAAACTGAGCCTTTCCCACCACGCTAAGAAAAGCGTGTATGGTAGGTGCCCTCTTTCGAAGACACCGCAGCCGTGTATTTTTTGATCCTCTACCACGCTAAGAAAAGCGTGTATAGGTATTTTGAAAATATTTTTCAAGAAAGGCAGTTATTTCCCCGCAAGCGGGTACTTATGGGTATCCCCGCTTCGTCGTACGCATCTTACCGGGCTCCCTTCCCACCACTCTAAGAAAAGCGTGTATAGGTGGGGTTTCCAAGGCGATACGAACTTCGAAGAAGGGATTTTAGGTGATTACCCGCTTCGTCGCAAACGTCGGGACGCACTCCCTCCCACCAAGCTAAGAAAAGCGTGTATAGGTGATCGTTTTGTCTCGACGAATGCGTTGAAATGAATTCTCGGAGTTTTAGGGTTTAGGAGTTATACCTTGGCGACCGTCGGCACGGATCGAGGGAGAAAGAGGTTTTCTTTTATAAAAAATAATTAATCTTAATTAACTATGATTAATTATAGTTAAAACTAATTAATCATAATTATTAATAATTAATTAGAATTAAAGTATAATTAACTGTAATTAACTTTAATCAATTATAACTAATTAACTTTAATTATAATTAATCATAATGATTAGTAATTAATTAGCATAAAATAATTAATTATAATTAAAATAATAATTATAATTAATTATTATCAAAATAATTAATCATAATTAAATTCGATTAACTAAAATTAATTTAAAGATAATAGTAATAAAAGAAATTTACAATAATTTAACTAACATTAATGATAACAACTATCACTAATATTAGAAATAACCTAACTTACTGTTATCTTGATAATAGCAAATGGATCGGGCAGAGATGGATCTTGCGGCCAAGGCAGAGAGGGAAGGAGAAGTTCGGCTATATATGAGATCAGATGGAGTGAACTTCGGCTATAGGAGATGAAGAAGAGGTTGCGGCTCCTGAGGCTTGGTCGGCAAGGAAGGCAGAGGAAATGCCTTTCTCTCCCCCACTCTCTCTCTTTCTCTGAGATTGGGATCAGTCCCGACGGGAAGAGGTGAGCTCGCCTGGGTGAGGTCGGACTGGATGAAGGTCGTGGGAGCTGCGGTCGGGTGAGAGGATCGGAGACTGGGTTGGCGTCGGGGGGAGAGAAGTAGCGACTGCGTAGAGTCGGAGAGAGCAGAGGTTTCACGTGTGTGAGGGAGAGAGGGGGCTTTGGGTCAGTATTTAACGACGCGATTTGGGTACGGTTGAGCGGATCTTGTGCAGAAATTCCGGGAAGTGACGCAAACGGCGCCAATTTCAGCGGGATTTGCGGGGATTCGAGCGGGATTTCGGGAGATTTGGCCTGCTGCTCGACATATACGAGGTATGCCATTTTGTGATTTCTTTTTTTTTTTCTTTTTTTTTTATCTTTACACAGAGGTTAACAAATGTCCCCCAACAAATGTGATACGCGTCTAGAGCGAATCACGTTTGTTGTAAGCTGTTTGGTCTTGTGGATCTCCAAAAGTTTGTTTGGATGTCACACTAAGATTTTCATTTAGTAGATCTCCAAAAATTTATTTAGATGTCACACTAAGATTTTCATTTAGTGGATCTTCAAAAATTTATTTGAATGTCACACTAAGATTTTCATTTAGTCGATCTCCAAAAATTTATATGGATGTCACACTTGGGTCTTCATTAAGTGGATCTCCAAAATTTTGCTTGGATGTCACACTAAAACTTTCATTCTCAATAGAGCTCTTAGATATATCAATAGATGATTGAGATGTTGATTTCTTCTGTCATGTGCTTTGTGCTGCGGACATTGATGGAGGATTACCTGATTTATCTTTGTTGACTTGTTAGGTGATTTTTTGTACCTTCGGCACTATGCTTCTTGCTTTAGCGGGCTTGTTGAAGGAGTAGATGCCGATGACCTAAACCCTTAAGTTTGTATTAAGTCGATGGCAAGAAGTCATCGGTCCAAAGCTTTGTGCATAACAGACTTGTTGATGACAAAATCCACTTAGTTTAGCCTTAGGCTTTTTATGAACTTTGGGATGTATTCTTCGGTCCTCTGCTTTGTGCTTTGGCGGACTTGTTGAAGAAAAATTCCTTCGATCCTCACTTTGTGCTTTACGGATTTGTTGAAGGATTTGGAGGTTTTGGATTCAATTGATAGTACCGAACGTAGGTAGTATCTTGATCCTTAACCACTTGAGTGTTGCGGATCAATGGTGTATGATTTTGATGATAGCAAACATTCTTATTTCTCTACGACTGCCTTATGTACTGACATTTCCGGTTCACACAATCGGACTACAATTTGGAATCAGCTCAAGATTGGATAGACTAGGTCTGAGTCAGTTTGTACTCTATTTCCTTTCTTGAGTCTGTTGTATTTGGTGAGGCACTGGATGATTTATAACTTGGAAGATTCTCTGTTGGATTTCTGTTTTTGGTAACATCGTCCTGGACGATATTTATATCGGCCGGGACGATCTATTCAAAAGCGGAAACCCTAATTAGGGCATCCTCATTAAGGCAGCCGTCATTAGTGGATCGGCCTGGACGATACCTTTATCGGCCTGGACGATACCTTTATCGGTCAGGACGATAAGCTCAATTCAGAAAGAATCAGCCGCAATAATCAGTTTAGGAATTCTTTGTATTATGAAATCGGTCAGGACAATATTCATGTCGTCCAGGCCGATCTAACTCAATTATGCCTAAATTAATCTGGTATCTTTGTAAAGCATTAATGATTGATTGATACGATCACATCGTCCAAGACAATCGCCGGATCGGCCGGGACGATGTCCTGGACGATCTACATCGGACAGCTCGAATTCAGGGCGATGATCAGGACGATTGAAATCGATTTTAAACTAATCGGCCTGGACGATCGTGACATCGGCCAGGACGATGTAACCAATTTTCTTCTGATCGTCCCAAAACGTCCCGGGCTGATGAGCTGAATTTGTACTGATCGATAATGTCGGCAACTTGCATTAATGAGCTTGTTTTGAGCTTTTCTATTTAAGCTTTGTCAAGGCACTTTTGTAAGTGTCTTTGACAGCCATTGTAGCTTCATTCTTTTGGGGGAAACTTGAAGAGAGAGTTTAAAAGGGAGTGAGGAAAGGGTGGAGTTTGAGAGAGAGAGATTCTGTGAGGGGGGACTCAAGGGAGTGTGGAGGGGGTTCCACACGATTGCTCCGCCAAGCTCGCACCTGAATATCGTCGGATTCAAGGCTTGTCTCGAGGGAAGCCACTACGGGAAAACACGTAATTACCGTCGGAATTTCCGGCGGATTTTTTTGCGCCGTCATTGTCGGTGCAGGTTCCGGCGGAATGATGCGACGTAACGTTTACGGCGTTATTTCCGGCGGAACCAACGCAAGAAATTTACCGGCGTCAATTGCGCCGGAAATACCGCCGGTGAAAAGGGCTCTGGATTATTTCCGGCGCAGATTACGGCGGAAACGTTCTTCTAAACTCAACGAAACCGTTCCGGCGGATTATGAGCCGGCTTATTTAAACTCAACGAAAACTGTCCGGCGCATTGTCCGCCGCTAACATTACCGGCGGAGGTTCCGCCGGAAACGCCGCCGCTAAAAGCCCTAAAATGAGAATCGGAGCCCTGTGGGCCGTCATTCTTTTCACTACTCTCTCTCACCTCGCCTCCTTCGCCCGTCGCCGTTCGTCGCTGGCCGAAGATTGACGTCGCCGACGGTCATCAAACTTCGCCGCCGACGGTCACCGGACTTCGCCGAGCATCTCCCTCTCTCCTGGTCGCCCGCCGCCGAGCATCTCCCTCTCTCTCAATCGAACTTCGCATGCACCAAGGTATTGCATTTTTTTTTTGCTATCTTTTTGTTTTAGTCATGGATGTTATCACTAGACATTTGCTAGAGGATATACCTTGGTGCATGCTTTTTGTTGATGATATTCTTCTTGTTGATAAGACTAGAGAGGGAGTTGAAGGTAAATTTGAAATATCTTTTCGCTTTAGTCATGGATGTTATCACTAGACATTTGCTATAGGATATATACCTTGATGCATGCTTTTTGTTGATGATATTCTTCTTGTTGATAAGACTAGAGAGGGAGTTGAAGGTAAATTTGAAATATCTTTTTGCTTTAGTCATGGATGTTATCACTAGACATTTGCTATAGGATATATACCTTGATGCATGCTTTTTGTTGATGATATTCTTCTTGTTGATAAGACTAGAGAGGGAGTTGAAGGTAAATTTGAAATATCTTTTTGCTTTAGTCATGGATGTTATCACTAGACATTAATTTGCTATAGGATATATACCTTGGTGCATGCTTTTTGTTGATGATATTCTTCTTGTTGATAAGACTAGAGAGGGAGTTGAAGGTAAGCTTAAGTCTTCATATCTTTTTGCTTTAGTCATGGATGTTATCACTAGACATTTGCTAGAGGATATACCTTGGTGCATGCTTTTTGTTGATGATATTCTTCTTGTTGATAAGACTAGAGAGGGAGTTGAAGGTAAATTTGAAATATCTTTTTTCTTTAGTCATGGATGTTATCACTAGACATTTGCTATAGGATATATACCTTGGTGCATGCTTTTTGTTGATGATATTTTTCTTGTTGATAAGACTATAGAGGGAGTTGAAGGTAAATTTGAAATTTCTTTTTGCTTTAGTCATGGATGTTATCACTAGACATTAATTTGCTATAGGATATATACCTTGGTGCATGCTTTTTGTTGATGATATTCTTCTTGTTGATAAGACTAGAGAGGGAGTTGAAGGTAAGCTTAAGTCTTCATATCTTTTTGCTTTAGTCATGGATGTTATCACTAGACATTTGCTAGAGGATATACCTTGGTGCATGCTTTTTGTTGATGATATTCTTCTTGTTGATAAGACTAGAGAGGGAGTTGAAGGTAAGCTTAAGTCTCCATATCTTTTTGCTTTAGTCATGGATGTTATCACTAGACATTTGCTATAGGATATACCTTGGTGCATGCTTTTTGTTTATGGTATTCTTCTTGTTGATAAGACTAGAGAGGGAGTTGAAGGTAAACTTAAGTCCATATCTTTTTGCTTTAGTCATGGATGATATTCTTCTTGTTATCACTAGACATTTTCTTTAGGATATACCTTGGTGCATGCTTTTGGTTAATGATATTCTTCTTGTTGATAAGACTAGAGAGGGAGTTGAAGGTAAAGTTGGATTATGGAGATCATCATTACTCCATATCTTTTTGCTTTAGTGGTTAGTAGACCTAGTGAGGGGATTGTGACTTTGAGCAATCATTTCATTAATAAGTGTAACATAATTTTATGTTATGGATATTAGAAATATATAAATCCATTAATTTTTTACTCTTATTTATAGGTTATGGATATTAGAAATCAACGAAGTTGGATGTATAACCGATTATCTCAAAGTCGGAAGACATTAACAGATGAATTCATCAATGGGGTGAACTTTTTCATTCAGCAAGCGAAACAGCTGCCGATCTTTATATCTGAAGGAAAGTTTCGATGTCCATGTTCTAAACACAAAAATCTAGTGATCCTAGAACCAGATGACGTAACTGTTGATCTGTATCGCAGAGGATTTATGCCACGGTATTGGTATTGAACTTGTCATGGTGAGTATGAGCCACAATTTGATTATCAATGCGGTCCTTCTACAATGCAGTCCTTCTACAAGTAGTAATGTTGCTGAGGCTAAAAATATCCGTCCAAATCTTGCCCACTTATGGAGAACAAACTTGATTAGACATAACTTGGATGTTATGCTAACTATCCAAGCGGAATACGAGGCAAACAGGATTGGCTGGTAGTTATGAAGACTAAACCAAGGGGAGTAATTGAGAAAACTAGTACGATACCAACAGCACACCAAGAAGAGTTTATGTCTAATTTAAAAGATCTCCCAATCAATGTAGATGACCAAATCAGATTTAATGAGAGCGAGTTGCAGTTAGAGGAGGTAGATCTAAACATAGAGGAAAGTGATGATGAATCTGATTGTGCTAGGAGTGTATCATCTGATGAAAGTGAATCAACAAATGATGAGTTAACAACATAAGGTAAATTAAATTTATTTTTGCTACTGCACTGTTTTTTATTTTACTTCCCTGTATTTTACTTCACTGTTTTTTATTACTGCACTCCGTTTTTTTTTTTACTTACCTGTATTTTACTTCAGTCCATTTTTTTTAGCTACTGCACTGCGTTAATTTTCATTTCTGTTATAACTCATATTTCTAATATTTCTTTTTTATTTATGTGCAGATGGCTTCAGGTGAGGAGCAGCCTAATAGAGGGTTGATAAAAAATATTTTTAACAGGCGCACTAAGAAGACTACAATTGGACCACATAGGTCACTACGTACTGAGGAGACCACCTCGGCTCAGCCTGCTACACAGTCTCAGCCTGCTACACAGCCTCAGCCTGCTACACAGCCTCAGCCTGTTACACAGCCTTTACCCACTCCTGGAGCCAGTAGCCCGCAGTTCTACTCACCGGACCTTCGATTTCCTTCACCAGATCTCGGGCAGGCTACTCCTTTCTACCCATACTTCACACCCCCACCTTATGCTGGTGCCCCTCCTACTTATCCATTTCTACCATATGCTCCACCATACTATCCCCCACCACCCCATCAGCTTGCTACAACTGGACCTTCGACAGCAGCTGGACCTTCGACAACAGCTGCAGCAGAGCAGCAGACAGATGGTAGAATGTTGATAGCACCTGAGGGTGACACGTACGTATAGTAACTTTTATTTAAACTAACTAATTGTTTTATTTTATATTTTATATTTGTTTTACATAACTTTATTTTTGTAGGTTCTATCCATCAAAACAACCAACACATAAAATACGGGACATCATACGGAGCAGGTTTGACGCTCCTTATGTTTCTTGGAAGAAAGTCCCAAAAGAAGTCCGGGAGATGTGGTTTAGAGAGTTTGAGGTATTTCTGTGTTTTTGTTTTTATGTTAAATGATTTATTCTTTCTTACTTAAGATAAATTGATTGTTTTTTATTGCAGAAAGAGTTTTGTTGGCTGCTCCAACACAATGACAAGATTAGAAAGAATTTTGAGAAGCGTGGCTCTACTCGGATGCGCGACATGTTCACAGATGTTAGAAAGGTTGGGAAGCGACCATTGTGGATTGGAGAGGAGATATGGGCTGAGTTGAATGCAGCTTGGGGCAGCGAAGAGTACACTAGGAGGAGGGATCAAAATCGACAGAACAGAGCTTCTGATGTTGGGGGCTTAGGTAGTGCACTTCATACAGGAGGCTCCGTTCCACATACTGAGCACAGTCGTCGTTTGGTAATGAATTTTAATTATTTTTTAAAATTGTTTTTTAATAATTAGTATTGATAAAACTCTCTTAATTATAACAGAAAGCGTCACTTGGTAGAGAACCAACTCCTGTGGAATTGCATAGTCGCACTCATAAGCGACAGGAGGATCAACAATGGATTGATGAGAGAGCAAGGAAGGCCCATGTAAGTATATTTTTATAAATATTTGATATTTTATAAGTTTTAGTTTAATTATATATATACTTATATTCGATTTTCTCAGGAGGAATATACACGGATTCGAGAGACTCATGCCGCATCAGGTGAGGGCTCTTCTGGCGGCTCTGTGGAGTATTCTGAGTATCGCATGTGGTCGCAGGCCGTCGGAGGAATGCAGCATGGTAGAGTATATGGCTTAGGTGCGCAAGCTCAGGCATACGAGGGGATGACCTCCTCTACTGCATCCAGCTTCGCATCCAGTTCGCATGAGTCCTTACAAGCTCAACAAATAATTGCCCTTCAAGCTGAGCTAGAACAAGTAAGGAAATCACAAGTTGATTGGCAAGCTCAGCTGCAAGCACAGGTTCAAGCTCAGCTGCAAGCACAGGTGCAAACAAGTACGGAGCAACACAATCAGTTGCTGGATGAAATGCGCAATATGAGGGAGCAACTGAGTGGAAAAGACGTAGCTCCACCTAAGGAGGAGTCGACGGAGTCAGAGTAGTGTAATTTAGTTGAAATGAACTTGTATTTTTATGTGAACTTATGTTATTGGACAATTACTTTTAATATGATGTTATCAGTTGATTTTTAGTATTAATACTGTTGTGAAACTGTTATAAATTATTATGAAGTTGTGGAACTGTTGTGAACCTGTTGTGGAACTTGTATGTGTTAGAATTGATAGGTTTGCAGGTGTGGAAATGGGATTGTTGGCTGGGAAGGTAATTTTTTTTTTGTCAATGCTACAGGTTTCCAGCGGATTATGCGTCGGTACTCCGTCGTAAAAGACGATACAACGAAATGTATCGTACGTACCGGCGAATATGATCCGTCGGCCACTACCGTCGCACGTCCGGCGGATATTCCGCCGGTAAGTACCGGCGCAACAATTGCGTCGTAAAATAACCGTGGAATTTCGATGGCGCAACTCCGGCGACCTATCCGCCGTTAATTACCGTCGCATTAGACGACGGTAAATACCGGCGCATTAGGCGCCGGAATTCTCATATTCTTCACGTCGGCAAACAAACCGTTTAATGCGCCGGTAATGCGTCGAAAACGGCGCCGGAACTGTTTCCGGCGCAACTTATACGTCGGAAACAAATTATCGACGCACCATAAACCGGCGGAGATATTTGCACCGGAACATGCGCCGGAAACTAACGGTTCCGTCGGATTGTACATTGTTTCCGGCGGATTAAGTCCGCCGGTAATAACAGGTTTTCCTGTAGTGAGTTCACCAAAGAAGATCTCTTTGGTGTCAAAAGACCCAGCGACTCCGCCGCACCGGGGAAGGTGGAAGTGATTTTGTAAGGACTTCTCTGCCTAGCTGTGGGGGCTAAAGGAGAGACTTAGTTTAGTGCAATACTTGGAGGGTGCCTCCAAGGAGTGGACGTAGGTCAAAGTTTGACCGAACCACTATAAATCCGGAGTGTTCTTTCTTTATTACTTCCGCATTTAATTTTCGCATTTTATTTATTTGTGGTGATTTTAATTTGTGCTTTGCTTAAAATTTCTTCTTTTCCAATTCATCACTCTCTTTATTAGCCTTGGGCCAGTTCTATAGGACTTAACATCCCTAACGAACTTTCTAGTGCTATTAGAGCACTTTCATTGAGAAGAATTTAATCTAAATCACTTGAGTTCATCAGATCGGGAGAGCTAGAATTTGATAGCTCTTTGTCCTCTGGTTGCTAAGATGGGGGTTCCTCTACTATGACATTTCTTATAGCTTGTTGAGTAGATGGAGCTGCCAGCGATCCGGTCATATTTGGGCTTGTTGGATCCGACCTTTTACACCCATTCAGACTTCAGACTTGAGCCATGGGAATTGCGCTCCCCAATGCTGATTTTACTGAAGTTGGTAGATTTGGAGTCATCATTTGTGGCTGAAGATTTTGGAGCCTACGAACATTCAGTAGTTGTTCGAGGTTCCTCTTCCCACTGGAACTTTAATTCTCCAGTCATTTAGGAGAATTTGGTAGACTACGATCAATTGAACTTGTTGAGTCAAATTTGTCTTCGTGCTTCCTACAGTCCCTACTGACAGGTTGATGAAGTAGGGGTTCCGCTACTACGGCCTTTCTTATTGCTTGTTGAGTAGACGGAGCTGCCAGCGATCCGGTCATATTTGGGCGTGTTGGATCCGACCTTTTACACCCATTCGAACCTTAAGCTTCAGGCTGTCGAAAGCCTTCAAGCTTCTTCGGCTAAATTTTATAGGAGTGTGTAGGCACAAAAGTCTCTTTCTTGACTTTTGAGTCTTTGTTCGTTGGAGAATGTGTTGTTTCGATCTTTTGAGAAATTACCTACAATACTTTGAAAAACAAGTTGTATTCTTGAGCACAAAAGAACATTTGAATTGATAATTTTAAATATTTATTCGGAGATCTCGGCATGCAGCGCTATGTCGACCCGAATAAATATTTAAAATGCCCCGTCTTGCAGGGACATTTTAGAATGGAATAAATTTGAAATTTTGATATTTTAAATATTTATTTGGGGATCTTGGCACGCAGCGCGATGTCGACCCAAATAAATATTTAAAATGCCCCGTCTGATGGGGGATTTTGAAATACATTCTTGCTATACAAGAGAATTTTAAAATATAAATATATGCGTGCTTTGATAAATCTGCATATAATACTTTGATCATTATAAAGTACATTAAACATGGAATTTTCATGTATGATACTTCTTTAAATGTCGATCGTTGATAGGTGATATAGGCATCTGACCATTCAGATCGATCAACTGATATGCTCCTTCTTGGTACACTTTATCGATGACGAA
Source organism: Dendrobium nobile (assembly GCA_022539455.1). Classification (NCBI taxonomy): domain Eukaryota; kingdom Viridiplantae; phylum Streptophyta; class Magnoliopsida; order Asparagales; family Orchidaceae; genus Dendrobium; species Dendrobium nobile. The sequence goes on from CM039724.1 coordinate 14,328,797, forward strand.
GGGGCCTTCCCAATTGGATATGAATTTGCCACCGATTTTTCGGTGTGGGATGATTGACCTTCTTAGCACCAGGATTAATTCCCCTTCTTGAAATGTTCGAGGGCGCACCATCCGATCAAAGGATTTCGTCATTCTTCCTCGATAAATTTCTAGGTATTGTTGAGCTTGTAACCTGAGTTCATCAAGTGCGTCAAGCTCTTCCATTCTGAGGCGGGCAATTTGCTCTTGAGTGAGATCATTCTGAATTGCTACTCGAAGTGACGGTAGTTCAATCTCCAATGGAAATACAGCTTCAACACCGAACACTACAGAGTAAGAAGTGGCTTTGGTTGGTGTTTTATAAGTCGTACGATACGCCAACGCTTCTGTCATCTTCATATGCCACTCTCTTTTGTTCTTGGTAAGGATCTTATTCAACAATTTCGCCAACGTCTTGTTGAAGGCCTCAGCCAAACCATAGGCCCTTGGATTGTATATAGAAGAGTATCGCCAATCAATTTTGTGCCGATCAACGAACTTGTAAATTTTTGTACTCTTGAATGCGGTACCGTTGTCTGAGATTATACGACGCGGCACACCAAATCTGTAGACAACGTTATGGGTAAAGAAATTGATCACATGCTCCGATGTGACCTCTCTGAATGGAGCCGCTTCAGTTCATTTTGAAAAGTAGTCCGTTGCTGCCAGAATAAAACGGTGTCCCGCTGATGATGGCGGATCTATTGGCCCGATTATGTCAGTGCCCTAACATTCAAATGGCCAAGATGCTATTGTCGGGTGCAGCGGATTTGGCGGTTGATGTATAACATCACCGTGGATTTGACATTCATGGCACCTCAATCTCTAACCATTGTCGGCCAATAATAACTCATTCTCTTGATTTTAGAAGCCATCCTAGGACCTGACTGATGTGCACCACAAAGCCCTTTGTGGACTTCTATCACCACTTTATCAGCTTCCTTGGTCCCTAGGCACCTTAGCCACATTTGATCAAAGGCTCATCTGTACAACGTGTCATTAACAAATGCGTGTCGCAATGCCCTTTTTCGAATTTGTGTGACAATAGACTTTTCTGTCGGGAGTTTGTTTTCCTTGAAGTAGTCAAGGAATGGCTGCCTCCAATCATTTTCGACTTTAATATCTAGACAATGCCACCACGATTCTGAAGCTTGACTAGCTTTACGTCTCTTGGCCACATGATACTCTTCTTAATAATTCTCCATAACGATCTGATGGAGGGTTGAGGGTCAACTGGCACTTTATCTTGCTGGCTTGAATCTAGTATTTCTTCTGCCATCGGGAATTGTAATAGAGCAGGCTCCAAGACCCTACGAGTATAAACTTCAATGAATATAGGTCTCTCCTCATTGATATTCGTCATTTCTTTAGCCAACTTGGCCAGACAATCAGCTTTAGCATTCTGTCCTCGAGGAACTCGTGCTATTTTTACATTTGGAACTTGCTTCAGAAGTTCGAGAGCTCGTCGGTGGTAATGAGCCAATTCAACTTTCCCAACTTTGTAAATGCCGAGGACTTCATTTATTATAAGCTAAGAATCACCAAAGATTTGGAGATATTGGATTCTGACATCGATCGCAATCTCCAACCCTGCTATCAGAGCTTCGTACTTGGCTTCATTATTGGTACGAAATTCAGTCAAATTGAACAAGAACCTCATTATGCCTCCCTCAGGAGCTACGAAAATAAGACCAATGCCAGCTCGGGCCCTTGCAATATTTAGAGGTCGGGCAGGTCTAATAGATGATGCCCCATCAAAGTACATCTCCCAGAATTGTGATTTATTTCCTTCCTCAACCTGCATAATCTGCTCATCGGGCAAATCATCGTTAAGTGAAGAGTCTGCTAGGATCGGATGTGCAGCGAGAAAATCTGCCATGGCTTGTCCTTTCACCGCCTTTTGTGGCATGTATGTGATATCAAACTGTAATAATAATACTGCCCACCTGGCCAGATGACCTGTCAACGCTGGTCTTGTCATCAAGAACTTCAGCGGATCGATCTTTGATATCAGTGTGGATAACATGTAGTGGCGGAGTTTCTGAACTGCAAAAATTAGTGTCAAACAATGCTTTTCAATAGGAGAATAACAGCTTTCTGCTCCAATCAACATCCGACTGATATAGTAGAGCGCATTTTCTTTTCCTTCTTCATTATTCTGGGTCAATAGTGCTCCGAGGGACTCTTTTAGTGCAGCCGTATACAATATGAGAGGCTTCTCCAGAATCGGCGCTGCTAAGATGGGCGGATTCAACAAATATCTCTTGATATTGTCAAACGCCTCCTGACATTCTGCATCCCATTTGAAAATTACATCTTTCTTCATTAGCTTTGAAAATGGCTGGCACCTACCCAATAGATTTGATATGAATCTCTGAATGAAAGCAAATTGTCCTTGCAGCGAGAGAAGCTGTCGAAGGTTCCTTGGTGGTGGCATCTCCGTGATTGCCTTAATTTTGTTGTGGTCGATCTCTATACCTCGATGACGAACAACATACCCAAAGAATTTACAGGAAGAGACCCCGAATGCACATTTGAGAAGGTTTATTTTTAGATCAAACTTTCTAATTCTCTCAAATACCACTCTGAGATCTTTTAAGTGATCATTTCGGCCAAGACTTTTAACAACAAGGTCGTCTACATAGCACTCGACCTTCTGATGTATCAAATCATCAAATATATGAGTCATCGCCCGCTGGTAGGTGGCGCCAGCATTCTTTAGGCCAAAGGGCATGACCGTATAACAGAATATGCCGATGGGCATTCTAAACGACGTATGTTTTTCATCTTCAGGAGCCATCTTGATCTGATTGTAGCCTGATGATTCATCCATGAATGAGAACATGTCGTAGTTGAAAGTGTTGTCCACTAGTAGTTTTGATACAGGGAGTGGAAAGTCATCTTTTGGGCATGCTTTATTGAGGTCCCTAAAATCAATGCAAACACGAATCTGTCAATTATTCTTCTTTACATGGACAATATTGGCAATCCAATCGGCATACTTTTCTTCTCGGATGAAGCATGCCTCTATTAATTTCTTTATTTCAGCAATCACTTGTTCTTCAATCTCCAATCTCATTCTCCTTGGAGCTTGCTTGACGGACGCTACATCCGGTTTGATTGCTAATCTGTGAACTGCTACGTCAGAGGATAAGCCAGGCATCTCAGCATATGTCCAGGCAAAGCAGTCCCTGAATTCACAAAGTTCTTTTATTTCTTCTATTTGTTCTTCGGTGGTAGAGAACTAATGAAGGTTGGGCGAGGGTCTTCCTCAGTTTCCAAGTTGACTTCTTTTAGTTCATCCATAGTGGCTGCCTGTCCACCATCTTCAAGCTCTTCTGGTGCAGGTTCGGCCTCTACAGGTTGATCATCATAATCATCAACTTTGTACGTCACTTCAGCAACATCATCCTCGGATTCAATTTCCATGCATGTGATTGCCCGGCAAATCTCTTTCCGGATAAATTTTTGTTTGATGAATCTGATACCCTCATATGCATCCATATCCTTCCGTCGTAAGGGACGCGGATTCCTTCCATACCAAAGGCCCAAGCTTGTACGAAGTTGTCGTTTGGTAGTAAGAATATTGACTTGCTTTCGTAGCATTCTCTGAATATTTTTGGTATTGAACCTAGGTAGCCTCGTAGGAAATAATTCTTCAGAATCGAGGGGCATACAACACCAGTTATTATTCTCCTCTTCGCGAACTCCCGTGGAATATAGCACATTCTTTGGCACAGTCCCATTTTTAAGGGGAGGCAGATAGAGGCTGGCGAATTCTTCAACTTTATACACCTCGCGCGGAATAATTTCTTTGAAGTGTTATAAGTGAACACGCGTGACTACGAGTACACTATCTGAAAATGATAGGCTATCGATTCTTCTAGAGAACACATTCTGCACCGTATTCATATAAATAGAGTCGTAGTCATAATCATCATTTGAAAATTCAACTTGCCTACTCCATTCATCCGTGGATTGACATACTCTTCGAGATTTGGCAAGAGTAACAACGTCTTCATCCGTGTCACTCCTAAGATGAGGTATATATTTCTTTTCTTTGGAAATGGTCGATGCTTTGGGAAGAGTCGGCGCTGCCTTCTTTCTCCCCACCTACTTCTTCTCACCTTCCCGTTCAGGTCGCTTTGTAGCCTCTGAATTTGATGGTCTAACTTCGAGAGAGCTCGAAGACTTTTGCTTCTTTGGCATGAAATACTGTGCATCTTCATAAACTGTTGCTTCATGAATTGTAAATGGCTGAATATCACCAAAAATCTTGAATTCTTCTCCATCTTTGAGATATTTCATACACTGGTGTAATGTTGACGGGACAATGCCATATTCATGCAACTAGGGAAGACCTAGTAGCACCTTGAATGAAGTATCCGCATCAATCACATGGAATTTAGCTTTTGTATGGAGCTCTCCAAAAACAAGAGGGAGCATGAATGATCCAAGGATTTTCTGCTCTTTTTCATTGAAAACATGCACCATCAACTTATCTGGTCCGAAGTGTTCCACATCAAGGTAGAGGGATCTTAGTGTTTTCAAGCTTATCAGATTCACGGAGGATCCAGGATCGATCAGAATTCGACTGATGATCAGCTTATCGCTCTCTACAGTAACATACAGAGAACAGTTATGGTCTGCAGTTCCAAGCATCATGTCCTTCTCGGAGAAAGTAATAAATGGCTCATTACGAGCTTCTAGAAACTCAGTCAAATTATGTTCAGCAAAATACGCCTCGTATCTTTCAGGATCTTTGAGAGCCTGAATCGGTCTCCTGAAGGTCTTTAGACATTACCAAGGCATCGTATATGCTGAGCTATGCTAGGATCTTTCTCAGATCGGATAAAATATTATAATCTATCCCAGTGGCTGAAGTCTTCTTTTCTTAGGATCTTTAAGAATAATATCATTGTTGATAACTATCTCTTTCTCCTTATCTTTATTGGAGACCCCTTTCTTCGATGGAGGTAGTAGTATCTTGCCGCTTCTTAACTGCACTAGAGCTATCACCTCCGGTTCAGAGTCATTTAATAGAGCATTTTCTTCAGAATCAGCCATTGTTGCATCTAGGGACTCATCTGTTGATTCAGAATCACCACCCAGGTTTACATGTCCCATCCGAGACGCTATGCTAGGGTCTGATTCGTCTTCCTCTGGAAAATACAAATCCTCCTCCGAACTGTAATCCATTGGCAACACCATCATACAGGATTCAGAGGGCACTTCTTCAGTGTATTCTTCTTCTGTCAAAGTACTCGGCGTCACCGAGATGACCCGACATACTTCTGTTGGAAGGAATTCTCATCATCTTCTTCAGCTTCATCAATTTTAAGCTCTGCCATGAAGTCAGCAAGCTTAATAGGTCGCCTCACAGTCTGGTAGTATTCATCCAAACTGTCGATAACTCTCTTAGTTGCGGTCATCTTCTCCTTGGGCTTCTTCAACTTGGTCTTCTTCTTGGATGATTTCTTCTCTCCAGGCTTTGAAGTGCTAGCTTGATTGGAGAGTTGTTTAGAAGTAGGAGCTCGCACCACCGGCAGTGCCTTCAAATTTAATACTAGCTCCGTAGGAGATTTCCACTTCACCCCTGGAACTCCTTCAAGCTGCTTTAACATTTTCACAGTTTTCTTAGAGACCGCAGTCTCTCACTGTTCTTCTTGAATTGGCTTCTTTTCTTTTCTTCTTTCTTCAGTCAGGAGTACGGAAGAGGACGTAACCACCCGAGTTGATTCCTTCCTGGGCTAAGTTAACACATTATCTGATAGTGTGATCTCTCCCTTCTGTTATTTCCTTTCAAGCCAATCCTTAAAAATATAACACTCTTCAATAGGATGGCTGACTACCTAATGATATGGGCAATAAATTGGGTCACCAGTGTGCTTTGACTGTTCAGGCCTCTTGCATTCAGACAGTTCTAAACCCGATTTCAACACTTGTCGAAATAATTTGGCGACACTCTCCCTCTTGAATGAATATTCTTTATTCATTTTATCTTTGAGAGATTGGAACGTTTTATCACCACTTCCTATTGCCTGTCTCTGGCGTTCTCCTCCACCTTGATAAGTTCGTGTCTTATCGTTGCCCTCTAGTATCAGATTCGGTTGGGGGTTGGGATTATAGACTTGCTTAGGCTTTTCTTGATATTGCATTGGCTGTTTGCCTTTGTCTATGTTGTAAATCACTTGTTTTTCTCTATCAGCTCTAGAGAAGAACGTAGAGTCGGCTTCACCCCTTCTAGCACCCGAGGACTTAGCCTTCTTGGGCTTATCAGAGTGATTTTCTGATTTGGAGAAATTCAATTTCTCAAACTTGGCCACTCTATCGAGCAAGTCTTGAAATGTGTTGATTGTAGTCATGCACAGGAAGGGTTGCATCTTGTCATCAATGTTGCTTATTAACAACTGTACTGCATGTTCTTCTTCGAGTTGTTGCTCACATTTCATGCTCAGGTTGCGCCAGCGAATGATATATTTGGTCACTGACTCTTCTCTTTTTCTCTTATCTAGAGCGAGGTCAGCGATCATGATCTTCTCAGTTGCACTAGCAAACCTCTTCACGAACATATTTTCCAATTCTGCGAAGGTCTTCACAGAATCATTCGGCAGTTCAGCATACCATTCAAAAGCAGTTGCTGTCAAATTGCTGACGAATTGTCGGAGTAGGGCGTCATTGCCTCCTGTGTTCCCGCAGGTGGTTTAAACTGTGCCAGGTGCTGCCTGGGGTTGTTATTATCATTGAAAGTGTTGAACTTTGGGACCGAATACCCTTTCGGGTATGGTACTTGGTCGTATTCAGCAGGATACGGACGACACTTGCCCACCAACTTTTCTGCTTGGTCAACAGCTATAATAGCCCTGATCCTTTTTGTGATTATTCATTCCAACTGTGCAGCGGTCACAGGTTCAGAAGTACTTGCAACATTTTATGGAGTGGACTGACGGATGACATTATAAGCCTCGTGACCACTTTCAGGAATACCTCGTACTCCCGAGACTTTAGGCATTTGGAAATTTAGAGGATCAGCACGAGGATTGGGCATGACACCAATAACGGTAGTTCTCTGCATCATCTGCATCATTGCCCCCATCTGAGCCATCATCTCAGTCATCTTCTCATTCAACTGAGAGATTTCTCTATCTTTGGCTCTCATTTGTCGCCTTATATGTCTTTGCATGTCTGCAAGTGTGACATTCTCATCAGCGAAGGGATTCTCCTCGGCTTCTTCTATTTCTTCTTTTGCTTCGGAATGACCACCTCTGCCAGTGGTGGACCCAGCTTCACGACAACGTCGATAAACTTGCCTAACCGGTGGTTGTTGATCGTCTTCATCTTCATCGTCATCGTAGTAGGCTTCCTCATTAGCATTGGTGTGTCTCACCATATAGACTACCTCCATGTCCAAGGTGTTATTTATTTATTGTATTTCTTCTTTTAGATTTTCTTCTAGAAATTCATCAATATTTTTTTCAATATTTTCTTCCCCTTCAAGGTATTCTTCCTCTTCTATATTTTGATCATCTATATTTTCTTCCAGTACTCAGATCTCCGAGCGGCGATGCCATTGTATTTCCGGTTCTTGATTAGGCACGAGGACTTCTTCGATCAGTGGGCTGCGATCGAAGTTAGTCTCTTCCTTTGGAGGGGATGGAGGGCGACGGGATCCCCTGGAGGATTCTCCAAGGTGTCTACCGTTTGGAGGAGTGTCATTATGGGTCCTTTTAGGGGCCCACTTCTGACGTTGTTTGTTGATGGGGTCGGATCTCCGGGAAGCCTCACCGGATGTTAGGCCCAAATCCGTTCTTCCTTCTCTTCTATATTCCTTCTCATTCCTTAGAGGCTTTGGCCTCCAGACTTGCTTTCCTTTCCACCAGGACCTTTCAACAGCGTTTCCCTGAATTTGTAATTCAAGTGTCACGCCCCGATGTTCACCGCGTGAAATATACTGTCTTTCTCTTCTCTCCGCCGTAAAGGATAGGCGTTCTCTTGGTGGGGTTATCCTGGCCTCGATCACCAAAGGCCGTTGGAACTTCTTTTTCTTCAGACCCTTCTCCTTCACGGTCTTCAAGACTCGGTATACCCGAGCTGATAGAGTCTCAGGCTCATTTCTTTTTGGAGGGATTGGAGCTTCACGTCGTTGCTCCCAGAAGGGCTTCTTTAGCTCCCTAGTAGAGCTATTCCTCTTCACCCATTTCAAGTCTGTAAACTTATTCCGGGTAGGAACATTAGCTTCAGGCTCTTGGGCAGATAAATTTGAAGGGTGAACAGGGACTTGTTTCTGCTGAGCTCGGAGTTCAGCGTTCATCTTTCTTCTCTGCCTCCTTGTAGGCCTTCCTCCAGACGAGGCTTCAACATTGTACTTTCCAGGTGCAGATAATCTGGTTGACAGAGTAGTGGTGTTTGCAGTCACCACAGAGACTTTTCCACCATTCATAAGTCTCCTGGTGGTGAGGGCTTCAGGCTGTGATAGCCATTCAAATACAGAAACCCTCCCATGAGGATTTTCAGCAGCAGGTCGTTGTGCTGGCAGATGCATACGACCAGTAGAAGCTTCATCAGCATTGAGTCTTCTGGCAGACTTCTCAACATTCCTACCATTCACAAGAATGGCGGCACTCCTTGCAGCAATCGCCGGGAAGTCAACGCTACCAAACTGGATGGTAGCTCCAGTGTTTCCGGTCTCAATAATAGCATTAGCCAGCTGGATCCTGGCTCCTCGTCCTAGTTAGACGGTCATCGGGGTGTTCTGTAGATCCATCTGCATAAATGAAAGGCAAGAGTTAGTAATCAGAATCTGATACATCACCCGCATTTTCAAAATGCAGAGACTTGCACAGAACACAAAAATAAGAGAAGATAACATTAGCGAGCAATTAAAATAATATAAATTTAAAATACTGCTAAATACGTTATTTCAAAGATTTTTTTTTTTTGAGCAATCATTCTTAGGATACTTAAAATTTTAAGTACAGATCGATATAGATGCTACTATAATACTGACAAGACTAACCAAAGATAGAAAGAGAAATCAATCCCCAGCGGAGTCGCCAGAAATCTGTGGGCTCCGAAAATTCGGCCACGGACTTCCCGCCGCGCTCATTTGCTTTTTCTTCTGGCGAGGGAGTTTTAACGAATAAGTTCCGAGGTAAATTTTGGAAGGCATATGGGTTTGTAGATAAGACACTACCCAGAGATTTCGCCCTCATTTTGTGAGGACTTTATGATCTGAGTTCTGGTTTCCTATAGGCGCAAGCCCCTATAGTTAATTACCCCTACCGATCACGAGAGAGAACTTTCGATTAAGGCTAGTCGTCAATCAGATATGTAGAATATACGTGTTATCTGGCATATAGTAGCTGCAATGGGCATAGGAATTTGAAAAGTTTGGATTTAGGGAATTGAAGAGTTGGGTTTTTGGATTTTGGGTTGGAAGATTTGATATTTAAATAGAAATTGCACCATCTCACACTTAAAGCGGATGGTGGGGAAATGAATGATAGACCCGATCAAGATCCCATGGTTCTGTCATCCCGGGCCATCGTGGTCCCTGGTCTACTTAGTCAGAGGAGGTAGTCGACCCAACCTAATAGAAAGATCCTTGTCGGCAACCATGGGTTGCTTCGTCCAAGGGGACCTGGTAGACCGGGGTTGAATGTTTGTCTAAGGGGACAAATTTGAATCCACCTTAGCTAACAGAGGGCTTTGTTCCCTATCGATCATACCCTATTGATTCATATCTCAAGGATTTAACGCCACTAAGGAACGTATTGGCTCTGGCCATAACCGCTATTAGTGGTGCCATTTGGCGGTAAAACCACTTGGTTTAGAGGGCCCTAGGTCATAACCGTTTACATGCAATGCCATTTGGCGGCGAAACTGCCGGTTAGAGGACACGTACCACATCCTTACTGTCAAGAGATTGTTTGAGAATGGATCCTAGTGATATTTTCGACTAGGCATTAGCTCTTTATGAGCTGAAGTAAATTTTAATTTGTCCACCCCGGCAAACTGTTGCGGACGATGGATGGATTTTGCTTTAAGTTATTGATTGATTTATTTCAATTTTAAATATTTTTGAGATTTTGGAATTTTTGTGGAGTTTTTAGATTTTTATGGGAATTTTGGGTGGAGCTATGGACTTTGGATATTTGGGAGACATTTGAAAATTTTTTAGAATCCCTCCGGTTGAGATCTGCATTCAACACGGCCATCATCGGGGTGTTTGGGGTCATTTCTCTTTTGTTGATTGAATCTTGTCAACTCTATCAAATTATCGATAGAGGATCGGATTTCGTAGGCTTTGTGCCCTTGATAGTGAATTATTCTGATTATAGGCTTTGAAGGCCTAATATGAATGTATAAAATAAATATCTCAGTCGACCTCATGACCAGATATTTATTTAAGGGTTCGAGCTTTGTCAACTTCCGCTTGCCTGCAGAGGAGGATCAGGCTCGAACTTGAATTCACTTATTGACCCGCGCTGCATTTCTTAGACGTCACATTTATTTCTACAACATGCTCATCGGGGCCCATGCGGGTGTTTGGGGGATTTTATAATTATACCCTATCTACTTCTTTTACCTACTTAGGAGGATCGGATTTAAATTTTAATAACCCGCGTAGCATCTCTAGACGTTACGTGTTTACCAATAACACGCCGTCGGGGCCCATGCGGGTGTTTGATTGATTTTACCCCTTTTAGTGTACTTATGTGTATACAAGCTACGGTGTACGTGCATGAGTACTTTGAAAGTATTTGTGAACGCCTTATGTCCGCTTGCATAGATGTTGCGGATCCGGTGGCGTGGTGTAGCAGCTTTTGAATTGAGTTGTTTGCTTCTTCGTACAGGAAGGCTATCGTGCACTACTCGTTGCTTTCTGCAGGTGGATTGTAGTGCACTAACTAATCTCCTGCTTTGGATCATATGAGCTCGCACTTGTCATATTCTTCATGCATTTTGTTGTGATTTTTGGTCTTTTCAGTACATCCGCTACTGCTGCATCTAGGTAGGTAGATGTATTCCTTCACAGACTGAAATTGACTTCAGGATACTGCATTTAATGAAGTCTTTCTGCATCTACCTCTAGGTGGCATGTTATACACACATCTTTATTTGTTGCGAGATTGCATTTATTGCAGATCTTTTATCGTATATAAGGGCTTTTGCATTTATCACAGTTCTTCTATATTTTTCTATAAAAAGTGTATTGCGTATATGAAAAGTCTTCTATAATGACTTGAAGGAGTTTGCATCTGTTGTATTTCTCACCATCTATTTCTTCATATGTGTTGGTTGTTGTCATTTGAGGGAGTCTAGTATATTTGTTTACACTTGAGTGACATCAGTTGTGTATGAGCCTTAGTGTTCTATCCATTAACACACTAATACACTATTGCAATCAAGTTGTTTCCCCTCGATGTTTGCAAGCATGCTGCATTTATCGTATATAACAAATAGCAAATCACTATGCCCACTATATTTCTTAAAGGCTCATGACATGAATAACAACATTATCATTATTTCCACTTAAAATCAGCATCTGGATTGGCATAATCATTGTGGACAGATTCTATCATTCATTGGGGGATTCTTTCGTTAAGTACTATCCAACTTCTTTGAATGAACTTGTGGATCCACTGGAAAGGACATTAAACCACACATTGAACATCCCTTCAAGAATAGTTCATGATCTACATGATAATTTGTTCATTGATAATTGCTTGCAATCATTTGAATGCTTCAATTTGATTGAGATCCATTCATATACACTGAATATTTATCATTCTTGAGTTTCATATGGTCTTTTGACTCAAGTCAAGTTCAAATCAACTTTAATTTGAGTCTTTTGATCATTTGAATTTTGAATTCAATCACGTTCACAATAATTCATCATGATTTATTGCCTTGGATTTTAGACAATATATCATAAGCATCCCATATATATCAAGTTAGCATATTTATTGTACATTGGTCCTTGCTTGCATGATTAATGATATTGATTGGCAAAATTATAATTCTTATTATATTTCATGCTATTCATTCGATGTTCAAAGTCTTGTTCAGGTTCAAATTCAAGTTCAAATCTTTGTCCACTGTGCTTAATTCAAATCAAGTCGACATTTGAATCTGCCTCCGAGTCTGTTGTCATCTTGGTTTGAGTTCATGGTCCCAAATTAGGTCTTGCCCAAGTTTGAAGTCCAGAAAATAAGTTTAAGTTCTTGTAATCTTTGAGTTCACTTAAATCATTTATTGCAAGTCCATGCTCACTTGAGTTCAAGTTCAGTTATAAGCTCCTTCCCAACACGCTAAGAAAAGCGTGTAAAGGCGGGGTTTCCAAGGCGATACGAACTTTGAAGAAGGAATTTTAGGTGATTACCCGCTTCGTCGCAAACGTCGGGACGCACTCCCTCCCACCACCCTAAGAAAAGCGTGTATAGGTGGTCGTTTTGTCTCGACGAATGCGTTGAAACGAGTTCTCGGAGTTTTAGGGTTTAGGAGTTATACCTTGGCGACCATCGGCGCGGATCGAGGAAGAAAGAGGTTTTCTTTTATAAAAAATAATTAATCTTAATTAACTATGATTAATTATAATTCAAACTACTTAATCATAATTATTAATAATTATATAGAATTAAAGTATAATTAACTGTAATTGACTTTAATCAATTATAACTAATTAACTTTACTTATAATTAATCATAATGATTAGTAATTAATTAGCATAAAATAATTAATTATTATCAAAATAATTAATCATAATTAAATTCGATTAACTAAAATTAATTTAAAGATAATAGTAATAAAAGAAATTAATAATAATTTAACTAACATTAATGATAACAATCACTAATATTAGAATAACCTAATCCCAATCCCTAACTTACTGTTATCTTGATGATAGCAAATGGATCGGGCAGAGATGGATCTTGCGGCCAAGGCAGAGAGGGAAGGAGAAGTTCGGCTATATATGAGATCAGGTGGAGTGAACTTCGGCTATAAGAGATGAAGAAGAGGTTGCGGCTCCTGAGGCTTGTAGATCCTCCTTATTTTCTCTATATTTTTCCATCAAACCTCTTAATAAATGTATGGCTTCCATAGTCGACATACCCGGCATGAATCCAAATTGATTTTGAGAAACATTAGTATCACGTTGCAACCTATGCTCCATAACTCGCTCCCATCATTTTAAAGTATGCCACATTAACTTAATACCTCTATAATTCGCACAATCTTGTGCATCACCTTTATTCTCAAAAATAGGAATTAACACACTCATTCTCCACTCATCTGGCATCTTTTTAGTCTTCAAAATAGTATTAAAAATTTTAGTAAGCCATGAAATTCCTTCATCTCCTAAGCATTTCCACACCTCTATTGGAATATCATCAGGTCCAACAGATTTTCCACCCTTCATTTTATTTAAAGCCTCTCTAACTTCAGTTTTACTAATACACCGATAAAAACAGAAATCTTTATTTTCATTTAGGATGCTAAGGTCACTATAGTCAATCTTATTTTCACAATCTTCATTAAAAAGTTTAGCAAAATATCTCATCCACCTTTGTTGAATATCATCTTCTAAGAAAAGTATTTTTTGATCTTCATCCTTAATACACTTCACTTGAACTAAATCCTTACTACTCATATCTCTTTGTTTGACTAACTTATACATATATCTTTCTCTCTCTTTAGTATATAATCTATTATATAAATCACTAAAAGCTAATGTCTTTGCATCGCATATTGCTTTCTTAGCATCCTTACGAGCCACTTTATATATTTCTCAATTATCAGAATTTTTAAAATTAAACCAATTTTTATAATAAAACTTCTTATTTTTAATCTTTTCTTGCACATTTAGATTCCACCACCAACAATTTTAACTATTAGGAGTTTTTTTCTTTCATACTCAAGGGACATCTTTTGCAATATTCTGAATATCACTAGCCACTTTTTCCCACATAACATTAGCATCCTCATGCACAGACAAAACCTTAGGATCTAAAATCTTATTCTCAAAAATATTTTTATTAATATTCTTTAAATACCCCCATCTAATCCTAGAAAATCGTTTTACTTTATTTAAAAATTATATCTCAATTTCTTATATCAAGTGATTCTTTATTATTTATCTTTTATCTTTTTTTAAATTTTATTATAATAATCACTTGAATCATATTCATTTTCTTTTTTCTATATAACTGAGTCGACTCGTGAGCTAGCTCGAACTTATAAAATTAAGCTTGAGCTCGAACTCAATTAATTAATCTAGCTCAAGCTAGAGGTTACTCGAGCTTGGCTTGATTCGTTTATACCCCTAGTTACAACTTTACCAACCCCAAAGAAAGATCGTACTTGAAATATATACATAGTTAGCAAAGCAATTATTAAGATCACAATCAAATATAGATTTTGAATCCACAAATTAGATGGCATGCTCAATCTTGTTGCTAACTCAAATAATTTCTCGAAATTTGACTTTAAAAGTGTATACCATCAAATTGGTATTAAACTTGGGGATGCATGGAAGCAATATTCAAAACCCTAGACGACCATTCTGAATGGCTTGTTATGCCTATGGGTTATCAGATGGCCTTAGAACATTAATGATTTTAATGATTATGGCCTTGAAACAATTCATTGGAAAATTTCTAGTAGTATTCTTTGATGGTATTCTTATCTTCAGTCATGATGAGAAAAAACACCAAAAACATTTGAGGCTAATTTTAACTCAACTCAAAGAAGCTAAGTTTTATATCAATGTGAAAAAATGCTTCTACAGTCAAACCAATGTCACCTTTCAAGGTTTTTCCATACTTGCTAGTGAAGAGAAAATAGATCCTATAAAAATTAAAGCTATTCTTGATTAGCCAAGCCCCAAGAGTTTGACAGATGCTAGAAATTTCCATGGTTTAGCTACCTTTTATAAAAAATTTCTTCTATATTTAGCTCAATTGTAGCTCTCATAACTAATCTCTTAAAGAAAGATAAGTTTGTATGTACTAAATCTACTCAGAAAGCCTAAGAGCAAAAAAAAGTTCTTTTGATCTCATCCCTTGTTCTAAGACCCCCATACTTTAATCAAATATTTGAAGTCACCTATGATGCTTCTAGTGTTAGTATAGAAGGCATATTTAGTAAAGAGAATCGGCCGATAACTTTTTATAGTGAGAAGTTGAATGATACAAGACAATAATATTCTACATATAATACAGAATTTTATGTCACCATTGAATAACTCAAATATTGGAGGTATTATTTATTGCACAACGAGTTTATCCTCAACCCTAACCACCATGCACTTAAATTCATAAATACTCAGAGGAAGCTAAACTACAGGAATGTTAAATGGGTTGAGTACCTTCAAGATTTCACCTTTGCGCTTAAACATAAGCCCGGAGTAAATAATAAACCTACATATGCCCTATCAAGAGTTTCCTTGGTAGTCAGGTCATTAGAATGTCAGATTATTGGATATGAAAATTAAATGATTATCAAGTCTATCCAGGCTTCCATCTGATTTAATTATAGCATCTTCAAAAGGGCATATTCTTTATTTGGCCTTCCTTGAACAGCTCATCTTATTTATTTGGCCTTCCTTGAACTTCCATGAACCTCTAAAAACATGATAGCATGCTTATGTTTGTTGATCATTTTTCCAAAAGGTCCCACTCCCTACCTTGCTTAAAATCATTAAAATCCAATGATGTATCTCATGTAGCAAGACTATTCTTCAGCGAAAAAATAAGGCTCCTTGGACTTTCTTTTACATTGTTTTTATCAAGATGTTCAATTCATATCATATATCTAGAAAAAAAAAATGTGGAAGTTAATAGGCACTACTTTAAAATTTTAATCAGTATTTCACTCTCAAACTAACAGGCAGACCGAGCTCATAAATAAAACAATAGGAACTTCTGGGATTTGCATTGCCCTACAATAGAGTTTGCAGACAATAGTACCATCTCACGATCCAACAATAAAACAACATTTGAAATAGTCTAGATACATCTAAAAGAAACCAATTAATCTTTATTTGTAAGTCGATAAAACCATCACTAGGAAGTACCTACCAAAAATTCTTTATTTGAGGTGAATTAGGTCATTAGAGATGAGGTGCCAAGAAATCAAGAAGAAAAGCATAGGATCTCAACTCTTCAGATTATCTTGATTTCAACCCAGAGCTTGTGGAGGATTACTTGATTTCAACTCTTCAGAGAAGAGCTATTTTAGACACAAGGGAATTGATATGGTAGGAGATGCCCAACAAAGAAGAGATGGACCAACCACCAAAACTAAGACCAAAAAGGAATTTGAAAAGATGCAAAGACTAAATACTATGAACAAATATATTAAATAGAATTTTATTCAATATTTATGTATGAGTTTAATGTTGTATGAGACTATGTTATCATGATTTTAAGTTGTAGTAGCAGTTAAAAAGTGAGATTGAAAAATTCAATTGAATTTCAGATTTTAAAATCTTGGAAGGAATAATTAATTCCTTAAGGGAACATGTTTAATTAAATGAATAAATTTGATTCAAACACTGACCTATGCTTAATTGGCCAACCAAGGCAAGATGGAGGGGACTTTTTTAGATAGTTACACTCTTTCTCATGAACTAGAGTGGTTGGCCCATCAATCCCTCCTTTTTCAGCTTTGTGTGCAATTCAAATGCACTTGTTATAACTATTCAAACTCTATGGAATAAACAATAAATCAGTATTATTGCCTATGCAAATTTAGAGTTCAATTCAAAAAGAGGACACACGGTGGCAAGCATGTCTTATTTATAATTTTTTTAATTGTTTCACAAAATCAATTTGGATTCATGCATTAGGTCTACTGTAAAAGCTATACATTTATTGAGAGATTTTATGGAGAAGTATAGAGAGAACAAGAAGGATCTAGATATGATATTTATGGATTTAGAGAAAGCATATGATAAAGTTCAAAGAGAAGTGCTATGGAGAGTTCTAGAAAAGAAAGTGATTAATAACGTTTATATTCAAGTCATTAAAGATATGTATGTAGAATTTGTTAATTGTGTTCAAACATAAGGCAGTTTGGCCAAGTATTTTTTTTTATTTAAGTTGGATTTAGGGGTGCAAACTATTTGAGTCGAGCTCAAGTCAAGCCTAGCTTAAGCTCAACTTGTGAGCTAAATCTCAAGTTCAAACTTGAGCTTGAACTCAAGTCGAGCTCGACTCGTGCCACTGAAAATGAGCTCATGAGCAGCTCGCGAGCCAATCTGCAATCCACTAATCCGCCTTCCTCCTTCTGCATTTCACACACAAAGGCGCAATTCGAAGTTCACATGCGAAGGCGCAATTCTCCTTCAGCCTTCCATGGTTTGCATGCGCAGATGTGCTTCCGCCACACCTTCCGCCTTCCGCTTTTACATGAGCCACTCAGCGAATAATTGAGTCGAGCATCACCCGAGCTGAAACTTGAGCTTGATAATCAAACAATCTTGAAATTATGCTCGACCTATAAGCTCAGCTCGCAAACTTGTTAACGACTTGAGCTCGAGCTAGTTCGACCCACTTACACCCCTAGTTGGATTACATCAAGGATTAACCTTAAACATATATCTTTTTTCTTTAGCCATGGATGCTCTCACTAGACATTTCCAAGAGGTTGTACCCTGGTATATGATTTTTGCTAATGACATTCTACTTGTTGATAAGACTAGAGAGGGATGTGGGCTCCAAAAATTTTCGCACCGGCCTCCCCTGCTCTGGGGGAGTTTTAACGGATGAAGTTCCGGGGTAAATTTTGGGAAGGCGGATGGGTTGGTAGATAAGATATTACCCAGAGATTTCGCCCTCATTTTGTTAGGACTTTATGATCTGAGTTCTGGTTTCCTATAGGCGCAAACCCCTAAAGTTAACTACCCCTCCTGACAACGAGAGCAAACTTTCGATTAAGGCTAGTCATCGATCAGAGATGTAGAAATATGTGTTATATAGCATCTGTAGCATCATGGGCTAAGGTATTTGAAGAGTTGATTTTTAAAATTGGAAATTTCACCATCTTGCACTTAAAGCAAATGGTTGGGGAGTGGATGATGGAACCGATCAAGATCTCATGGTTCCGTCGTCCTAGGTCATCATGGTCTCTAGTCTACTTAGTCAGAGGAGTTAGTCGACCCAACTTGAGAGAATGATCCTTGTCGAAAGCCATGTGTTTATTCGTCAAAGGGTACCTTATATACCTTGGGTGGATATTTGTTTAAAGAGACAAATTTGAATCCACCTTAGCTGACATATGGCTTTGTGCTCTATCGATTATATCCTACTTATTCATATCTCAAGAATTTGATGTTATTGTGGAGCATACGGGCTCTAACCATGACCATAATTTAATGGTGTCATTTGAGAGCAAAATCAACCGATTTAGAGGGCCTCAATCATAACCGTTTACTTGTAGTGCCATCAGGCGACAAAATCACCGGTTATAGGACATATGCCACTTCCTTACTGGTAGGAAACAGTTTGAAAATGAATCCTACTGATATTCTCAGCCAGACATTAGCTTTTAGTGAGCTGAAATTATTTTAAAATTTGTCCAGCTCGGCAAATGATTGCGGAGGATGGTTGGATTTTGCTTTAAGTGGTTGATGATTTATTTTAATTTTAAATATTTTGAGTTTTAACCTTTTTGGAGATTTTTTAAATTTGTGGACATTTAGGTGGTATTTTGAATGTTTGGGGACCCCTCCGATTGAGATTTTGTATCAACACAGCCATCATCAGGGAAACATATGGGCATTTTTAATATTTGTGATTTGAATATTGTCGACTCTGTCAACTTACCGATAGATGATTGGGTTTGTTGTCAACGTTATGATTTTATTAATGGATTTCTCTTGTTATAGGCCTTGAAGGCCAAACATGAACGTATAAAATAAATATTCCGATCAATACCTAGATCATATATTTGTTTGATAATTCGAGCCGTGTTGACTTCTATCTACCCGTATAGAAGGATTAAGCTCAAACATAGGTTCACTTATTGACCTGCGCAGCGTCCCTAAACATCACGTGTATACTCATAACACACTCGCCTAGGCCCATACGGGTGTGATTACATATGCATTTCTTTATGTTTACGTGTATAAATGTTGTATGTTCATGTATGGGGACATCTTTGGAATATATGATGGGTCTTCTATGACAGCTTGTAGAAACTTGTTTTCATAGCCATTTCGTGTTCCCCTGTAGTTGATATATTGGCGGGTAGTCTGCAGCCGCCTGTAGAAGCTTGTATCTGTTATAATCTTTTTGCACTTGTCCGCAGATAACATGCTAAATGTAGGCCTGCGCAGAGGACCCCCCACATCTACAACATATCTACCAATGTTGCTTGCAAGTGCATTGCCATCTATGTCTGCATTGATTACAAGAACGTCATAGCATTCAACATGCGCTGCTTGTATGTATTTGCAGAAGATATACTACTTGTAGATATATTGATGTGTTCCTTTCATATTGATCATATGTTTGTAGGAAGCCATATTCATCTGCCTATTGATTAGCATTGGCTGTAGAAATTTTCTTACATTCATTGCGTACCGTTAGTTGCCACTAGCAGGTATACCATTGTGTATACAAAAATTCTTTCGTTGTTGTTAACGAGCATTTGCACTCGCCACATTCTTCTATTCTTATTTGTGTACAAATTCATGAAACCGCTCGTAAACTTACATTGTCTACTAGTAGGACTGCATTTGTCACCAATCTCTCCATACATGTGGATTGGTATCAACTACGAACAAGTTGAATTCACTGCAATTTGCTTGAACATATATTATTGGCGAGTCACCCTTTCCTTTACACGTAACCCATTACATTCACTAATGATCCTTTTCGTCGGTGCTTTCAAACTCTTTTATATAAGCTTATGAATATTACAAGTCTTATGTTGCTCATGCCATACTTTAATGGATCAACATATTCACCATGCACTTTTCTGATAAATTAGCATAGATTTCATCGTGTTCATTTGTAGGACTAATATGGATGCCTCCATCATCGATATGTAATTTGTAGTATTTGCAAGAGTATTCCCACATATTATGGCATATCTACTGGTAACTAAATCACACACCCTTTTCACTTAGAAATCTCATTGTTTGCATTTCAATTGGTAATGATTCCCTTTCATATCTATTGGATGTCTTACATCATTTCTTGTAAGCAATTTCAATGTGTTTGTTGTATATTTTCTTCTTTGCTTGTAGAAAGTGTGTTGCATTTGTCTTACATCATTTCTTGGCCTGATGCTGCATTTGTTGCTTGTTAATATTTTGAATTCTTTGCACATCATGGTTTAAAATTGCGCAATAAAAGGTGCGCCTCAATGTAATATGGTTTTTTTAAGCCTCAAAACCCAAGCAATAAGTTCAGGTTTTGAGGCTTACGCCTCAAGTTTACTGAGGCGCGTCTCGCCTCTAAAAAAAACTAACCTAATTTTTTTCGAACCCCCAATTGCCAACATGGAGTCCTGAATTGCCTAGTGAGATATCGACGCGGTATCAACATTTAAACCCTAGTAAAGGTAAAATGGCAGAAAAATTTTATAGTACACGCGACATTTCGGTTTTCAACTTCCAGCAAACGTTTCAAGCATTCACTTTGGAGCAATTTAAAGCATTCACTCAGTTCCTTCTCAGATGTCGTCACCCCCAAAGAGAAAAGTAATTTGCTGGCATGTTTTCTATTCAAATTCTACGTATTTTATGATTATGCTATGAGTAGGTGTTTAGGGTTTTGAAGTTCTTTGTATTTTATGGTTATGCTATACGGATGCGTTGCTTCTCGAAACATTTTAAATATTTGATACTTTGATGCCATTGTATTTTCTCTGTATTTAGGGATTATGAATTTATGTTAAAATTTGAAACCTAAACTATAACTAAATTTTAAGCACTGAGTACTCTATGCGTATGTTGTGCATGATATATGCTTATGTTATGCGTACTATATGAGTATGTTGTGCGTTTTTTGTGCTTATCTTATTTACTTATTTTATATGTTTTTATTTTTCAGATATATGTTCGTCCAATTACCTATCGATGCTATGTTTCGTGATAATTTTGCTCAGCAAATTTCTCCTAAAATTGTGGACACATTGAAACGTTTAAAGATCATACAATTTTTGCAATTTTCTGGGTTTGAGCAAAATGTCCCTCTTATTTATGAGATGATCTCAAGGTGGAACATTTTAAATCAATACTTTATTCTAAAAGGTCAGCCCATTCCTTTCACTGCTGATGAAGTGTACTGGTCTGTCAAATAAAGGAAAAGAAATATCCTAGCTTTTCTTAGCACATACTTCAGTTACATCATTAAAAATTAAGGCAGATATGCTGGAGTTGAACAAGCAACCCCCCCAAACTATGTTAAGAACTTTTATCATGTATTTATGTTTAAATTTATTTTTTCAACTTAACAACTTTAAAATCTCTCGGTTTGCTTCAAAGAATAGCAAATAATCCAGATGATTTTTTGTCAATAAACTGGGCTGATTCGATTAGGGAATTTTTAGTTGAAGAGTTTAATAAGGCCCCCTCCAAGATTTCAAATAAGAAGCCAACAGGTTATATCAACAGTTTTGTACCCCTGCTAATTGTGAGTGCTAAGTGTTAACTGCTAAATTCATTCGAAATTTTATTTAATTTTATAATTCATTTGCTAAAATTTTCTTTCATCTTATACAGATTTGGTTCCTAGAGCATACTTTTTTATGCTCCATGTATGCTAACAAAAGGCCCCGTTTTCTATGATGAGCCGATGATATTGTATATAATATAGAGGTGGTCACTAATTTATTTATTAATCTAAGAAAAAGTCATATTTTTAATGTCCTCAAGCTAAAATTTATCTAGTTAACATCAAGAAATATCCATTAGATAGCCCTCCATCCCCTGATTCCCCTCATGAAATATCCATCCATCAAACCTCCCCAATCTCCCCATCATACCCCACCTCTTCAATAAGACCCCCATCAATCTCCTCAGCAACCACACTTTAGTTTTTCTGCTGAAGTACTGGAATCTCTCTGAGAAAGAATAATCAAATCCTACCAAGAAACCTACACAAAACTCTTTCTTGAATTTGAAGGTAGGCTGAGCAGAAAGTTTGAAGATCTAGCTAAAAAAGTTGAAGTTATTGAGGCCAAGTTCAATAATCATATTAATCAAAGCAAAATATTTCTCAGAAATGATCTGTTACATACTCTTCATCTTCCAATAAGAAATATAAATCAGATATCCCTTCCCCCAATAAACTAATCCCCCAAAATGAGTCAATCTCATCCAGAAATGAGATAATACCACAAAATGAGCCTATCCCAGCCGAAATGCAACTAATTCCATACTCAAATCCAAATGAACCACTACCAGTAGATGATATTCAAATCATTCCTGATTATGCAAATAAAAAAAAATTACAAAGATATTCTGAGTCTGAGTTCTAAGAAGAGAAATTTTATGTATGAATGCTTGAAGAAGTTCAATAAAAGGTAAAATCTGCAATTGTTATGAACTCATAATTCTATTAGTTTTACGTATGGTATGCGTATGGTATACATATGATATGCGTATGATATTCATATTCTATGTGAATTTTTTGCGTTTTTTTTTTGTAAGGACGATAATGTCTTTTTTTTATAACCTTCTTATTTCTAGAACTTACATTGACGAGTTATTAAATGACAGTTATTTAGGCAATGAACATGTAGATATTTTCGCCCTTTTGTTAAATGAGAAGTGTAATCTTATGCCTGACAAATATCATAAATTTCTACACATCTCGTCAGTCTATTGGGTTAATAACTTAGTATTCAGTTAATCAGTTTAACACCAGTTTTAATATTTGTTTTTCATTTCTTACATTTACTTTTTGCACTTGCAGAATAACAAAAAGATAAATTATCCAGATTGCAAATCGACCATATAACTGAATTTTCTATTACTTCAAACAATATTTTATTACAGCCAATCTTTGAATCCTCGCACTGGAGCCTTCTAGTTGGTTTGCTTAAAGAATAAAGCTGAAAATTTTATAACTCGTTGCCCACCGCGTCAAAGAGCATAGGCTTCGTGTTCCAAAAATCGTAAGTGTTAAATGAAATCATGAAACTGATGAACTATTCAATTTTTCAAAAATTTACAGAACTAATCCTTGCTCTACATATTTTTCAGATTAAAGCCCTATATTCTGACACGAAATGAACTTTTGATAGTGATATTAGAAAATGAAAGCTTTCTACCATAAAATGTGTGCCAAAACAGAACTTTGTAGATTGCAGAATGTATGTATGTAAATATATAGAAATGATAAATCTTGAAGGCAACACTGATTGGACTGATAGTACAAGTTGGCAAGAAGACATGTCAAAGTATAGAGCGGAATTTGCATATGAAATATTTTGTAAATCATTGAAAAAATAACAATTTTTCACATTGTTTGTAAAATATTTATTTATGAATATTCGCTTCTAGTCTGTAAAATGTTTATTTCATGAAACTGAAAAATATATTTATCACTTTTGCGTAAAAATGTTATTTACATTGATTTGATGAAAAAAGAACTTATTTAATGATCATACGCATAAATCACGCATATCGTAGCATATAATAAGCATATAATATGCATAAATAACGCATATCGTAAGCAGATCATAGGCATAGAGTACGTATAACGTATTGTTTAAAATGATTTTAGTGTTTGGCATTTGCGTTTGAGGTTTAGTGTTTGACATTCTTTTTTCTTTAAAGAAAAAAATAATTTTATAAATGTTTTTTCAAATGTTTTTAAATAATACGCATACGCACGCACAAAAGACGCATATAGTACACATAATATACGCATACATTACGCAGTTATCCATGTTTATAAATTTCTATTAAATGTTTTAATTAAGATAAAAAATCTTTGTTTTTAAATTATTTACATTAAAATGATGAGGAATATATTTTACACAATGAAATTAAATTTGTTATTACACTTTAGACTCAATATGATTATTATGATTTTATTTTCTAGTCTTGAATGTATTTGAACAGGTACAAAATATTTAGGGATCTTGGTGGATAATATTTAAGGATAAGAAATAAGGAATATGATGTTTAAAAGAGTTTTAGTGTTTGGCATTTACGTTTAAGGTTTAGAGTTTGACATTCTTTTTTGTTTAAAGGAAAAAATAATTTTATAAATATTTTTTAAAATGTTTTTAAATAATACGCATAACGCACGCACAAAAGACGCATACAGTACGCATAATACATGCATACATTACGCAGTTATCCATATTTATAAATTTATATTAAATGTTCTAATTAAGATAATAGATCTTTGTTTTTATATTATTTACATTAAAATGATGAAAAATATGTTTTACATAATGAAATTAAATTTGTTAGTACACTTTAGACTCAATATGATTATTATGATTTCATTTTCTAGTATTGAATATATTTGAACAAGTACAAAGGGTTTAGGGATCTTGGTGGATAGTATTTAAGAATGAGGAATAAATAATATGATGTTTAAAAGGATTTTAGTATTTAACATTTGCATTTAAGATTTAGTGTTTGACATTCTTTTTTTTTCAAAAAAAAAAAATAATTTTATGAATATTTTTTTAAATATTTTTAAATAATACGCATAAAGCACGCACAAAAGACGCATACAGTACGCATAATACATGCATATAGTACGCAGTTATCTATATTTATAAATTTCTATTAAATATTTTAATTAAGATAATAGATCTTTGTTTTTAAGTTATTTACATTAAAATGATGAGGAATATGTTTTACACAATGAAATTAAATTTGTTATTATACTTTATACTCAATGTGATTATTATAACTTTATTTTCAATCTTAAATATATTTGAACAAGTTTAAAGGATTTAGGGATCTTGGTGGATAGTATTTAATGATGAGAAATAAGGAATATGATGTTTAAAAGAGTTTTAGTATTTGGCATTTGCGTTTAAGATTTAGTGTTTGACATTCTTTTTCGTTTAAAGAAAATAATAATTTTATAAATATTTTTTTAAATGTTTTTAAATAATACGCACAACGCACGCACAAAAGATGCATACAGTACGCATAATACAGACATACATTACGCAGTTATCTATATTTATAAACTTCTATTAAATATTTTAATTAAGATAATAGATCTTTGTTGTTAGGTTATTTACATTAAAATGATGAATAATATGTTTTACACGATAAAATTAAATTTGTTATTACACTTTAGACTCAATGTAATTATTATGATTTCATTTTTTAGTCTTGAATGTATTTGAACAAGTATAAACTGTTTAGGGATCTTGACGGATAGTATTTAATGATGAGGAATAAGAAATATAATATTTAAAAGGGTTTTAGTATTTGGCATTTACGTTTAAGGTTTTGTGTTTGACATTCTTTTTTGTTTAAAGGAAAAAATAATTTTATAAATATTTTTTTAATATTTTTAAATAATACGCATAACGCACGCACAAAAGACGCATACAGTACGCATAATACATGCATACATTACGTAGTTATCCATATTTATAAATTTCTATTAAATGTTTTAGTTGATAAATTTGTATGGATTGAGGAGCCGTGACATGAATAATAATTTTCGTTAGCTGTGGACTGACGGGTGGCAGATTTTTTGGTTGGGAGGGTTGGTTGAATTTTTATGAGCCTTTATTGACATTTTATTGCTTACTATTGTTAAACATTCAAATTTCCACTATATCATGCGGGAACGATTGGCTTAGGGTAACTCATGATTTTCAAACAGAAGTAATGCAACATTGACAGAATGTAAGATTTTTTACTTCAGAAACTAAGTCTAAGGCTGCTGTTAGTTTATTTAAAGGAAAAAGGACTTTTTAATGATTTTTATTTTTTAGAGTACGCAATGTTTACGCAGAGAGTACGCACAGAATACGCATAGAATACATACCATATACCCAGAGATTACGAATAATATACGCAGAGATTACGCACAATATAATACTGAACACATCCCGTATGCATATTATTCGCAGAAATCATATATTTTTTTAACTATTAATACAAAATCATACATTAAGTTACAACTGCTATAACTGCTAATTTATAAATACTTTAAAAATAATTTTACAAAATACGCATGGAATACGCAGAGAATATGCATTACATATGCAAAAAATACGCATAGTGTACGCAGTGTTCTGCTTTCTCGACAGCTCGACATATTTATAAGGACGCAGCACAGACGACTTAAACCTTTACCGAGATTTAAGTGTTGAAGTAACGAGAGCTGCTCTTCGCCTTTTGCTTAGAGGTTTCTTCTACTGCGAGTTGGGCTGCTGTCTTCTCCGTTCGACCGCTTCTATCTGAGGCTGCTATCTCCTCTGACCTACCACTTTAAGCTCTTTTCATTCGTGGTTGGAGTTAGGGTTTACTTCCTATTTTTCTCATAAAGGATGGTCAGAAATTAAGATAAAGCTGCATCAGGTTATAAAAAAGAACCAGCATGAAAACATAACACTCAGGTGGATGTAGGAGGAAGTGATAAAACATATGTCTATCTAAAATACAATTACTGTGATAAAGTTATGAAAGGTGGTGTGACTAGGATGAATGAACACCTTTCAGGTTCTCACAAGAATGTTGCTTCATACTCCAAAGTTCCTGATACTATAAGGGATGAGATAAAGCATATATGAATAAGTCTACCACGTCAAAACATCTTGCACAGAAGCAATTTGAAGACAGAGTTGATGTTGGATCTGACTACGGGAGTGAGCGCAGCGTTAAGGATTCATCTTCTTCGATGAAACCCGTTTCATCTAGGGGTGCTAGAGGGCCTATGGATCATTATACGGTTGACACATCAGAGGATAGGCCTCCTGCTATACAGAAGATAGCCCTAGAAAATGCAAGGGAGGCACGGAGAAGAGTGTGTAAGGATATAGGCAGATTCTTCTACGAAAATGCAATTCCATTTAATATTGCAACATCACCTGCTTATTACAACATGATTCGTTCAGTTGGAGCATTTGGGAGAGGGTTTAAACCTCCAACCATGTATGATTTAAGAACATGGATTTTGAAGGAGTTGGAAAGCACTGATAAAATCATCGAAAAAATTAAGAAGATTTGGGCCCAAACAAGAGTAACAATTATGTCAGATGGGTGGTCTTATATGAAACATAGAAGTATGATTAACATCCTCATTAATAATCCTTATGGTACTATATTTTTAAGGTCAATTGAAACATCGAACCAGGTCAAAGATGCTGAGTTCATATTTGGATTATTAGATAGCATTATTGATGAGGTTGGAGAACATTTGGTTGTACAAGTTGTGACAGATAATGCAAGTTCTTATAAGGCTACAGGTAAAAAACTTATGGAGAAGAGAAAACATCTGTACTGGACTCCATGTGCTGCACATTGCATAGATCTAATTCTTGAGAAGCTTGGGGAGCTACCTCAACATAAAAATGCAGTTACTAAAGCAAAAAAAATAACCAAATTTATTTATAACCACTCTTGGGTTCTAGCTCTTATGAGAAAATTTTTAAAGAAAGAAATTCTAAGGCTAGCAGCAACAAGATTTGCCACCACTTACTTGACCTTAGAGAGCATGCTGGATGCTAGACAACCTTTAGAGGCTATGTTCATATCTACACAATGGTTGAGTTGTGCTTGGGCGAAGAAAGCTGAGGAAAAAGATATTAGAAAGATTGTTTTAAATGACAGATTTTGACGAAATGTCTTATATGCCATTACAACAACTAGACCTTTAGTTCATGTTTTAAGGATGGTGGATGCTTGAAAGAAGCCTGCAATGAGTTTCATCTACAATGCAATAGATAAAGCCAAAGAGATAATTGCCTCCAACTTAGCAGGCAATGAGAGAAGCTTTAGAAAAATTTGGAATATTATTGATGATAGGTGGGAGCTATAGCTTCACCGACACTTACATGCAGTTGGTTATTATTTAAACCCTCAGTATCAATATGCAGAAAATAAGTCTACAAATCCTGAAATAAAGTTGGAATTTTATCATTGCATGGAACGTAAAATAAGTGATGCAAATGAAAGATCAAATGCTGACATGCAATTGATACATTTTAGGAACAAATAAGACTTTTTTGGATTACAACAAGCAAAAGATACAATTGTCAAATGATCTCCAGTTGAGTGGTGAATTCAATTTGGTAATGGAACTCCAGAATTGCAGCATTTTGTGATGAAAATTTTGGGCTTGACATGCTCTTCATCTGATTGTGAAAGAAATTGGAGTATATACAATCAAGTACATACAAAGAGGAGAAATCACTTGTCGACATTGAGGATAAATTCACTGGTGTATATTATGTACAATAGGAGACTCAGAGATAAGAATTTGAAGAAAAAAATATTAATGGATGATGAAGATCCTTTGCTTTGCGAGAATGTGACATCTGATGATGAGTGGTTTATAGATGATGAAGTTGAAGTGATGCCGTCTGAATTACAAGATGAAAATTTAAATGTTAATTTCTTTGATGGTCTTAAAGCATCTACATCCACCACAACTCAAGAACAAATAAAAAAAGGTATATAAATAATATAGTTTTCTTTTCTTAGACTTTTATTAATGTATTACACTATTATTCATTATCATATTGTTCAAAAATATTTAGGGAAGAGAAAGATAACTGATAATGAGGAAGGAGTTGATTGGGAGACATTGGATTATATAGGAGAGGAGGAAGAGGAGAGAGTAGTTCATCATAATGATGATTCAAATGAAGACCCCCTTAGTGATGAGTGATGACAGTGCTAATGACTAGTGAGTTCTTATGTGATATGTCATTATTATTTATCCTCAAAGATGTGGTAAGTAGCATTTTTATGTTTTATATATTATTACTTATTATTATATATATAATTTATCATTTTATGTTTACGCAATTTTTTGATTTTGAGGCTTACGCCTCAAAATGCCTTAAGGCTTACGCCTCGCCTCACGAACGAAAAATGTCTCAATACCCAATTACGCAATTTTAAACCTTGTTGCACATATATGAACCGTATGAGAGTTGTATGTTCAATTGTCACCCTTAACAGAAGGCTTCTGAAAGTTATATGTATTCACTTATAGTCACACTATTAACTCCCTGTAACTTTATTGCTTGTAGATGAAACAAGTCAACAGTTGCAAGAGCTTAGTGTGCTTGTATGCAGCTAAGTGACATCGTTTGTTTGTAGAATATTATATTTGTTACACATCTTCCACATTCTATTTGTAAGCATGTTACCATATGTTTATTTGCGAGTTGTTTGATATTGGTATCGGGAAGATTATTTCCTTTACAACCTTCTTGCATTTTCTTGCCTTTTTGGACATACTATGTTCGTAGTACAAGACTACTAGCAAGTTATCAACACATGCTCCTTAACATCTGCTTCTGGACATGTTAGGTTCATTGGGTCGGTTACAGACCTTCTACAAAAGCTTGTAAATGCATGCAACATATTCTCTGTCATCATTTGCATGCAAACCATTGCATTCATTAAATTAAAGTCAATTTCCTTGTGCATTTGTTCGAGTTCAAGATCAATTCAAATGAATTCCCTGCGTTCCATGCAAGTTAGGTTCTTATAGTCTTGTTGTGTTCAAGTCCAAGCATAATCCTTTGTAGTTCATTTAAGTTCAAATCGAGTCATGTTCATGTTTGATCATGTGCAGGTGATTTTATTTCCTTGTATGCACATTGTCATTTGCATGTGACGAGTTCCCTATAATTGCAAGTTCAGTTATCATGTCCAATTTGTTCAAATCAAATTAGAGTTCCTTGCAATTAATTCATTTGAGTTCAGGTCTTATTATTTTATTCAAGTTTAAATCTGAATTACTGATCATTTGATTTCAAAATAAATTCTCAGTTGTTCAAAAGTCTGCAAGTTCATTTCGAGTCCCTTGTGGTTGTCCAAGTTTTTTTCAAATAAGGTCCCCTGTCGGTGCAAATTTCGGCAACATCCCGACTTCTCCCCGTTTAAGGGAAATTTCAGGAGTCTGGGCCTCCCGCCACACTAGAAAAAAGCATATATGGTAGGTGTCGGATGACACCACAACCGTAAATCTTCAATCCCACCACGCTAGAGAAAGGCGTGTATGGTTTGTCGGGTACCTATTTAAAATGCATAATTCTTTCCCCCGCCATGCTACGCAAGCTCTTAAGGGTACTTACAATGTCCCTGTCATTGTACAAGAGCGTGTACAAGGCTTACCAATCTCGTCGAAAGCATCACATCGGATTCCCTTCCCCCCACGCTAGAGAAAAGCGTGTATAGGCGGTTTTTCGGTGCGCAACAAATGTCAAATGCGAGGATTTTGAGTTTGAATGTTATACTTGTGCGCCGAGGCATGTGACAATAACGGCAATGGAAATGCACACAACACATATCTTTCCCCCTTTTTTTTGTATTTTTTTTTTACCTTACCTTTTTTTTCTTTCTTTTTCTTCTCTTTTTTTAATTCTTTTTTTTTAATTATCTCTTCCCCTTTTTATTACTCTTTTTTTCTAATAATAATATAAGAATGATAATTAACAAAAATAATAACATAATTATTTTAATTGTTAATAATTATAACTATCAATAATTATGTAACATAATTATTATCATTAATAATAATTATAATTACCAATAATTATAATAACATAATTCCTATAATTAATAATAATTATAATTATACAAAATTATGATAACACTATTATTATAATTAATAGTAATTATAATTATCAACACTCATAAGAACATAATTATTATAATTATCAATAATTATAATAATATGATTATTACAATTAACAATAACTATAATAACCAATCCTAATTATCATTAATTAGGAATTAGGGATTACCTATGTGAGAGAGAAAGCAAAGAGGGGTTGGATTGGATTCGGCCTGTGAATTGGATGAGTTCGGTCTAGTGTTTGGGAAGAAGAGTTTGTGGGTCTGAGGAGGTCAGACAAGACTTGGAGTTAGTGGGGGCAAGGGTAGTCGGCTAGGATCGGCAATGAAGAAGAAGGGAGGTCCGGTTAGGGAAGTGAAGCCGACGGGTAAGGGTTAGAATGAGTATGGAGGATCGGATGGCTGGCTTTGGCTCGATGCTGTGAGGCACGTCGAGCCTTAGTCACGAGATTTGCGACTTCGATGATGTTCAGATGGAGGTAAGGGGTCAAGAAGTTGAGGTTTGCGGCTCAGGTCTACGAGAGCTGCGACTGGATCCAGAAGCTAGATGTCGGGTATAGGAGGCTGGGGATGGTCAGTTAAAGGGATTAAGATGTTCAAGAGCTTCTTGTGCAATGGGAAAATGGGAGAGGAGCGAACAAGGGCTTCGCTCTCATTTTAACGATGCAAAAGAAGCCTCGATCAAGGCAAAGCATAAGCGAGATGACATTTTTGGCGCCATTGCAGAGGCATGGGTGAGTGCAGGTAATGATTTTAAATTTTTTTTTCTCTTTTCCCTTGGTTGTTGCATGGAGGTCAATAAGGGAGTTGAATGTAAACTTGAATTATGGATGTCAACCTTAGAGTCTAAAGGTTTTCGCTTGAGTAGATCTAAAACCGAATATCTGAAGTATAATATTAGTAATAATAGATCTAGTTGGGGGATTGTGATTTTGGGCAATCAAGTTATTAATAAGAGTATACGTTTTGGATATCTTAGGTCTATTGTTCAGAATGATGGTGAAATTGATGCGGATATTAATGGTTGAATTCAAGTTAGAAGGAGGAATGCATCGGGCTTGTTGCATGATAGAAAATTCTCTCTCAAACTCAAGAGAAAATTATATAAGATAGTGGTAAGACCTGCAATGCTTTATGGAGTAGAATGTTGGCCATAAAAAAAAGAAGCATAATATTAAGTTAAGTGTTGCAAAGATGAAGATGCTCAGGTGGATAAGTGGCTTTACTCTTAGAGACAGGATACAAAATGAGCATATATGTTAAAAGGCTAGAGTAGCTCCAATGGAAGATAAGATTAGATAGAGTCGACTTAGAATTGGTCACATATAACAGCGGGCTTCCGATGACCCGGTTAAGAGAGTAGATATATTAGATTTGGCTTTTATTAAGAAAGATACAAGTAGACCTAGAAAAACTTAGTTATAAACTATTTAAATATTAAAAATGACCTTTCTTAGTTAGAAAGTTTTGATATTGTTGTTGTTGTTGTTGTAGAATTAAGATAGAATGAATTGCATCCACTTCCTATCAAATTATTCTGAAGTCATACCCTCAACATTGCATATCCATTGCATAGCATTCTCCTTACAAAATTTTATTAAAAATCCTTCCTAAAGCTACGGTTAAAGCGAGGTTAAATCTAACCAAGTTGAATTCTAAAACTCATTTAACCCACCAAAACCTCTTACAAATTTGTTAAAAATCTCCAAAATTATTTTTAAGACACTCCTCTTCCATCTATAAGTGTTTTGAATCTTGAAATGCCCATTAATTGGAGTAATTATTCTGTCCGGCCACTGAATGCATCCGAAACACAATAACAAAACGCCACGTCACTAAAGTGCTCGGTACCGTGCTCGGTACAGCACTCAGTACCGCGCTCGGTACACTCGGTATGCT
Organism: Dendrobium nobile; assembly: GCA_022539455.1. Classification (NCBI taxonomy): domain Eukaryota; kingdom Viridiplantae; phylum Streptophyta; class Magnoliopsida; order Asparagales; family Orchidaceae; genus Dendrobium; species Dendrobium nobile. Next base: position 14,361,477 of record CM039724.1, read on the forward strand.
CGGTATTTTTACCGGATGTAATAATTTTTCCATTAATTGAAGCCCTAAAAACATAAACTTGTCAAAATTAAGCTAGAATTCCAGCACCCACGCATATCACCTTCTCATTGCATGGAACTTGAACACCACTCCATTCCAATACTTCCCATGGCTTACCTATCAACCGTAATAAGTTTTGGAATCCTCCCATGCTCAAAACAATAAAATATTAATGGCTAAACCCTTGGTACCTCAACACTCTTTCTCCTCTTTTCGCTTTGATCTCAATTTATGCTTTTAGCAGAGTCTTGATGTTTTTCCTAGATAACATTGGATCCAACAATCTACATCTCAAGCCATGTAATCATAAAAAAAACATATGCTCCATTTGACAAATGAAACTGAACTAACCACAATAGTTAACGATACGAATAACAAATTAATAACCTAAATCTTGTAAAATCATTGACTTCTAAATAACACAAAAACAAACAAGCCCTAGGAACAAAATGAAAATAAGGGACGAATTGCCATGTAAATAGATGCCAACCTCAAGAGCTCTGCACACTTTATCAACCTCTGGAGCATAGTTGACCATTTCTGACGTCATTATGAGCTCAATCACACCAACACAGGACTGTCGAGAGGGTTCAAAGACTGGCAAACCCAGACTTCCTCTTATATTGTAAAGGAGAGCATGACTGAGGCGTGGGTATTCTTTGTTGCTGTAGTACTGCACATTTGGCGTCCACTCCGGCTGTTTTAGCTTGAAAACCCGGCCGGGGAGGCCAAGAGCCGCATCATTATTTTCATCAACTGAAAACAAGTACATCGACGACACATTTCGATACTGAAGAAGGCCATTAGTATCACGATCAAGCTCAAAAGGTTGCTCTAATGTCGTGAGAACATATCGATCCCCATTTCTTACAGGCACCCAAACCTGCACCAGAACATGTTGGTTTGTCCATTCCTTGAAATATCGGAGCGCCTGCTTCATTCTCTCCTTTATCACATAGGAAATATCTGAAACTTCTTTTATCGGCGTTCTTGGAAAAGTACTTATCTTCTCAATTTGCAAATTGTCGTTTTCCTTTTCAGAATCCGAATTTCCTATAAAAAGATTAGAAGGACCATGAACAATAAGATTAGCCTTACACTACACCTTTGCTGAGCAAATTTTTCACAGTTTCTAGAAGTCAAACTGATCTATAAACGTTCAAAGCAATTATTGCCCTCTTCTACTACAGTGATAAAATTTTGACGAATAAATACTGCAAGAATGATATTTCCACAAAAAAGGAGAATCGAGAATTAAGTTATAAGCAGCTACAAAATTGTATACAGCATTAAACACAAGAAAAAGCGCAAAAAATGAAAATTTTCATGACCTCGATGTGGAAAAATATGCAACCATCTAACCAAATAATCATAAATTGTCCAAGCAAATTTATTAACATAATAACTATCAGAAAATTTTGGTGCTACGCAAACAAACCAGCGATTTCACCGGTTTCGTCGTCAAATATCCATGGGGGAGATGTCGGCTGAGGAAATGATACGGCGAGATGCGAGAGACTCCGCGACGGCAGAGATGGCGAGAGGAGTAGCGGCGACGGCGGGTTAGAGAAGAAGGCGGCAGCAGAATAGAAGTTCCAGGAGTCCGAGGTGGGAGCGGTGTCGAGGTCAACAAGATCTATGGTTTCCATCGGAGGAAGCTCACACTTTTCGTCCGCTTCTTCTGTGACTACAAACTCCGACATGACGCAAGGAGGGCGGCAGCAACTTGTTCCGCATGATGATGGATAGCCGATCACTGCAGATTTCGGGAAGGCAAGTCCGCAGAAAATAGCTTATGCGCCGTCCCACCAGCAGCTATTTTTTATTTTTATATGTTTAATATTTTCTTGGGGAAATTTGGCAGAGCCCCTATATTTAAAAAAGAAGGGGTTAAAAAAGAATAAAAAAAACACCTCTACACCTCAAATACAAAGAAAGAATGTAACAGGGATAAGGGAAAAAAAAACAGTACAAAAAGCTAAACGGTGGGAAATCGGACTCGGGTAAAAAGAACTAATAATCATGGGCATAAGAATTCATTGATAGTATCTTGTAGGCCCAACAAAAATTGAAAGAAAGAGCAGGACTTTCCTGATTTCCAATGGAGCAGAACTCAAAACAGATCATCTGGTGCAACGAGAATAGGTTGCCAAGCCAAGAAGATGCGAAGGAAGAGCAGCGTGGTCATCCATAATTTAGAGGATTTAAGGGAAGATGCTTTCTAAGGAGAATCAAATTTAGATCTAAACCAATCTACCGTCAGAGAATCATTGGAGTAATATCGCCATAAAAAGGAGCAAGCAAAACTGTGATAAAGTGAGTCAATGACATGAATACCCAAACCACCATAACATTTAAGTAAGCAGATATTTCTCCGTGCAATTAAGTGTGGCTTCTTCAGAGAGGTGGAGCCATAAAATATGAATATAGAGGTAAGTCTATCAATGAGTTTGCAAAAGGACTTAGGTATAATAGCTTCTCTGATCCAATAAGCGAGAGCATTAGCAATTGTGAACTTCAAGAATTGGATCCTACATGTAAAAGATAAGAACTTAACTTTCTAACCAGCAAGTAGAGTAAAAATTCTACTCAATAGTTGAAGAAAGTAAGCCGCAGTAAGTTTATTAGTGGAGATAGGAAGCCAAAGGTAAGTTAAGGTGTTGTCTGCTTGCATAAAACCAAGCAAAGAGGTGATGTTGTTACCTAAAAGGGTACTGTAAGAGAACATAATAAAACATTTAGCATTGTTCACATAAAGGCCAGAAAAATAGCAAACTTGGAGAGAGTGTCTTTAAGGAAGTCATCATTATGCAGAGAAGTTAAGCAAAAAATCAGAAGTTTATCTACATAAAGTATGCAATTAACAAAGAACATTCCAAAGGAGACACCAATAAAGCTACTATAATCAAGAGCACAAGAGAATGCATTAATCACAATAAAAAATAAAAATAAAAATAAACAAAGGAGATAAAGGGTAGCCTTGCCTAAGCCCATAAGGAGAGTTAAAAAGCCCCTCGAGAGCCCTGCTAATACAAACAGAAAAATGGACATTCTCAATACATGCTCTAATCCAGTTAACAAACATTATAGGAAAGCCCTTCAGCAACAAGCAAGCAAAGAGAAAATATCGGGAAACATTATCGAAGGCCTTTCAGATGTCAAGCTTAGAACAAAAGAATTTGTCACTAGCATTACTATTGTACCCACTTAGAATTTCAAAAGCTAGAATAATGTTATTAGTTGAGATTCTCTTTAAAATAAACTCAGCTTGGCTTTTATGAATAATGAAAGGCATGATATCCTTCATATAGTTAGCAAAAAATTTAGCAATAATCTTAAAAAACACATTGAAAAGGGATATGGGGCAATAATCTGAGATGTTAGAAGCATGAGGGCTTTTAGGGATCAAGATAATGCCTGTGGTAGAGTGCACGTGCTAAATAAATTGTAAATTGCCTTGAAAACTTGGACACCTATGATTTCCCAGGAAGCCTTATAGAACTCGAAAGTTAACCAATCAGGCCTAGGGTAGGAGAGGAGGCCCCGACAAAAATAATAGCTCTAATCTCCTAATTAATCACCGGAGAAGTAAGAGAAGTAGTAAGGTTAATGGGAATAGTAGTGCCAATGGGGATTGATTGGGAAGGAGGGCCGAGAGGCTTAGGAGAGTTTTAAAGCTTTTGAAAGTAAAGGATAACTGCTTTCACAATATCAACTATAGTAGAAAATTGTCCCTCATCCATGGAAAGCTCATTGATGTAACTAGAGTTGTTTCTGGTTTTAATTATAGCATACAAAAACCCCAAATCATCTTCACCCTTGGAGACTCAATTGGCATTAGCTCTCTGAATCAACCATAAACTCTAAGCTCCTTGAAGGGAGGAGAGAGAGGAGTTTACCTCCTTCAAGGTAGAGTTGAGGGCCAAGTCAAGAGGGTTACTTTGAATTTGAAGGAAACAACAATTTTATATGTCTTAGAGAGCAGATATCCTATTAGTGAGAAAGGTAGAGTTGGCCCATTGCTTATGTGTAATAAAACTCTTGAGATTGTAAAGCTTTGTGTAGAATACATCAATAAGACTACCAAAGCAATGAGAAGAGAAAGCCGTGATCGCACCTTCGCAGAACCCATTCATATTGGTCAAGAAGTTCTTAGATTAAAATCTGTTATATGTAGAAGCAGGCTCACCTGAGAAAAGCACCAGAGGAGAGTGGTCCGAACAGAAGGGGGATTCCACCTTATAGAAAGAGGAGGGGAAGTTTTAAATCCAAGAGGATGTAATAAGGATTTTGTCGAGCTTGATATGTATAGGTCCTTAATTCATTTATTGTACCCGGTATAGAATAGACCAATAGAAGCAAGCTCCAACATGTCAGAATTGAAGATCCAATTGTTCATTTCCCTAAGGTGGCTATGATGAAGGGCCCTACCACCTGGTTCTTCATTTTTAAACTTACATTAATTAAAATCTCCCTTAATGATCTAGGGAGAGTTAATAGAATCGGCCAGTCTCAAGAAGAAAGGGCCCAACTAGAACTTCTCCCACAGGCATGTGTGGGAGCTGGTCCTTTTGACTGAGGATTGATATGGCATAAAGATGATGAGTGGACGTAGATCAAGGGGAAGACTTCCAATCAAAAAGCGCTTTCAGACAGACATCCTCACCATCTAAGAAAATGGGAATTTCATGTAGCAGGGATGAAGTGCTAGAGACCATGACACACACTATAACAAATATGAGTAGAGTTTTTTGAGCTGTGAGGGCATCAACCGTAATAAGACGACCAATGAAACTATAAATATTTTAAATGCAAGTGGGGTTTCAAATGGCTAAAGACAAATCACTTATTTTTATCCAAAGAGGAATGGAGGAGAACTTGTAAGTCCGAATAGGTTATTAGATCTAAAGCAATTGTCCCTAGGCTAACCAATAGGGGGGTAAATTGGTAATTTAAAAATATCTTGGTAGATTGGAAAAACAATTTTTATAATTTTATAAGCACAATGAAAATTTATCAAAATAAATTTTTCAACCACAAATTAAAAGTGCAAAAAATTAAAAATGTAGTAAAACAAAAAGAATACTGAAATTTATAATGGTTCGGTCCAACTAGACCTACGTCCACTCCTTGAAGACTTCCTCTTCAAGTATTGCACTATACCAAAGTGGGTCTCTTTTTGCTCCTATAATAAGCAGGAGAAGCCCTTACACTAAACCTCTCTTGTACCAATCTCCAGTGCAGAAGAGTACCGTCATCCTTTCACACCCTCCAAGTGTTGGAAGAGTACCTTCCTCCTTTCATAATCTCCAATTGTTAGTAGAGTACAATCATCCTTTCACACCCTCTAAGTATTGATAGAGTACCATTGTCCTTTCACACCCTTTAAGTGTCAACAAAGTACCGTCGTCCTTTCACACCATCCAAATGTTGGCAGAGTACTCTCATCCTTTCACACCCTCCAAGTATCGGCAGGGTACTATCATTCTTTCACACCCTCTTAGTATCAGTAGAGAATTGGATCTTCTCCAATGATCTTCTCTCAAGCATCATTAAAGAAGTAAGGAAGTGATTTGATAAACTTATAAAGAGATCCTCACCTTTGGGCAATTTTGTGAACCCTTAATAAATTTCACTTGCAAGGTCTATATATCCACACTCTCAAATACTCTCCTAAAGCATTCTCACTTTTTATCTCAAAGAAAATTCGAAGAATGATTCGTTTTAGTCAGTTCTTAGGAGTCTTAAAGAGGAAAGACATGAAAAACTGACCAGAAAATTGAAAATTTCAATTTGATTGTCCTAGATCATATAGTATCATCACATATCGTACATATAATCAGTTCAAATTTGCTCGTGCGATCCTGTATGAACTAATTTCAAACTCTAATTGACGTGTGTATGAATTTACATCATATGGTACGATCAGTTTAAAATTGAATATTTCATCTATTACGATGCTGTACGAACTAATTTCATACTCTGGATAACGTATTGTACTTAACCCATATCATACAGTATGATCTACTTTCGCCAAACCATGTTTTATTTTGTATAAAAATAGATGAGTCTATTTCATACTCTAGACATCATCTGTACGAACCTATGATTGTAAAGTAAAACAGTTCAAAAAATTTTACCTATTCATATGGATGAAATGATACTTACCTATTTCATACTCTAGATGTTGTTTGTACAAACCTATGATCGTACAGTACGAATAATTTAGTAAAAATTTTAGTTCATTTGGGATGAACTGGTACATAGTCATTTCAAACTCTAGACATCGTCTATATGAATGTAACTTCGTATAGTATGAATAGGACTTAGAAAATTTTCCATGCCATGGTTTGATTAACTCCTTTTTGGAGGAACAATCAGTTAAATCATCCCATATGATCCCAAAATCATACAGTATAATTAGTTTAAAAAATACAAGTTTTTAACACTTTCCCAATGTGTATGTGCACGGTTACCCAATTACAATCACACTCTCACAGACTCAAGAAAAAATATAAAAAGTATAGACTTTAATTATAATAAACCCTAATCTAATCTGTCTTGAAGTCTTCATCATTTTGAAATATGATTTTCCTGAAACATTAGTACACACAAATAACAAAAGTAATATTTCTAATAAATGTTAGGAGAAACAATAATCAATACAATAAGATTTTGGAATCATAAAAAACACTAATAATATAAAACATGACTATGAAAACTAAGTTGCAATAATATCTTCCTTTTTTATGATGACAAAGTAAATATTGTTTGAGTTAACATTTAAAGTAAATTTTCTACTTAGCTCTCCCTAAATGAATGACTAATTTAAATCAAGGAGTTCTCATAAAGATCAAAAAACAAAAACCTAAAAATTAAAAAGAAACAACAACTATTAAAATAAAAAACAACTTGAAAAAAAAATACAAACACGAACATTCAAACATTCAAAACATACACACATTGCACACATTCATAATACAACATATACATATACATAACACATATATATCAATCATCAAACAATATTATGACTCCCCCTTCTGACAACAACAAAAAGAGAAGTACATCTTGAAATAAAAGTTTTCTATAGATAAACCAAAAGAATTGAAGAAGAAAATGATTTTAAATCAATTACAAATATAATATTAACTTCGTAATATTAAAAATAAAAATTTAAAAATTTTAACTCAAAGAATAACTAAGATAAGAAAGTTAACCAGGTTCATTGTTCATGCTAGAAAAATTAAATAAAAAATGGTTATTGCAAAAATGATGAAATAAAAATTATTTAATTTTGAATTTAATAGTGAATATGATTGTTAAATAGGTGGATTTCGATTAAATATAGAATGATAAAGGAACGAACAATATAAATATTTTCAATTGACAATATTATGCATCTTTTCAAATATTTATGACACTCTTTGTGCATCTTTTATATTTGGGCTAATTTTGTATCTCTTTTCACTTAGTGAACTATTGTGCATCTTTTCTATTTTTGCACGCTTTGTGCATCTACTTTTTTTTTTTACTTTTTGGGTGTTTCCAATATCAGTAAACTAAATTCAAATTCTACTAATAAAAAAAATAAACATATTAAAAAAGAAATAAAAAAATAGGACCTGATGATTAGCAGATTTATTTATTCTGACCGTCCAAGCTGATGAGTACAACATCCTGTACGATTAGTACAAAATATCAAGTATCATTCAGACCATCACTCTGTTCGGCTAGACTTTACATGTTGAAAATAATAAATCGTCAAGGTTGATTCTTGGATCATCATATACGATTAGTTCAAATTAACAAATATCATCCAACACATCATTCTATTCATCCCAGATGATTCAGGAAGAAACTAAGGTTTGTTTAACTTATCATCCAAGATGATATAATTGATCAATCAAACATTAATTGCTTTTCTTAATCATTAGACTAATTTAAGCATAATTATATTACAATATCCAAGATAATTTCCTGTACGATTTCTAAAAATAATAACATGCCTAAATGAGTTGGTGGCTGATTTTTTCTGATTTGAGCATATAGTCCAAGACGATGTAAATATCATCTAGGATGATTTGCTTAATTCGACTATCTTATTAAGGATGCCCTAATTAGGGTTTCTATTTTTAATTAATCATCTAGGATAATTTTGGATCGTCCTGTACAATGTGATCAAAAATAGAAAAACTCTTAAGCTTACAGAATTTCTCCACATGAGTGTATGTGTGCAAGGTTACTTAGCATCAAGATCCACAAAATTATATTTGACTCAAGAAAAAGTAAAAATACTAGAAATATACTAGCTCAGTTATAATCTACCCAATCTTAAGCTGACTTGATTTGCAATTGATCTTGTGGACCTAAAACATTAGTAGGAAGGGTAATAGTAGAAAAACAAAAATGCCAAAAATATTTGCTATCATCAAAATTATAATCCTTGAATCCAAATTTGTAATAATATGTAATGAGATGCTTCTTTCTTTTCTTAAGTAAGGTATTAACAATTACAAAATTATAATCTAGGGCAAAATCTAATATAATCCTATCACCTTCATTAATAGCTCTAAATTCATAGCCACCATGAATACTTTTAAAATCTTTTACATCTATATCAATAAGTCCATTTAAATATCTTCTAATAAAAACATTTTCAAGAGGTGTCTTTTATATTAATTTTAATTTTTAATACACATCCAATCCTACTTGAGGAGCCTATGCACTTATAATATTAATAATCTTAGCATCAAAAGAAATCTTTAAAGCTATAATTCTATATCCAATTCTATTAATTTCTATAAAATTATCCTTCAACTATTATCTATAATCACACATACACCATTTTTAGTGCGACTCTTACCTAAATAGAAAAATCTAAAATTAAACTATTAAACTCCTTATTGACCTCATTTTGAATGAGAATAACTAAACCAAATTCAAATTAAATTCAAATCTAATTCAATTTAAATCCAGATCAAATTTAAGTTCAAATCAAATCCAAATTATATCGAGTAATAATCACCTTGCGATTATTATTTGACCCCCTATTTAATCACTAATAATCACTTAAATGATTGTCAATGATATGAGTAAACCAAACTCAATTAACCAAATTCAAAAATAAAACTAAATTAAAAAAATTTAAATGAAAATCAAGGCCAAGGCCCTTATCGCATAACTAATTTTGAATGAATTTTAAACACCTCAAAACTATATCAAATGTTGACCTTAAATTCATAATTTTTCAATTACATTTTGATTAAACATGTCCTTAGGGTCAACCCTCTAAATTTGAGAGCTTCCTAAGCTCTCTAACCCCAAAAACCTCAACTAAGTAAAGGTTTGTGAAACTCACAAATATTTATAGCCTATGTCACTAAACTTTACATCTAGTGAAAAATTTCCTTTAGAACCTCTAAAAAACCCTTGAATATGTTCATGGTCATTGTCATGATATGTTAAACCAAAATTCAGCCTTTGGTTGGCCTTAGTTGGCCATGGTTGACCTCCACTTAAACCCTAAAACCCCAAAAAATGCTAAAACCAAACTTTTCCTAAGTTTTATTATGGCTCATTCAAACCAAGGATTAAAACTTTCGCTAATGCATTCCTGATACCATTTGGGATGAATTGAACCTAAACTCAAGTCTATGTCAACCCTAGTTGACCAAGTCAACCATAATTGATGAAAGGGGTCCTTAAGCTCCCAAATTGGCATTTAATTCTAGTGACCTTCCCATTACATGGGATTGCCTCCATTGAGTTCAAAATATCAATTTGAACTTGTTATATCTAACCCCAACCATTTGTCAACCCTAGATGACCAAGCTTACCTAGTTTAACCAATCAACCCTACACTTAAATCCAATCCAATTCTAATACTCCAAATATTATTAGGATGGCCCATTAGGTCCCTTAGATCCATCCATGGGAGACCTAACCCTTGGGTCCACTTGGGCTAGTCACATGACTCAACCCAAGTGATCAAAAGAGGAACTCCTTGAGTAAACTTCCAACCTAAGCAAACTTGAACCTAACCCTTACTTGCACTAGATTTCCCATGACCTCTTGCACCATATATCCCATGGCCCCTTGCACCTATCCTAGTTGGCCCAACCCTTGATTCCACTTGGGTTAGGAATTAAGCTAACCCAAAATGTCCAAAATCCCTTTGGGCAGAGCCAATTTCTAACCTAGGCTTCACAAAGCCAAATTGATACTTGCATTGATAGCCTTAGGTCATCACCCACCATGGTCAATCTTTCCCTTGGGTTGACTAGGTTCATGGGTTAAGATTCCCAAAAGTTCCAAGAAACTTCTTTTTTGAGCAATATTATCTAATTAGCCTTCACAAAACCTAGTTGACCCATGCATTGGGCTTAAGATCCTTCAATATGACTTTCCAAATCAACTCCCCCAAGGTGGTGGCAAGAGGTGGATGAAAAAGATAAAACTAGCCCTTAAGTTGTCCCCTCTTCTTCTAAGACAAACCTAGCTTCCTATAGTATGAGCCATCCTTCATTTTGCTCAATGAACATCCTCTTGTTGTTCCCTCTAGTTGGTAACCATCTAGGACCTTTGCCTGAACAATCACAATCATCCAAATCCGTTCGGGAGGGCTAAATATGGCAAACTTACCCATACCCCAACATTCCATCCTCTTAATTAAAAAATGCTTCTAGATGCTCTAGAGACTTTCCCTAAGCTCCCTAACCTCTTTGCTACATGTCTCCAATGCGTTTAAATGAGCTTTAACAAATTCTCTTTTTTAAAGCTCGAGCCACCATTCCATTGCACCTCTAGCACAGCCTCTTGAGAAAAACTCTATCGAATGTCGAATGAACATGCTTGAACTCAGGCTTAGGCATTTAGAACATTCCCTAAGGTAAAAGCCTAAACTCGAGTTCTCTAGCCAGGTAATCCAATCAAGGGTGAAGTGAACCTTCAAACTAATGATTTTTAATCGTTAGATTGAAGGTTCATAGTCCCCTGATACTCTCTATGAAATTTTGTTCCATTTCATAAGTGGGATATCTTTTATCATACCAAAAAAAACTTACGGCTGAGAGCGCATATGGGAGGTGTAAGATGAAATTAGAGCCATTGATCTCTATCAATAGCTTTGATTAAATCTTACTATCTTAGAGCACATTAGATCTTATCCATTTGATCATAGAATAGATGGCTATGATTAATGACACATTTTTACTACTAGCCCCAATAATTTATTGATCAATCACATGGTGCCGCATGTAAAGGGCAGTTGGCTATGTAAATGAAATTTAAAAAATTCAAAAAATCAGCTTAAACTATAAAATAATCACATCTCCTCACATACTTAGCCAAATAAGGTGTTCTTAGGTTCATTGAAAGGTCTCGAGAAGACCTACAAAATTTCTATAGTTTCAAGTCCTGATTTCTCATGAAATTAAATTTATTTTTGAACTACTCATAGGGGTATTTTTCTAAATATTACCTTAGATTAACCCATTATAGATTCAGACTTTGGGAGATTAATTTTGGGCAAGTTAATAACTTGTTCAAAATTAATCACCTTTATTTTGTTGTAATTAAGTGCTTGAGTTAGCTAATTCAAGTTTATGGGTTAATAATTAACCCTTCAATTCAACATAGCATAATCCTCTTTCCAATGGGATTTAGGCTGTCGAATTTTGTGGAATAATTGTGTTTAGTTTAAGGGTTAGAAGACACCTGATTACTTCCTAATCATATATTTAGTTTCACCTAAATAAATCCCTAAGTATATAGCTATATTTTCCTTAATTGATTAAGTTATCAACCTTAAGACTTCAACCATAAAGCCAATTTCAATAAACTTGAAGCATAGGTCTAGATGGACCTATGTTTTAAATTTCATAATTGGATATTATTTGGTCCAACATTTATTGATCTCTAAATTTTTTCACATAATTGGCTTATGATTTTAATTAATTCATAACTAATTCAATTAAAATTTAAAGATTACATTCTACGGATTGAACTCCTTAGAATAAAATAGCAAATAAGAGAAAAATTAAAGCCCCATCAAATACTAAACAATTTTAGGATAACTTATAAAAAAATTGATAAAAATAATTAATTAATTAAAATAATTAAAAAATAATTTAAAGACTTAAATAATTCCAAAAAGTTGAAATCATCTCTAAGAGTCATTAGTGACATTTGAAAAATATTTCAAGAAATTTTGAGCTAATTTATATCCAAACTTTAAAAATCCCTAATTACCCTTAGTTATATATTTCATTAAAAGGGGGGAACTTTGAAAAATCTCATCTAATTATAGAAAAATACAATTCACTCAAACTCAGCTGCATAGAATCAAAAATAAAACCTAAGATTTATTGAAAATATAAAACTTCCATAATTTATAATAAATCAAAAGGTCAACTCAAGGTCAAACTTATCTAAGGACTTTAATTAAACATCCAATAACCTCAATTTTTTAATATTAAAAAAAACTTAATGAAATCTAATAAATAAATAAATATTAATACACCTCACCAATAAGGGTTATAAGACTACCTCAATTATGGGGCAATGTGTCCTAAGGAGGCCATATTCTTGAGCCCATTGTGATAATGCCACAAACCAATTGATGAAAAATCAATAATAAATATTAAACTAAAATTCAAACTAATTAAAAAAGATAATCATAAATCAAAATGAATTAAATGTTAAACAAAATTAATTAAACAATAAGGTAATTGTTGGGTAACCCAAGCCTACGAGGCTATTATGTTAGCTCTAAGGTGGGTGAAATAATCCTTATGGCCCTGGTGTAAACAAAGATAATTATTGCTCAACTTAAATAATAAGTCAATAAATCATTAATTAATAAGTATAAATTATGCATTATTTTTGTTACGTTAAATGTAATAAAAATGCATTATTTTAATATTGTTCATACATGAATTGTGTAGTAAAAAAACTAAAATTATAAGTGTTGTATAGATTCATAATGCTAAAAAAATTCATACTGTAGCGCTATATTGATCAACATCAAAGGCTCGATTTCAATTCAGTGGTGCCAACCTTGATTATTTGTAAGAAGCACGGTGTCACAAACATTAATGCTACTGTGCCAACAATTAGCACTGTAGAATTGAGTCTTAGGAAAATTCATGTAGAAGTGCCACCCGATCTAACGTTGCAGTGCTAGGAAGCCATTCTAAGTGTGACAACACTCAAAATTTATTACACCATGGTGGTGCTATTAAAACTACTAAGAGCAACAGCGAATCAAAGAAGGGATGAATTGATTAAGATTATAAATGTGCTACATCACTTAGCACCACGACGGAGCTAACATATAAGCGTTGAGGCTCTAATTAACTTTTTGAAGTTGTAGTGCCACCCTATCTAGTGTCGCGATGCTCAATCCTAATCTTATTCTTATTATAATTAGAAGCCGGTTCTTTTATTTGTAGAGTTAAATTCCTAGAATGTAATTGAGTAATATTTTAGTGTATTTCCTTAGTGCCCCAAAGTAAAATCTAAGGGAGGCTAAGAAAGTACAAGATATAATGCTTTGATTATAGTATAGTAGATCACTTTCTCATGGGTTTGATACTCTACTCTATCACTTACTTGATTTGGCACACATACTTGCATAAATTAATGGGCTATTTTTAAATTTTATATAAAAGAAAACCAAAGCATATTTAAAATCCTATAATTTTTGTAGTAGTTCACCATTATCGTATCATTATACACCCCATCATGTTTTTGGCATTATTGCAAGGGAAGTTTTGCCCTTATTGAAATTTACTATATTATTGAAATAAATGTATATTTAGACCTATTTGTTTCCTTCATCTTTATTTTATTTTTTAAAAATATAAAAAATAATATAAAAATATATTTTGTTGACCATTTAATTTCTATTTTTAATTGTTATATCTTGTTGCATGTTTGGTAGATTTAGTAAGGAGCCATTATTATTTGATTAAAAAAAGAAAGGACCACTAAAAAAATTCAAAAATAAATAATAATAATAATAATGTCAGACCTAATTCAAGTTCACCTTTGAAAGAGGCAATGATTCATATGAGAACTCAATCACAATTCAAGCTGTTTCAATTAAAAATTTTGAAACTCAATTAGGATGACTTGTAATTTCTTTCAGTGGTAGACTTCTTGGGTTCCTTCCAAGTAATATTGAAGTTAACCCAAAAGATTAAACAAAAATCTAGAAAAAATCACTTGAGGAGTGGTGGTGATGTACCCTAGCCAAATTGATAAATAAAGGTAAGTGTAATTGAAAACTATAAATTTAGCACTATTTGGGAGGCAACCCATTTTTATGTTTATATATGCTTATAAGTTGTTATAATTTGGTGTCTTAGGTTTCATGTTTTATTATTTTAAATGTTTAATAGTTTTTTATATGTTTAGACTTAATTTTGATCAAAGTTTTGATTTAAATCCTGAGAAAACTGAGGCATTTAAATCTGAACTGCCACAATAGTGCTGAATATTAAGTGCCATAACATTATCTTGGTAAGAACTACAACATTAAAAAATGGCACCATAGTTCTAAGCTCTAAAAAAAATATTCATTTGAATCTCCATATCATAATGTGCTTAAACACCACAATGCTTCATTTATACAGGCAGTGCCTCAATGCTACTCCTTCAAGCGCTATTACATCAGGTCCAAAAAATTAAGTAGTAGTTCTATTTGTTCAAAAAATAACTATACAGTCATAATTTTACCAGTATGACACTTTTGTGAGCACTACAGCGCTATTACCAGCGCCATGATGTTAGGTCAAAATTATTATTATTTCAACTATAGTACCAAGACATTAGTCTTTTTAAAAAACCATAGCACTCATTTATGTCAACATCATAGCGGATTCCCATGCAAAAAGTAATGCTTCATTTTCCAAAGCCAAGCACTACTTCACTACGTTGCCCACCCGCATTTGACTCGTTTGTATTTTTGTGTGTTTTTAGCACAGCAGTGCTGCATTGCTCATCATGTTTATAAAAAGAAATCATGGCTTTTATTCATTTCACCATTTCAACTTTAACTCTCTTGCTCTTATGTTATATTATCTTCATTCCTCTTAGTGTAATTTCCCCC